>OZ007571.1:56857753-56922753 GCA_963931925.1 Onchidella celtica
ACCTTTCTTTCTAGAGCTCAGTCAGTCCGTTAGCAAGGACTTCTTGTCTTCAAAGCACACAGTTCAGGTACTGGTCAACCGGAGATACTTCACGACACGATGCTTCTGCTCGTCTGTATTCCCCAAATCTGAACGTTACACGATGTTTTATACTATCTGGCTACCCAGCGTGCTAGTCCGCTGGCCCAATTAGTTCAGCTATCTCATAGGTCGAAACCTCCCACTATTTTAATTGTAGTAATACGTCTGCATTATTCTACCAGCCAGTTAACGTGCAAAAACTTGTCTAGTCATACTTAATGTCAACTATCCCCACCTTGTTTCACCCCTACTCCATTACTTATTAATCACGAACATTAAAACCGACAAGCGTGCATCTAACAGTTTAACTTTACATTTATTTACTCACCAACTATAATTCGCGAGGGCCGTTCAAGGCCACCAGCCAATTTCTCATGGCCCTGGTAAAACAACAACTCACTCTCTGCGTGAGTTTTAACAACATCTGAATCATCACAGCACCGACTTGTTTTATGGATCACGAAACATTCGATGTCAGAAATTCGGTGTCAGTGAACAACTACAATAATTTACCAATGCTGAGAGTTAAAGTCGATGACAGTCTTATGATAAAAATCCCGATTTTCTCAAAAGCCGCCGTCAAGAGTTTCGAGAGCACTCGATTTCGTCGCTTCAAAAAAAAAAAAAAAATTCCGGCCCTCAGCGTCTGTCAGTACTACCCGGTCGTTGGGATAGGTTGAGAGAGTTTATGAACGTATAGTGACTCACCAATAACACCGAAAATCCAACCTGCAAATTTGCACAATTTTGCTCATGTCATTTTATGACACTATGAACAATAAAGGGCATGCTAATTGCGGTCTGAAAAAACTATTCGCAGTACACCGCTGTTTTAGGAATAAACCCAAAAGGGAGGAGGTGCGGAAGGGAATCACCACAAAGGAAAGTGTTGTCACACTGTGAGCTCTGATTCCGAAATGTCAGTGGCTATACAAATTACAGTCCCCAACACCTAATCTACAGGGAATAGGTGTCCAGCCGAGATATCAATTCTATTCCCTCCGGATAGCCTCAGTTTACTAACGGATTAGGTCCTGTTCACCTGATCACAAACGTGTAAATGGTTCTAGATCAATAGTTTGGGGGGGGGGAGGGGGGGAGGGGCGGGGGAGAGACGACGTGATATTGCCAGAACTCGGTCGAAGGTCGAGAGGAGACAGAGATGGGCGGTGGTAGCTGCGGGGATCGCGATAATGCGGATATTTGGGTTTTGGGGGAATTATACGTGGATGTCCTTATGATGGTATTCTATGGAGATCGGACCCGACGCCCGACCTTGCTGCACAGAGCCTTCAAAGTCTGTTGGCGCTAGTCCGAATTCCTTTGTTTATTTGTTTATGGGTTTCCTTGTTTTCTAATCTTTGGGCTTTATTTTACAGGACATGATACATTTGTAATGGATTAGATTGAAAAGCTAGAACTGTGCACCATGGTTTTCTGGGCATTTTTATTGGACTTATTTTGTGCGCCGTGATAATTATTTCAACGATGCACCGAAGTGTACCACCCAATTACCGAACAATGACACACTTGAACTATTTATAGATCGGCGGTGCTTAGTGGAGAATTGGATTCTTAAGCCATTGCCAAGGAAATCCACAGCTTCACAGTATTTTGTTTTGGGTCTAAGTACTTCTTTACAAGAGTTATCTACCATCTGGTTCTGTCATAGGCTTTTCCCTAGCGTGTTCCATTCACTTTTCTATCATCTCCGAAAATTTCATGATTCTGCCGTTGTTGTTGTTGTTTTTTTTCTTTAAGCTAAGACAGACTTCGAGGCATCAGATTATGAAAGTAGATTACTTTATTGACATTTTTTTACTCTGCAAATATGGCAGTCTGTATGGGGAAAATGTGATCATTTATTTCATGAACTCAACGAAATACGAGTTCCTATCTCACAATCTTGTGCTGCGAAACGCCCAATCGCTGTCTCCCGCAAAACCGATTGAAATGTTCTTTTAAAAGATCATAAAAATTGATGATTGTTTGTCTGGCGTCTGGGGCAAAATCGATCTGGACGTAGCCAAAGGAATTAGTGCCATCAAACTGAATCATCTAATCTGTTCTGTTCCCGCAAAGCCGAAGAGTATAGAATAACAAATTACAAAAATACGATATGATGGTAGTTTCAGTCTGAAAGTGTGCTATGGCAAGTATGGGTGCTCAGCGGTGTCAAAATATGGCAAAAAGAACAAAATTGTATGTAGCAAAACCTGGAGTAAGAAATAATATAGAAACGATACATTCAAACTTTTTCTTTTTGCCATATTTTGCTTTGCTTCAAGCCTTGCTGGGATCTTACAGATTTTCTGCAGGTTTTAGCATAATATTTTGGTGCCCAGCGGAGGTAATTGGGATGGGACTGATGATTTCTTCCGTATCCTCCTGTGCTTCTCATTTTTTTTTTTTTTTTATCATCTTTTGGTTTGACCCTTTAGTACACATTCAAAACCTCTGTGAAGATGATGTTTAGGAGCATAAAAATAATAAAGATAAAAGATACTGTTGGGGGGTGGGGGTGGGGGGGGGGGGGAGATCAGTACAGCGAGATTGTGAAATAAAAGCCATTTCTTTTTAAGTTCTTCAGAGAAATGCCGTGAGGTAATGTGATCGATGCTATAGGAAATTAAAACTGTGTCGCTCCACTTCAGTTCCACTGGTCCGCTGTGTAATGTGAGATATAGCTTACATGTATTTTTTCCAAAGGAATCATTGCATACTTTCAGCTTACTTTCTCGGGGCTTCCAAATTTTGTTGCTGTTGTTGTTTTTGTTGTTTTGAAAGTCAAATACTCCTAGGGAAAGAGAAATCATATTAGCATACCCTCTATAGATGATGTGGTCCAAGGGAGAAGTATGCCATGGGAAGGTAAGCTATCATGAGAAGCTAAGCTACCATTTTAGATTTGATGATTAGTGCCTAGTTCCAGACTAACCCGAGACTTGTGCTGCTCCAGCCAAAGTAAGCAAATATCTATTCAGATTTTAAGCTGAATCAGCGTAATCTTCACATTTGCTACCACGCAGTAAAGATATTGGGATCAATGTCACATCAACGATATAGTCTTTCGGAGCACGAATCCAGAATACTTTTTATCTTCAAAAACGAAAAATTTAAAGCTAATTATAAATAATCTCTAAAGCATGGAGGTGGTAAATTAAGATTTTAAAAGCCAAGACAACGCTGGTCATGATTTAATTTTAAGTGTATGTTAAGACAGCCTGAAGTTCTGATGTTCCCAAGGTCTCGTGTCTGATCGCTTTAGGGCTAAAGCTTTGATATTCTGAGATCGTTGCCATACTGTACTGTAACGAGGTTTGTCCGAAAGTTTCCTCCACCGCCTCTCTACTGTCTCCTTGTCTGTCCGTTTGCCATGAATGTTGAGGTCATAGTCTCACTGACCCGCGGCAATTCAACGTTTGGAGATTGGAAACACTCTCGGAAGTGCTGACATTCATGAATGTAATTTATCACCTTGGTCGCTTGTTTGTTGAGAGCGGAACGTTTGGACGTGTTATGGACAGCTTCATCACTCTGGTTATCCCCTCGCTTGTTTGTGTTAAAAGGCTGGATGTATAATCTATCCATAGAAATCTAGGCACCATGCCCATGGTTTCAGCTCATGGTATAGAACGGCGAGGCGTAGATTAAAAACTTGAGATATCATCTCTCTTCATGACAACATTTACTCGTGGTAACAATGTTTTTCCCCAGGGCAGTTCATTCCGCACGACTTTCCCAGATCAGTGATGCAAAAGATGTAAGTTCAAAGACTGGGAAATACAGTACTAATCAAACTGAGGTTGATTTTGCTACAAAAACCAAACCGAACAATGTACGCAAACAGGTCTCCTTATGATAGGCTGTGGCACCTACGATGTGGAGAACAGGGTGTGGCATATTGCATTTGCTATATCGTCACTGCCCTAAGGTAATGGCTGAGTCATTTTGGATACTTTTGGGATATTACAAAAAAAAACTGCTTCCTGTTATTAGATGATTCTATTGAATTATTAAATTTTCCTATTGCCGCATTTCTTTTTCTATAATAATTATTATCTCATAGCTCTCATGCTGAAGAATGCAATGGGCTGTCAGTTGCTTTCTGGCCAAGTCTGACTTATTCCATTATCGCAGAACAGTGACCATACTACACCTTGTGGGTGCGAGAATTTGCCAAGTTCATCTTGCCATCTATTCCTAGACAATAAAAAGTGAGAGAACAGCTGCTGTTACAACATCTAACCATTCTATACTTATTTTCTATTCTTGTCCCACTCTGAATTCCGGCAAGAAATAAAGAAATGGCTAGCAAATCTAGCACGACAAGAAAAGGGAAGCTGGCGACTCGTCGGGTAAATTGTGTTGTTTTTTTGGTTGTTGTTGCTTTTTGTGGAAAAGGAGTCTGGGTAGAAATGAACTTATTTCCTGTCTTATCCACAGAGCTAATGAACAGATCTCTCACGTGTGGGAGGATAGTCTCTTTGGGATTGCTTTATTAGTCCGGTCTCTTTTTTCTTCGATGTCGAACGTGCATTCTATCTCCCCAAATGGAAGGGTGAATCAGTGAGCAATTCCAACAACTTCCAACACTTACTAAGACAGAATTCTCCTTCTATTCAGATTTTTTAAGAGTGACGAACTGCGTGTGGCAAAAAGAAAAAACTGTATGTAGCGAAGCCTGGCGTAAGAAAAATTACGGAAACCGTACAATAAAAGGGAAGACAAATCAAGCTTTCGATCGATTGATCTGCAACAGGAAAAAAAATGTGACAGGATAGAAAATTGAACCGATAAAACAACTGAACAAGGAGCAGAGAGAGTGAATGACCGTGCGTTGTTGTTGTTTTTTTAATGTGTTTCAAAGATCATTTGCATGATTCTTCTGTGTATTTTGAATTGGCGGTCAGACCCACAGTGAACTTGAACTTGAACTTGTATTGCAGGATCATACTTTTATGTGCTTATTAATATTAGTGAAAGAGTGGTACACCTCCGTTTTAATTGCCTTCAAGAAAATTGAGTTCCAATTTTGTTTTTTCTTCCATTTAAATTGTAACCTAACAGAAAAGGCGCGAAATGATTAATAGTTTATTTCGTCACGGGATTGTTAGTCGTCTCCGTTGTCATACACATGAAAACATAGCTTTATTCCGTTGAAAACTGGAAGGCCCTGTGCAAGCACATAAAGTTATCTCAGTTTCTAATAAAAGCGAAGTTAGAACATTCTTTTACTCTTAGCACATAAATGATGGTTTAATCAATAAATCCACGAATTTTTAATATTTCACAGTATGGCACTGTATTGACAGTCTACATTGAGGACCATTTCTTTTTCTTTTTTTCTTTCTTTTTTTTTTCTTCGCTCTCCCTTCTTTTACTTATCTTCTCTCCTACCGTTCACCTTTTTTTTTTTAAATCACAATCGCAAGCGAACAAAAATACATGTAGATCTATTTGCGGTGCGTGGTCTTCAGTGTGTTCATCAAATCACTATTTTACAAAAAAATTGTCGAAGTTTTGAAATAAAATTTAGAGAATTTTAAATAAGAACTGAATTTGGCATTCTGTTGCTGAATATTCACACAACCTCAAAATACCTAGAAAAGATAGGATACTAGAATTTCAAAAGTTGTGTTTAGCCAGAATTGGGTTCACAAAAAAAGCAAAGAACAATCTTTTGTGGCAAAGAGTTTCTGGCCCTTTAATCATCCAATATTGTTCTAAATGAAATAGACAAGACGTTGTTTCAAAGAAAATAGGGAAGGATTCGCAGTTTAGCGAGTTCGCTCTGGTGGAAACGATGTGTGGATTAACCCTAATTCCTCTGTGGGATTTCGGAAGTCACGTCATCCAGTCCCTCAACAGGATGATGACAACAGCGGCTAACCTAAAGCGTAGAAAATTTCCTGAAGTACGCTCTGGCAAAGTGGAGTAAAGCTGTGTTTTTATGTGTACGGAAACGGAAACGGCAATGTCAAAAATTTATCAAGTGGTAAAAAGAAAGAGTGTTTTTTCCACGTGCGTTTCCATATACATGATAACATTCCTTCTGTTTCATTGCATAAAGGGTATTTGACATTTCCGTACACATGAGAACCCGGTTAAAGCTATGTTTTCATGTGTACAGAAAGGGTAACGGCGAAATCCATCAAGTAGTAAAAAGAGTGAGTGTTTTCGTGTTTAAGGAAACGTCATTACCGTAAACATGGAAGCGCTCTTTCTTTTTACTGCTTGGTGGATTTTTGATATTCCCGTTTTATTGATAAGCTTAGATAACTGTATTAAAAGAAAAAGAAAATGTAAAATGATAGATTTTTGGCATTTCCGTTTCCGTACACATGAAACTACGGCTTTAGCCTGGTGGTGAACTAGATTACCTCTGTTGTTTGTTGTTTTTTCTTGCATTTAGAGTGAAATGTTGGTTATGGAGTGGACGGGACCTCGTGCTCTGGCGAGAAAGAGAACCAAGCCTGTCTCATGAGTTGCAGCACGACAAAACTGTCTTCAGTCAGGCGGCGGGAACAGAGACCCGGCACACTGAGTCAAAACAGACTGGATTCAGCCTAAGGGCTGCCAAGTCTCTGTCTGTTGGACTTAAGAAAATAACGACAATCCAAAAATTAATCTAGTTTCAGATGAGGTGTCGTTTGTTTCTACTGCGCAGAAAGTTGTAATTTTGTTTGTATTATATTTGTAGACTTCTTTGATCCCATCTGGGAAATTTGTGTTGTGTCACTGCAGCCCAGTTACACCTGGAGCATACACGTCGTCGCCTCAGTGCAGAGCCGATCGGCTTTATGTTTTTTTTTTTTTGTTTGGAGGGTGGGGGTGGCAGGGAATAGTTTTTATTTTTGACCAGGCAGCCGGCCTTGTTTGGCCTGCTCTTCTTCGACTTCCAGCTGCTAAGGTATCTTTAACGTCCGCAACGTGCACACGGACCAGCCGAGTTTTTCGTACTTATTCGAGTAGACTGGGTGCTAGATCCTGCCTACCATAGGATCAGGCACAAGAAAATATGAAAAAAAACAACAACCCCAAATTCCAACATGCCAGCGCCGACTGGGAATCGAACCCGGTACCTTCAGCATGGGAGGCGAAAACGCCTTACCTCTCGACCAATGTGCCTCCAAGTCCTGTGAGTCAGGAGATTTAGATGTCAAATGTGTTGAATTTACCAAGTAATAATCTGCAGTTGGAATTAGGGATAAGCGTCATACAGTGAGCGTACGCATACACCAAAGTAGAGTAATTTGATGTGTTTATATATTATTCATTTACTTCATATTTAATATTTTATTTTTGACAAAGTGTCATTAAAAAAATAATATTACAGTATATTATGAAAGCTGTAGATTAAACTCCATTTCTACGATTACATTCACCTCCGAAATGTCCTTTACCAGGTGTGGGAAATTGGATGTATACAGTTCAAAGAAAAACACGTTCTTTGATTAAAACTTCTGAAGCCATATTGTTTACATGATATAAAGGGGGGGGGGGGGATTTGTCTACAGAACGCCTCTGCACTAAAAGCTGTTTCCCCGAACATCCAGAGAGTCTCAGTGAATCAGTGAGCATCTTAATAATATTTGGAAATATCGTTTCTTTTTAACCCGCCAACGCCCTGTGTATATATTTGCAAGACATAACGTAGTATCCAATATTTTTTGCTTTTCCATTTTATTTTTCTTTTAATTCAGTTATCTAAGCGTATCAGTAAAAACTTTTTGTTATTTAGTATTGATAGTTTTACAGTTCCTTGACTCCTTATTGACTTTAAAAATAGCTTTGCTTGTTTCAGAACTTTTGAAATAGGGCGATCTATGTCTGAGCATTAGTGGGTTGAAGTATCTTCCACTGCAAGTGAGGGTGGCTATCTCTTAGATCAGTGTGACATTGCAAGGTCTGCCCCCAAATTTTCAGGTGAACCGCCTGAAGTTTAATCGATGAATTAAATAGAAATTGTTGTTGTTGTGGTGGTTGTTGTTGCTTCAATGTTCAGTGTCTGGCTGACCTGTGAGTGGGAGGATGATCCGTCAGAGAAAATTGAAAACAGATCATTACTGTGATGACAAAAAAGTTATCTATATCCATTGCTGCGTTCTTATTAGTAAAAACATGCCTTTTAAGTTTATGTTTATTAAACATACTTGAACAACATGTGGGAAAATATATACTGATAGCTGCTGGACCATTCAAATTCAAATGATTAATCTGGCCTGGCAGAGGCTTTGGGTTTTGAAATTTTAGTTTGGGTTGAACCGCTGGCCGGCACAATAAGGGCAGTTTTGTGCCTTTCACGGTTTTTTGGGGGGTACTTTCATATAGGCTGATAATCAGCGCTTCATCCATTAAAATAGTAATAAGAATAATAATGAAGATCATTTATATAACGCCCAGTCCAAACAATTTGCCCAAGGCGCTTTACCGAAAGTCTTGTTCTCTCCACCTGCAACTCACCCTTTCTCTCTCTCTCCCTCTCTCTCTCTCTCTCTCTCTCTCTCTCTCTCTCTCTTTCTTCTCTCTCTCTCTCTCTTCTATCTCTCTCTCTCTCTCTCTCTCTCTCTCTCTCTCTCTCTCTCTCTCTCTCTCCCTCTCCCCCTCTCTTTCTCACCTTCACCATCTCTCTCTGTGCTAGACATACATTGTATACATAGACACACACACGTAACATGCTATAAGGCAGAAATTATATCTTACAAACAAGATATTAAAGCCCCGTATATAATTGTTTTATCTTAAAAGTTGTCAGAATTGTATTGATCCAGGAGGAATTTTGCAAAGGTGTAAAAAAAAAAATTAAAAATCTTTAAATTAACTTGTATATACACATTGGAGATTAGCATCGCGATTCTCAAAGAAATAATATTTAGTTTAAGAATATTTCGAACGCTGGGTAAGTCCCCGAAAACTCAAAATTGCTCTGGTTTGGATAAACTGGCTTGTTTCTTTCTTCTTCTAATGCTTTTTTTCCCCCTAGCTTCTTATGTAGATCTGCCTAAACATTGCGAGTTTATTTGGTGGCGCAATACTGTGAATTTCAAAAACAGCAAGAAATGTTGCTGCAGTGTTTTTAACCATCAAGCACTTTCTATACTTGTTTTACCTTCGATGTTTGATGACTATAGGCATGATGTTGCAGAACACGCGAGGCTCTATTCTTTTGGGGGAAACATGAGCCAAAATGAAATGCATTCTTGTCAGGTGCACTTTTGCTGTAGATGAGACATGCACTCTTCCTTTTGTCAAGTGATTCTGTGCCGCAGTCCCTATTGCGAAAGGGGCGATTAGGGCTATGATGCAGTCAGAATCTGTAACAAGGCTGTAAGAACTGTTCAGTTTGGTACAATTCCAGATTTTGGTGCAATTTATCAGGATTTGACGGGACCCTTTCTGCTACATCAAGAGAATAGTCATAGGAAATCGCGTCCAATGCGTCCCACTGGTTAGATTCTATACATTTCCTATTCAATTCCTTTATCGTCCGATTGTTTTTATCTGTTCGATTTCCCATTTCTTTTCTATGGTTGTTTTTTCGTTTGCTTTTTTTTTTTCCGTTGAAAAAGGCTGTTGCCGAAATATCGGCTATTTTCTGTCTCCTCTTTTAGTTTGCGTTTCATTGTATCGTTTGGGTATTATTTCTTACGTGAGGCTTTGCTACATACAACTTTTTGTTTTTGCCAAATTTTGACATTCCATTATAGTAAGACGCGTTAAGGCTTGAGCATGAACTTGTATGAGTATGCTTGCGAAATAACGAAAAGAGGACAGATGTTTTTCAATACAGTTGAGAAATACGTGATTTAAATGATTATTGCAAGGAGGAAAGCGTATCATTAAATGTGCAATCTCAAGAATCTCACATCTTCCGGGATGATTTTATAGCACATTTCCTCGGCAGAGCCAGATAAATCATCTATATTCATAGCCCAGACTAGGTTAACACTCAGCAGATCGATCGCAATGCTTAGACTCTGGAATCATTCCGCACGAGACACCGATACACAGGAAAAGAGCAGTCTTTTGAAATGCCAAAGTGTGAATTGGATTGGCCAGTTATTGCAATTGCTGGATGTTGTAGTACAATCATGCTCTGCCGAAAATGTATTTGTAAACATGGAAAAAGCAGCTTAAAATTTTTACTTCGGACGAGAAATCTTGACGGTGAACGTTGACAGACCAAAACCGCATAGAGCATTACAGGGTTAGATGATATACAGTGCTAAATTCCAGAGAATCGTCAAAATTTCTGCTGTAAATATCTGAGAGTTTGATTTGTATTTGCATTTTCTACAGCGCTAAATTACAATATTATGAATCCTCTGAGTTTCCCATGCTGCCTTTACAATATGTTAAAATTTGTTTTGTTTGTTTATTTGTTTGTTTTTAACCCTACTTGTGCTTGAATTTTGTAGCTAATGTGTGACTTTGAAAAGATAAACTTTACTAATATAAAACTCACTGTGCTCGACAAATCGAATGTGAACACATTTATCACTGACAAAATCAGGCGCCCATCTTCATTATCATTTCTAAATTGCGACTTTAGTTCATTGTTTCAGTTGCAAATTTTCATGAAATACGTGTATTCATGTGAAGAACCAATGTCTTTAGTTAAGTCATAATAATTATACAAACCATTTTCGAAGTTTCGCCTCTCAACAGCTTTTCCTCGGCCAGCTAATGTGACGTGTTGAACTGATGCTGCGGGGAATAAGATATAGACAAGGCGCTACCGAGCTCAATGAATGCGCATTTTTGTTGGTCATGAATACAAAGTAGTTCCTGAAGAGATTCAGCAAAGTGGATGGATGCGCTCATTTGTCTTGACATGAGAGAGAAAAGAGCAGTGCCTCTACTGAATTTTTCTCCAGTATCCTTGTCTATCTTAATCTTTTTATTATCTTCTCCACTTCATATGGCGACTTTAGTTTTTGTTGTTGTTTTTTTTTCAACTTCGTTGTTCCCCCCCCCCCCCCCCCAAAACAGAGAAATTCGACATTAAACGTTTGCGGCTTTAGTATTATGGTAAGCAGTTAGAATACATCGGAACTGTGACACAGCGTGGTGCCACAAGACATTTTTAAACAAGTGTCAAGGTGTGCATTTGTTATACTTCTGCTCCATACTAAAGATCTCCAGTTTTTCAGATAGAAGCAAACAAGACCTAAGATCGTGAGATACGTATTTACTTAGTGTTGTAAGGCTTTCTTTGTTCATATTTTTACAACCGAGTTGGGAAAGTTGCACAAAGTACATGTAATGCTATTTATGATGATAGTGATTATTATTATCATTGTTCCTGCAGTTCGTTCATCAGACATCATTTCTTTGACAAAAATGGCGATAACACCTACCCACTAAGTCATGTTTATCGAATATTGACCCGAAATAATAAGATTGGGGTTAGAGTTTGGTAAAGTCTTGCCTTTTTAGAAAATATTGCATTGGAGACTCCAATATAATGCTGATTAGTTTCTATTTAAAGGGCACTGTGGTGTCTTTCATTCTAGAATGACCTTTGGGATTAAATTGGCCAATCGGCCAGAATAATGGTTTCCACTGATTTATTGCCTTTCTCCCACAATTTCCTCGCTTTCTTCTATTTCGTTTTCCCTTTTTTTTTTTTGCTTTTTTCCCCCCGAAATACTTACGTCATTCTTTCCACATGATGTAATGTGATTTGAGAAACCCATATATTTTCTTTTCAAGCTTGTTGCGTGTTTGATTCATGGATGTTCTTTTCCACACCAATTCTGAGCCCGCATTCGATATCATCTGGGTTTTTTTCTTTTCTTTTGTCTTTGTTGGCGACCAACGTCTATCTATTTGTTCGGGGGATGTATCACCCCTTCGTGCGACCAGCTTTGGGACACGGCGAATATCCTCGTCGATGTCTGTGTCTTTGGGGGATTTTCATTTCTTCAGCGTTTATGGTCAGCCATACTCTCACAGAACGTCTTTGCTTCCGTTCTACTGACCTCTTTTTTTTTTCCAGGAAATCCTAAGGGAGGAAAATAACCCTGTCTGACCACCACGTACCAGCTGGAGATAAATTGCAGTGACCCGTTTGCACTGCCATTATTTTGTCTTTGTGTCCAACACCATCACAACAAATTCTGGACTAACGTTGTTTGTATGAAATGTTCATAGGATTGTTAAAATTTCTGTACCAGTTTGTGACAAAATAGTGTTTCGAGCATTGCACATGATGGCCTGTCTAAAATGGCTTTGAGAGGAGAATCTCATGAAGGAATTTGAGTTTGAGTTGGAGAACGCAAATCGACGCGAAAACGGCCATATTGTGCCAGGAGAAAGCAAGACGATGAACAGAACAGAAAGAGTTTGAGTTTGGAGAAGAACGTCGATGCGAAATCGACCTTACTGAGCTGGGAAGAAAACTAGGCGATGGTCTGAATATAATAGAACGGCAGGACAGGAGGAGATCCTACAGGAAGTGCCCACTAAACAACGGCCTCATGAAGAAAGAAAAAATACGCTTGGCTCATCTGTGCTACTCCTAAGTGACATCTAAGAAGATCACTTTGTTGCTCATCCTCTTTGTTGGAGAACTTTAGACATCTAATGATCACTTACAAGTAGTGTGCTTATCTGATAAAGCGTGTAAAATCCCCTGCTTAGACTGTGAAGACAAAGCTCCCGTTACCAAATTTCCTTCTGTTCTTATGTCTTGGTACAATGTCCTCTGCGACCATGCATTATTGTCAGGTATTATTGATTCACTCTCTGTGTTTCCATACTCGAATACCTACATGTCATTTAATTCCTCATATCTACCCGAATTCGTTCTGTATATTTAGCGACGCCACCCGGCATTTCCGCTCGTGCAAGATGGCAGTTATTACAGTATGGTTTGTTTGTTGGCATATTTTGTGTCAGCTTCTGGTTTTGCATCCAAAAATCGATATCGGATCTCTGGCTCGTATTTCAGCTTCTTGTGTGGAAGCCATACAAAGCTGAATCATTTTTTCCCTTTATTTCATCGGCAGCTGAAGACGGAGTTCCTGTCTACAACCAAAAAAATAACAAAAAACAGACACATTTATTACCTTCTCAGTCTTCTCACGACGTGTGAACTTCTAAATATTTCAGATCCCGTAAGCAGGTCCTTAATCACGAGTCTATAATACTTCCACCGTTTCCTCGAAAATCAGGAACATAAATAAAGTGGATTTGGAAATGCACTTGTGAAAATACAGAAAGAGTCATCCATTTTCAATAAACTATGCACGAAGCAGGATATTCGCACACTAGATTAGATAACAACGTAACGGATAGCAATGCACCTTTGTTTTCCACTCGATGATATCGAGTGAAGCGGCTGCTGAAGGGTGAATTAGCGAATTACAATAGACATCATAATTATATATATATATCTTCTTTTTGCGGTGGCTACTGTGCTCATAACACAAGGATGGTTCAGAAAGTTTTGCAAGTTATCATCTAGCAACGAATTTACCAAATTCAGACATGCAAGACAAACATAGTATCAAACCTTAACAAGTGTACTCTGGAGTGAAACTTTTATTTTTCAAAATAAGTAGTGTGTGATGTGCTCATGTCAAGGGAGTTGTCTTTACCATCAGCGTTGCCGGTGAAGATTTTCAAAATTCCAAAGAATCCCGTATAAAAAGACCCAAGATGAGGTAAATAAAAAAAAATCCCAAGCTTTTTTTCCCAACCACAAATTGTATAAAAAATTGAGTTTCGCTACTTTAAACTGAACAAGGTCAGTGATTAGCTTGCAGATCACAAATAAGATCCTCTCATACAAGGAATCTCAAATTACCTTTTGGCCTATTTGGCTTTATTCACCATTTAAGTTTAAGTTGCAAATGTTATTGTGAGTGGAAGGGTAAATTTGTGATTTTTTTTTTTTTTTGCAAAGAAATAATTATATATATATAATAATATAGAAAATGCACAGAAGATCTTTAAAAAATGCCAAGATCCCAAAGTAACCAAAATCCAATATCTTTGGAAACATCCCAAGCACTGGCAACACTGTTTACCATCTGGAATAGATATTACGGGGTGGTTATTTTCTAATAAGACCGTGCTCTGGACATCTCTAATTCTTTTCACTTGTTATGTGCGCACTTTGGACCACTAGTCGCCTAGTCTGGTATCAGCAATCGTTTTGTTTAGAAATTAATGATTTCATTGTGCATCCCATTGCCTTGACCAAGAAATAACCAGGCCATATTGCGATTTTAAGAGACAAAGCCACAATTTACTCAGCACTGTCACATTACTATTGTAGGGGCAGCTGTTCAGGCTGCATTCTGTGTGGCCAAGAGATACATGGACTGAAAGGATTTTTGGGTCAAAACTGTATTTCTATAGGTTGAACTAACGTGACGTCACACGCCTACTATCTGATCTCTCTTGTTTTTTCTCTGATCGAGCACCTAGTCTTCTCGGATAAGGACGAAAAATTCGGAGGGCCTGTGTATACGTTGCGCACGTTAAATATACCTCGGCAGTTGGAAATCGAAAAGAGCAGACCCAACAGCCGCTGCCCGGACAAAATTCTAAAAAAAAAAAAAAAACGAATCCCTACCGCAACAAGAAAATAAAAACAAGAAAAGGTAAGGCGTAAATGCCAAGGGCAGAGAACCTTCTTAAATAAAGATCTAAACACATAACATCATGCTATTATGGAGCTAGAATATGAACATGGAAGCAGCTAAAACAGCAGGGTTTTGTACAAAGAAATGGCAAGATTTATCTTGCTTGGGTCGGCTAGTTCTTTTAAAAACTGAAACTATTAATTTTTTATTTTTCGCTTCGTGGAAACATCTGGAGTTCAGGCCATGTGATTAATTCCACGTTCATCTTTCTTCCTTGAGGTTTCCACACACCAACAACATATGTGACATAGATCACTCTGCCACAAACTCCGCTTCAGCTTTCTCAGACACCAGCCGAAGAACAGCGACAGAAATAATGATAATTTAATTCTAGATCACGCACCCCAGTGATCTAAACAGAATAAAGAAACCGCGAATTGCTGATGGCAGTCTCTGTATGATCATGTGAGCCGCTCTCCTTTCCTCGTCAGTCTAACGTAATTTGTGGAGCATACATGTGAGCCTGTGACCGCCTAATGCAATAACTGTGTATGATGAATGGATATTTGCGTTAATTATGGCATTTGGGTTGCCGTTTGGAGCGGAAATGAATTGACTTTTCTTGAAGTCTGTCTCCTTCTGTGTTCTTGTTGGCGGAAGTCCCAAGTCACAGTATCTTGCACACAAATGCACACACACACACACAAAATATAAGACCTACGTGACTTTTTGTGTATGTGTTTGTATGCGTGCGGTTATGGTGTTGGTTTGTTCAGAGGGGGGGGGGGGGGGGGGGGAGGGGTGGGTGGAAATGGAGATCAAGTTTTTATTGTTGTTGTTGTTGTTTTCTGGAGAAGCCATTCGGATTTGGAAATGGGGGGGGGGGGTATTATTTCTATGCTGCTGTTGTTGTCGTTGACATTTTGGGAGCAAGGTGGGGAGGGGAAGGGGGGGGGGGGGAGGGAGGAGGAGATAAGAATTACTTTTAATGGAGATATTGCATAACTATTATGTATCTGACAATTTAATATCATGATATTATGTGAGGCAGCTATGTGAGGACCTTGACTGTTTTGTTCCTCTGTTGTTCTTGAATGGCATTCAAAACATGACTCGTTCCTTCATCGTTTTCGCCCCACCCCCACCCCTACCCCCGCGCGCTTTTCTTCATATTCGCCCCCCCCCCCCCCCCGAATTCAAAATCACCTGGGATGGGTGAGGGATATCTCCCACATTGAGAACCACTGCTTTGATACGAGCGTGGTTTTTTTTAACTTTGGCCAGAAAAAAGGGGAAGGCGGGGGCATTTTTTTTTTACTTTTCTTTTTAATGTCTCATAGACATCTTTTCCCTTCTGTCCTCCACCGACATCTCCCATTTCATATTAGCAATCTTCGTTTTTCCATCTCCTTCCCTCCTCCCCCCCCCCCCCCCCACGGCTATGAGCGAGGAAGCAGGAAGTAAAATAGACTTAAAAGTGTTTTACTGTCACCGATGGACAGAAAGGTATAGTGCGTAGTGGGAGTGAGAGGAAAATAACACAGTTAAAAGAGAAAAAAAGTAGTAACGGAGGTGGGAAAAATTGACGAGATTATTGGAACAGGGCGATTAATGGGAACTACCAGGGATACTGGTTCAATTTTTCTGTCTTCTTATGAAGATGGGAGGCAAAAGCTTAAGAAGGGTGTGTGTGTCCGGTCGGGGGGGGGGGGGAGAGTATTGAGAAAGAGAGATTGTGGTGTGTAGAGGGGTTAGGTATATGAGGATTTGACGGAAGTATAAAAAGGGGGGAGAGAAGGTGGGGAGGGAAAGAAAGAGAGGGAGCGAGAGAAAGAGGAAGAGAGACAGCCAGACAGACAAACACAGAGAGAGGAGGGATAGAGAGAGGGGGAGGACAGAGAGCGAAAGAGAGGAAAAGAGAGGGTGTAAGAGAGACAGACAGACCAGTGAAAGGAGAGAGAGAGAGAGAGAGAGTACGTTGGCAGTGAAAATGATTGAAACAATGTCGGCCTGATTAAAAACAGGATTGAACACCAACAGAAAGGGAGATTTGGGGAGAATTGGGGGAGGATGGAAGGGAGGGGGGGGAGAGAGAAATTGGTATGGAGAGAAGGATGAAATAAGAGCTATTGGGGTCAGAGGGTTGTACAAAGCTATTAATTTGGTTTCACTGGCTCGGCGACAGTTGGAATTGGATATAGGCTGAGAGTGAGAGAATGTGAGAGAGAGAGAGGGGGAGAACGAGATTGAGGAGAAGCGATAAAGAGAGAGGGAAGGACGGAGCATAAGACAGAGAGAGAGAAACATAGAGAGAGAGAGAGAGAGAGAGAACCTGGGAGGGATAGAGAAGAGAGAGAGAATTTTGAGAGAGATAGAGAAAGAGAGAAAAACTGAGAGGGATAGATAAAGAGAGAGGGCGAAACGGAGAGAGATAGAGAAAGAGAGAGAAAGAGAAACTGAGAGAGAGAGAGAGTGAAAGAGAGCTATAGAGAGAAAGAAAAGAGGTGGAGACGGAGAGAGAGAGAGAGAGAACGAGAGGGAGAAAGAGAAAGTGAGAAAAACGCGAGTCAGGAGGAGACGAACGAGATTAGTGTCGGGATGGATAAAAGAAAGGTCATTAATTACTAATACTAGTAGTTGGAAGATCCAGATGGCGGAAGGGGTTGGTGGACATCAGCCATTCATTTCTATGAAGTTTTTAAACTATTGTTGCGTTGTCTGGGTACTGGGTAGGCGGGGATGGCTGTCATGGGACGGAAAAGCTTACAGCGCTTTGTTAAATTTCGTGTAAAATTTTGTCTGTAAAATACTCTATGTGAAGTGAGATGCAAAAATGGCATCAATCCCACTACTGTCATAAGCCAATTAAACTGGCAGTTTTGTTCATCCCTAGGCTGTCAGGGCCAGCTGTATCAGCTTTCCAGATATATCTATTTATTAAGGTTTCTAAATCAAATATAGCCTTAAAAATACCAAATACTAAATACTAAATACCGTAAATACTTGAAACAGCAAGAGGGTTTAAACCCTGTGCCACCTTGACCCTTGACTCTTTTTCTCTTTCCGTGAATGGACGATTGACTTACTCATACGTCAATCAACTCTTGTGGACGATTTGTTTGATGTCCTTACGATGGTAACAGTTGTTCTCCGTGAGCATTTGAGAGTGGATCTAGCGAAATCGGGCTTAACCCTTTGAAAACTGAAATAGTGAAAGCTAGCTTTCCCAAGTCCAGTTTATATCAAGAATTCACGTATTTCAGTTATTTTCAATGATAAATATGAATCCTAATCAGGGTATTGATCTATACTTAAAAGCTAGTAATGGAGGAACAAAACCTGTAATTGATGCAGCAGTAAAGAGTTAGTAGCAATTTTGTTTCAGTACTGAAAGGGTTAAAGTGAAATTTATTATACCTCTTTAAATTAAATCAAAATAAAATATTTCTAAGACCATTTCAAAGAAAATATATTTCAAAGAAAATATTTTAAATGAGTGCAGAAAAATGGCCAATCTTTCATATCGTAAGTAAATCTCAAATTTTATTGAAAATGTTACCCCTTTTGACGGGGTTTTCTCGGGGATTTGATATTTCACCTTAAGCCCGATTTCGCCAGATCCACTCACATTTGTTAAAAGCGCCAGGAATAATTGGCTTCTTCGAAGATTTCTCAAACTTTCATATCAGTGCTCTTTCAAAACACGCTTTTCGTCCTATTTCAATATTTAAGCCAAGAATTTGCAGATGCCGATTTTGCTCAGAGAGCGAGTTGAGTGATAATGTCACGATATTTAAGATAAGATAAGACAAGACGAGAATCACTTTAATATTATCCCATGACAGAAATTTTCACTTTCACAGAGCGTTTAAGACGGACCGAATTTCCAGGTCCGATTTTCTTACCTGGTCTAAAATTTGGATCAAGTTCTGGATATCCAGATTATTTTGAAGTGGATGATCCAAAGATCCAGATCACTCAAAATCAAGTCTCTGCCCAGCACTAAAGTGCGCAATATTGCACGATACACATGTCTAACGCATCGTTACATAAATATGAATTATCATAACTTCAGCTTCAGTGAGATCCCAGCCAACTAGTTTGATCTCAATGAAATTCAATGTCATGACGTCACCATCCAACAAGTTGGCCGATCAAAATCTGTTGGTGCGCCCCTAGGGTAAGGTGGGGCGGGGGGAGGGGGGGGTCCTATTAAGCCCGGAACGACAGTCAACTGCTGGCAGACAAGAAGTGCACACCATTATTTCCTGTATTTTCTGAGTAAATCCAGGAAGACCCTTACATAGTAAGCCCGGTCAGACACAGTCAGCTTCTGCCATTATTTCTTGGGTGTATATTTTGCTGGCAGCAACTGGCTGTGATGTCCCGGTACCTAGTATGATATCCGCCCAAGGGTGACAGTGTTCGAGACTGATATTATTAAAACCGTCAGAATTCAGACTTGTCTCAGTGGGCTTATTGATAAAGACGGGATAACCTGACATCAGAAACCAGACTATGAAGTCTAAGACCTACACTGGCTGCTGTGACAGACAATGCTTCTCTGTGACTGACAGCATCATTGCAACATACCCAGAGAAAACGCACCGAATGATGAGAGAAAAAATGCGCAGCTATAAGCGTGCAGCTAAAACACTTTGGCAAATACATGTATCGCAGGTGTTCTTTATGCACATGTCAAAACCAGGGAAAGGTCATGAAAATAGAAGCTTGCTGTTTCTGATAAAAGAAATAGTTGGGGGGTTTTCTTTAGCATGTACAGGTTGTTGTTTTTTTTGGGGGGGAGGGGGTGGGGGGGGGGGTGAGGGCTCACAATGTTCTAAACGTGCGAAACACAAACCTTCATAGCAGGGCGACCATGGATTTATTTCTGTTGAAAAGTGAACGTTCGTTTATTACCCTTGTGAGAGCGTGTTTTTTTTTTTCTTGGTATGTGTGGTTGCTGATGTTTTTGTTATCATGCGGAAATCGTTCACTGAATAGGAAGTCCTGCATTTTAGACTCAAAATAACAGTTTATTTCCACGTTTTGGAAGATGTGGGTGTAGTTGTTGTTGTTGTCGTTGTTGATGATGGTGATGATGAAACGATGAGAAGAATTATTTCCTGAATGTGACGCCTTGAGCTAAACTCAAAATAACGGTATAATTTAATTCGAGCTTTTTAAAGTTGTTTTTTGTTGCTGCTGCTGCTCTCTTCTGTAGTTTATGATGATGATGATGATGATGATAACGATGCTGCTGCTGATGCTTATGTTGTTATTGTTGTCGTTATTGGTGTTAATGATACTGGTTTTATCTGGTGTGTCGTCTTTGACTCGTCACACAAAGACCGAAGCAAATAGACTTTACTTAGCATGTTACTGCTGAGTTTTCGGTCCCTATCCGAGAAGACTAGGTGCTTGATCCTGGCTATCATAGGATCAGGGACAGGAAAATATGAGAAAAATCCCAAAATTTCAACATGTCTGCACCGACCAGGATTCGAACCCGGTACCTTCAGCATGAGAGGCGAGCATCTTGCCTCTATACGATAGCAAATTATCTAAAGAAGCCGAAAAAAAAAAAGACCTGTTAATTTGCATTTGTTTGCCTCTCATGACCCGCGCACGCACTTTACAAGACAGTGTGCAAGCACTCAGGGTAAAATCGCAAAGGACGCCGCACGTTTGTCTGACTCACTCAATCGAAAACCCCATTTCGCCAGGACCAGCTACCACTTCCAGAGTAATTGTCCGATTTCCACGCACGGTATAGACTAGACAATGTCTGACTTTAACAAAGTTTGGGTCTATTTGTAGTATGTGCGTGTGTCGGCGGACCAACATCTACGTTATTTTATGGAGATACGTTATCAGCGGCGGGGGAAAACGCTTTCTTCCTCGGTGGGTCTGCAGTTTTGGACGCCAACCAGTGCCCTACAAAATGTGTTTCAGAGGTAGTCGTAATAACTCATGTCCTTTTTCAGAACTGTCCTGCTGGCGTTCCACTTTGTAAATGTAAAAGCCCATCGAAATACAATGTGCCACGTGTCAACTGAGGTTTCATTCAGATTACTGTGACTAAACTAGCGTCGAAACAGACAAGTTGAAGGACGGGAGTGGAGGAGAAACATGAGCCATATTTCATATTTGCGTGCCCTGGGCACAGACTGTTCCAGTCACATCTTAATGTACATCTCTTTCTCTGTCTGTCTGTCTGACTGTCTGTCTGTCTGTCTCTCTCTCTCTCTCTCTCTCCCTCTCCTTCTCTTTCTCTCTCTCTCTCTCTCTCTCTCTCTTTTCATTCATATTTTAATGTGTCTCTCGTATATTTTTGGGTTTACGTTGCTTGCGTAACAAAGTCATTATTATGGTCGTCGGAGGTCAACAATGTCTTTCCACATTCCACGACAGGCAGTTACCATGATACTTGCCCTTTAACAGATAAGAGCGACAGTAGGAATTTTGTACCAGCTCAAAGTGCCTGCAGGAGATGCGTACCAATCAATATTCACTGTTCCACCCCACTGTCAATTCCTAGTTTATTTACGACGCAAACAGATAAATCAGATTTAACTGAGTAATTCCTGTAAGCCGTTGTGGGCGGCTCAAGAGAAAATTTACTGAGCATAAATAAGGTGCAAGTAATAAAGTTCCACACAGTATATTCTCTGTTATATTTCCAGACTGCTTTGTTATTGCATTCTATCTGCTGTTTTCTTTTGGTCTTTTTTTTTTTGCCTGATGTTTCCTTAAACCTTTGTCTTGTAGACTGGAAACCATAAGGGCTTTGGTCAGTGTTGTGGAAACTAGCTGGAGATGAAACAACTAAACTGTATTTAATCACTTTCCATACCGAGTGTAGCTCATCATTCCCAGACCACAATTTAGTTCACTTTTTAAATAAATTTTCTGTCGTTGAACTCGCCGGTTACATTTTTTTATTAGATTACTCTTGAAAATTTAGACGACTTTGGCACGGACGCCTCCTCTGATGTTTTCAATTTGATGATCATTAGTCTGGGAGCAAATTTCCGTTGGAGCGGTCCCAAAGCGACCTACGTGTGCTCGTTAAAAACAACACCGATATCAATTCTCCTCTCTCGTCTCCCTCTGTTTGTTTCTCTCTGAAAGTTACTTTATCATTGTGTCTGGTGCGCAAATAACAGACTGAATCGGCTGGCCTTTACACGACATCCAAGCGATTCAGTGTGATAAAAAGAAATTCTCTACCCAAATCTTTCTAGGGCAGTTACTTTAGGTATTTGGTACCCCAATGTTTCTTTAAAGCATCTACAGAAATATCTGTTAAAATCGAGTATTTTTCATTGATGCCAAGTTAATGAATTTATCTATCCTCTTTTCAAGTTAACACCGTGTAAATTAAGCTGGTACTTATAGCTTTATTTTTAATCAAGGTAATTTTCACGTCTGTACTTTCTCAACGATGTCTGCATACAAAATCGATATATAGAGCAGCTTGTGTCCAAGCATTATCACAGTGTAGCACTACTGTGACTATCTAGTTCCGAAAAAAGACATTTTCCATTTTACTCGACAAAAATGCGTCTCATTAAAAAAAAATTGCAAATTTAAGTAATCTTGAAGACTATTTTGTCCAGAATGGATGTGTCTATGTCGTGTATCATCAAAGCTTGAGGTAGTACACACAAAGTTTCACATTTTTTGGTCCCGTGGTCCCGAAGTTTCAAGTGCTTACATCTTCACCCGCTAGCTAAATTTAATTATAGCATGATGTTCCAAAACCGTTTGCCATGAATCTCGCAGTTCAAAGGGTTTATTGAGGGTTTGGGTTTTTATTTAGATTTGCTGTAAATCCTGAGATATAGAGGCTGTAGATATTTCTCCGTTTCGTGATTATTCAGGTAATAACCTGATTATTTGACAAGAATATCCACCGGATCAAGTTTTAGCATGTGGATAAAATGCAGATTTGCAAAATATCCGTGTGCTGCGCTCCAGTTTTTATAACGATAATCCAGCTAAATCTGCCGTGTATTGTGGCATCTCCATTCCTCATTTCTCTCATGTGAAATTTCAGTATATTTCACCTTTAAGGCAGTTTGGATGCACAATGTTCGATTAGATAATCAATCACTTGAAGACTGTTTGCGTTTGAATGTCACATTAAAGGTTATTGGATTTTCACAAATAGGTATGACTGTCGCAGTTTGTGGTCAAGAGTTTTTACGGCATTTACCGGGTTTACTGTTAAATGCTAGACACATTAATTATAATTATCTTGTACGGGTAAAACATTTCCAGTGACACTGAAGAACAGGACGGGGCCAATGAATGGCATCCCAATGCATGTAATGCAGTAGAAATATTGGATGGAGAGTTTGAGTTATACGGCCCTTAGGCACGACAAGGGCCATTTTGCGCCATGCGCCTATAGACCACTGTCTATTTGGATACTTCATTGTGTTTCGTATTCCGAGCTTCATCAATTTAAATTTCACGGATGGAACTAGAGAGTTCACTATATAAATTTTATTCCATTGGTAAACCTTTCAATAGTTGTTTTGTGTGGATCTGAAAAGAGTTTTGTAACTGTGTACAAACGTTTTTAAAACAAGTTGTAGGTCTTAGCCTCTCGCAGAAAGGTCAGGACGCATTGTGGGTCCACGTCAGAAAATAATTCTTTCATGGATCCGCAGGAAGGAGTGGAGGCAATCGTTTTGTTTTTCTGAAATCTGCAGAGCTCTCTTTCTTCTCAATGTCAGAAAAAATGTAAAATTTGATCTTGTCAAACCCGGTGAGAGTGAGCGACATAATGAAAATATGCTCGCGGCATCCGCTCCGGTGTCTGTGTGTGTCTCTTTGTGAGAGCTGTTGTCGGGGTTTGTTATCGTATTTCGTCTCTCTTTTTTAAAATGAGAGGAATCAACATCGATTTTCTTGAAAACTGAATGTTGGGCGCATTTCCAATTTTGCATGGGTTCATATTTCAGTCTATACTTGGTGGAAATGGTTTTGTCATTTATTAAAGTGTAGCGTGTCTTTGAGTTTCTTTCTCTGTACCTTGTGAAAAATTATATGTAGGTCAAATTATTTTAAAAATTAAACAAAGCAGTTCTGCGGTACACAGTGTTAAACTGTGCGGAACACGGTGTATGAGCAATTTTTCCCCTTGTTTTATTTTTGTTGTTGTTGTTATTGTCGTTGTTGTTTGTTTGTTGTTTGTTTGTTGGTGGTGGTGATTGTCACAAATCCCAGACTGGGAGATGTAATAATTATGACAGGACAACAATCACGAACGAACAAGTATAACACTTAACAGAACAACCAAACAGACTCACACATTTATTATTATATATAAAGATAAGATATCTGTGCAATTACATACATTACATTAACTCAATTCAAATACCATTCAATGGTCAGTATTCCCAACATTCATTCTTCTCCGGGTCCACAACCCGATAGTTACTTCCTAACTATGCTCTGGCCTCAGCCTCACATCCATATGTATACTACTTGCTGGCCTCTCTTACAGGCCAGTTAAACTGGGCCGTGTCGCTACACACTTTAGCCCCGCCCAGTAACACACTGGTGGGCAGAAAGGTCAAAATGGTGGAATGCGGCGGCTGCTAGTGCTAATTAAGTGATCGTTTTGTTTTTTTCAACAGCTGTTTTTAGCGTTTAGACCTAGTATTTACAGAAATTTATCTAGTCTAGGTGTAGTTTGAGTGACCTGCCTTAGTGAACAAGTGAAGTAATCAGTTTGTGGATTATTTTTTTTATTGTTCTTGTGAGTGTGAGTGTGAGAGATTCGTAATGGCTACGGCGGACCGTTATGTTGACACTTTGTGTGCTGCTGATAGAAACCTGTACTTCTCGAAACTAACATTTGATGATGGCAGCAAACTGCCAGATCCATTTGACATTGCTGAAGCATCCTGGATTTGTAACCCGAAGAGCTGGCCTAATGTAACATATTTTGACATCATTCAGTACTTTGTTTATGGCACAAACCTCTATTCATTGTGCCAAACAAAAGCCTACAAGAGCCTTGATGGCTATAACTACGCAGTGAATGGCCATGTTCAAATTATTAAAACATTTTCACCTGGTGCTGGACCAGCCCAAGAGACTGCAACTGCAAGCAAACATATGGTTTTATGGGCAGAGGTACTACCCAGCCAGCGACAAGGACAGAGGGCTGTCCTGTACGAGTCTTTCCTTGTCGTCAATAAAGAAACGGCAGAGATCGTCACTGCCCACTGCACCTGTATGGCAGGGTGAGTTTTAGATCTTTTATATCTGCATTTTTAGTGGAGAAGATTTGTAAAATGTGCATTGTATGTAGATCTATAGTCATTAGTTAACGTAAGAATTTATGGCTTTATCTAACGACAGCATCAATTCTTCACATATGCAGACTAAATGAATTGCACAACCTTACCTGCAACCAGTGCTGTCATTAGAGAATGCAAGAAGTTCAATCGAATATAAAATAGTAAGTTAGATTTCAATAAAAATATAATTTTTGTCCCAATCAACATAAACAAAATCTTTGAGGAAGATGTGAGACATACAATTGCCAAACTTTTAACTCCCTGCTTTCACACAGTGACATTACTGACAAAAACAAATTCGGATGTTAACTTTTAATGAAATAGACGTTTATTTTCATATATGCTGTAACCAATATTAGTACACTTTTAAGTAAAAGACACTTAAAAATAGTTGACATTACTTTTAAAAGCAATAAATTACATTGCTCCTTGTTCATCCTAAGTAACAATGATAAACTTATTAGGTATGGTTGTGAGAAAAGTGTCTTGATAAGAGTTTTATCAGTTGATTTACTAATTTCCTTTATTTTTTTTACAAGGTAGATACCACTGTAATGAAATATAATGTTAATCCTGTGTATTAACTAAATACGTTACATGCATACATCAGCTATTTGAAATGAAATAATGTATACGCATTCTTATTCTTCAGAAATGGAAAAGCATGTAGCCACACAGCGGCCATCGCGTTCAAAGTTGAATTTGCAGTAAGAGCAGGCCTTGTCAAAAGTGCACCCACTGAGGAACTGTGCAAGTGGAATGCTGCATCCAAAAAGAAGGTATGTTAAATTGTTTAGCAACTTTCATGATCAATCTTCTTCTTCTTCTTCTTCTTTTATAGTTGGTTCGTCTATAAGACGATTCCCCAACTGCACTATAGTATATGCGACTCAACGTCGCTCCTCTGAGGCTAAAAACAGGGTAAAATCTTACATAGATGTTAAGACCATTTAAAAATATATTAGTTGTATAAAGTCTTTTGTATATATAACTCTGGCATAAATATCTCTTGGTTTCCAGATTGTGCACAGAAATACAACCCGCACTTTAGTTACAATGGTAGCTGCAACGGATAATAATGTTCTTAAATTCATTGTCGAAAGTCGTTGCAGACGATAGTGTTTGGACTTCTGCCGGGAGGTTGTTCCACATCCTGATGACATTTGGGTAAAAAGAATAAAGATGGCTGTTAACCCGTGAGCTTGGGATGTTATATTTTATATTATTCCTTCTGTTGCCTCTGGTATTAATGGTGAGGTGGTTCAGTGGGATATGGATATTTCCTTCCCTGCCTTTATAAAATATTTTTACTTTGTTTTTTGCTCTCCTCTCTTCTAATGGTGTCCACTCGAGGTCTCTCATCATTTTATTTACACTACTACTTCTAGTATAGTCATTTGTCACAAAGCGGGCAGCTCTCCTCTGGACCCTTTCCAGTTGGTCTATATATACATGTAGTTACAATGATGATGCCTAGAAATGGAAAAGCATGTAGCCACACAGCGGCCATCGCGTTCAAAGTTGAATTTGCAGTAAGAGCAGGCCTTGTCAAAAGTGCACCCACTGAGGAACTGTGCAAGTGGAATGCTGCATCCAAAAAGAAGGTATGTTAAATTGTTTACAAGGTGGGACAAGGTGGTCTAGAGGCAAGGTGCTCGCCTCTCATGCCAAGGGTCCCGGGTTCTAAACCCGGGCAGTGCAGGCATGTTGGAAAGTGGATTTTTCTCATATTTTCAAGTCCCTGGTCCTATTGGGGGGTAGGATCGAGTAGTTCTTGGAATTTGGATTTTTCTCATATTTTCAAGTCCCCGGTCCTATTGGGGGGTAGGATCGAGTACCTAGTCTTCTCGGATAAGGACGAAAAAATTCGGAGGGCCCGTGTGCACGTTGCGCACGTTAAAGATACCTTGGCAGTTGGAAATCGTAAAGAGCAGGCCGAAAGGCCGCTGCCCGGGCAAAATTGAAATTAATAGATTAAAATTTATCCATATCATCCCCCCCCCCCCCCCCCCCCCCGCCAGAACAAGAAATAATAAAACAAGTAAAGTGAGGTGTAAATGCCAAGGGCAGCGAACCTCCTAAAATAAAGACCTCAAATCGATGATGCCTAGAGTTTTACAGTTTCATTCCATTCCTAGCTGCAGACAAAATACATTTGCATTATAATCATATTATATTAAAACTAGTAATTCTGAATGCTTGTTACACTCCGCACCATTCACATCAATAACACGGACAAAGTAGAGTTATGAGAAGTATCACTTTGGGGGTAGTCTGAGGACAGCAGTAGGTTACAAGACTTTATCCCAGCGTAGAATACAGACTACTGTTTAATTATTGCATTCTGTAAATTTGTAAGAGCAGCAATTACAATAACAATTTTATCTAATTGCTTGACCAGTGTGAGAGGACATTTGTTTGCCAGGATTCTGAATTTTCTCAAACTTGCAATAACCCGTTAAACGTGAATTCGAAGACGAGCAATTTCTCGTGACTTAGTTAATTCATTACCACTGAGCTGCTTCTTTCCACGTGTGAAAGATGGGATGTGCAGTAGAGCACCATGAGCTGCACATTCAGTTTCTATAGTAAATCCACGGTCTGCCATTACCTCATCCCCATGTTGCAGTTTGGAAAGGTACCCAGACTCAAGTGTAATTTGTTTGTCAGACACTCTCCCTCCCCAGCCTTCTGATATGAAGGAAATAGCCCCAGGTGGTGTAATGGAGATCAAATATTTAATCGTTGAAGAATGTTTGTAATTACTCCAGCACTGAGCCCTTGCCGTAAGATTTGTAGGCCTGTCAGTGAAAATCTCGAAACAGTCAATTATTGAGACAACTTTCTTGTATTTAGGCCGAAAGCTGTCTGGCACATTGCTCTGGATAATGTCACGCTCTGGCCAAACAATCAAATCCTTCAGAGTTGTAGATAGCATGTCTAGCATCATTTCAATGATACTTGTTACTGTGGGCATTGAGACCCTAAATCTTAAACTCAGATCCTTATTTGGACTCCCCATGCGCAGTCTCATCATTGTCAGGAGGAGAGAATCCTCGACAGACAAGGCAGTAGATGGGAATTTTTAAATATTTTTTATCAATAAACTGAAAATTTCATTACTTATTCCACTATAGAACTGAATGTTAATCTTCACATTCTCATATGTGAATTTTTCAACACTTGTTTTTGAAAGTTGTAATTCTAAACGCTCGTGAAGCTTTTTCCTCTGTTGTTGAACAATCTCCACCTCTTTTTCCACACTTCTTAGCTTGGCTTCCACCATGTACAGATTCTGGCTGACATCGTTGACAGTTTGTATTGCTGAGGAGACAGAGGAAATAAGAATTTTTATTACAGCATGAAGCTTCTACTAGATGGATAGAATAGTCTAATTCTAATTTTGTCTCTTGCCATCCTAACAGGTTCAGCCAGCCAAGCGCATGGATATTAATTTCACAAAGCCCTCTCTGAGGCAGAAGAGGAGGACCACAACAACAGGGAACAAAGCATGGAAAATGAGTTCAATTACCCTGCAGGACATTGACAACAATGCACCTGAGGCAGTGGTTCTTACTTCTCTTAAGAAGAAACAAACTCAACCCAATGTCATCAGCTCTATAGAGCAAACCAGGACTATAAATTTTATTACTACACTGGCTACATATATGACTGCAGATGTCATCAAATCTATTGAATGTCAGACGAAAGAGCAGTCAAACTCCCCTCTTTGGAGAGTACAGCGAATAGGAAGAATTACTTCCAGCACTATCCATAAAGTGTATCACTGTAAAGAACAAGAGAAGCTTGTAGATTTTTTATGTACTGTCAGGGACCTAAGAAATATTCCTTCAATTAAATATGGGGTTGACCACGAGGAAACTGCCAGGAATGAGTATGCTGAATGTCAGTCTCAGGGACACTCAAATTTTTCTGTTACTAGTAGCGTTGCCTGGAAATTAAGTGTCCCTTTAAATTCAGGACAAAACTCCCCACAGACAACTCTGTTCCCAATTTCCCAATTTATTTTGACCAGGAGAAGGGCTTGGTAACCTTAAAAAAAAACATGAGTATTTCAGTCAAGTCCAGATGCACATTGTATGTTCATGACTGGTACAATGTATTGTGACTTCTATATGTTTGCAAAAGAAAACAGCATTTTAAGCCGAGTTGCTCGAGATGATGCATTTCTTGATCTTGTCATCAGTAAATGTGCAACAATATATGAAAATGTAATTGCTCCTAAACTTGTGGCAAAATATTCACAGTAACTTTCACGCAATGCCTATGAACATGAAAATTAGGCCTATTGTTTTGTAATTTTTATGAAAACTGGAATTTAGCAGGTCTCGAACAAAATATTCCAGATACGGATACTGTAACTTAGTGTAAGTGTAAATGAACCCTGGATTCTGCCTTTTATTTACTTTTTTCATGTAATGTAGTGGGAGGGATCTATGTAACACTGGTGCTTAGTACGTGTGTAAATGGAATCTGATCAACTACCAGTATGTATGTGGAACACTGCCCAAAAGAGACAAAATTTATGTGCATGCTTGTTTATTGTTGTTGATTTTCAAGAAGATTCTTAACTTATCATGCTGGTTTTCATTACAGTCCAACTATACAGATTGTGAACTTATTATTCTAATTTCCACCATGCGGTCACGAAGTAACACTTCGAACAATTATATTTTCTTGACGTGAAAGTGTTGAAGCTTGTAGTTTTTAATTTTTACTAAATCTACTTGTTTGGTTTCGTACTGTTACAGTACGCATTTTCAGTTGTACTCTAATATTTACATGCTAATGAGAAGGAAATAATGAAACTGTCACTTTTCAAATTACTTGTTAAAAAAATGCATTTGTATAATTTAATTTAATAAACACCATTAACTATTACCGGTACCTTGTTCTTTTGTCCCTTCTTCTGTGACTGTTGCTGTGGCCAAGCCTATCAGAGCAGTTGCAGCATCAAGTGCAGTGTCATTGTCCCTTATCTTCTGTCTTTGTTCATTCCTTTCTTGCCTTCTTTGATAACGTCCCATCAAAGTTGCCGCTGCAGGTTTCAATTTCCTGTATCCCAAATTTTTGCTTGGTACATAGTCAGGGTGGGCAAGATCATTGTGGGGTCTTCCTAGAAATAATATTTGCTTGTTAGTGCAGGCTAGCTAAAGTACATCTATCTAGATCTAGTCACAGAAATTTTGTCTACAGAGTGCAGTTTTTTTTGTTTTTTTTCATTTGTCTCTCGAATCGATCAAAACTTAGATTTATTGAATTGTGGGCTGTTGCCTAAGTAGGAAGCTAAAATAATAGAAGAAAAAAAAAAAAGAAACAGACCAGCGTCTCGACTAACGGTCGATAGACTAGCAGGCGACTTAGAACATCTTGTAAAAGTTACTTACCACTTTCAAAATGATGGCTGCACACACGATCGTGCTTCGAGGGCTGCCAGAGCTTTAAGGACTTTGTTGCTGCTGCCCGATTGATGGCTGTTATCCAGGCATTCCTTTTTTCAATAGGTTTCGATGGTATTCGAAAAAATGACAATCCAGAGCCTGGTTTCACGCGATTAGCGCATCCCCTCACACAGCAAGATCCCACCATGACCACCACTTTCTGCCCTCCAGTTTTTCTCGGGACCTTGACCTTGTCTAGGCTCCGCCCATTTTCACTGGCCTATTGGCTCCTGCTCAACCTAATCTCCGTACCTCAATCTCCCCTCGATGTCTTAATAGCACATTAATATTTCAATAGCACATTAGTATCTCAATAGCACAGTAACATCTTAATAGCACATTAACATTTCAATAACAACGTCCCTGTCTGTGGCCAGACTGCCACGACTCATGTGCTCCCGCTGTCCTGCGCGACAGCTTCACTCAGGCAGGCCTGTGGGTAGCCTTCGGCCCAACCCCGGCACAAGTCCGCTCACCGCGGGTGGCTTCTCTGCCCGACCCCGGCACCTATAAGAATAACATTACATCTGTATAACACCATACAATTACTATCCACTTCACCACTCATTACGAACCATCAAGCGTACACACAATAGTCCACCTTTCACTCACCACACCTCTTGCGGTAACACACCTCCACCGTATTACACAGTACTCAGACTCGCTACGAATCCATGATCCTAACTTACATCTATCGCTCATTGCGCACATCTCTATACACAGTAATCAATGACTTCCACATTCCTCACATATAACTTATTTACATCATGGTCATAGGAGAACATAGTACATCAATCATCATAATTATCAATCATAGTTCAACCTACCAGTCATCACTGGAAAACACACAATCACTGGAAAACACACAATCTCCCGACTGCTCTCTCACGTCTGTCCCCTTGGACTTCTTAACTTGCAGTGATCTGACTATTCAGATTTTGCCTCTACTACGCCTCAACTTCACTCACAACATGCACGCTTCAAGTCCCTTCCCCGCACTTATTGACCCTCGCTCACTCGCTCGTGACAGTGATGATGTTTTTGTTGTTGTTGTTGTTGTTAATCGTAACATTTAGGGCAGAGATGGAGATTTATGTCTTTGTTGTTGCAAATGTTGTGATGGTAGTTATTGGTGTAATAATTCCCTGCCCACACTGCCGGAGTTCCTTCCGTGCGCAAATTGGACTCATCAGCCACCCGTGAGAAACTCTCACCAACCATCTTCTCATGGTACCGGTAGCCTTAAGTCCAACACCAGCACATATAACTACAGAATTAGGTTTAAAAAAGTATGGGTCAAATTGTAGGGATACGCTGTCTACGAGTTGTATAAATAACTAGTGAACTGAGCCAATCAGACAGCAGATATGTGATACGAAGCTCCGTGAAGTGTGGCTAAGCTGTGATGAACTAATGTAATAACTTTTTTTCTCTTTTTTTTTTTTTTTGCTCTTTCGATAAACTCAGAAGATAGACTTGTGTTTGTTTGTTGTTGTTTGTTGTTGTTGCTGTTGCTGCTGTTGTTGTTGTTGTTTTGTGCTGTTTCCGTAAACTCAGAATATAGATTAGTGCCGAAATCTTTGTCTTTCAAGTCTTATGCCATGAGCACGTAAACTCAGAAGATAAACTTGTGTATTGTTGTGGTGAAATCTTTGTTTTTCAAAGTGTTCTGGTCTTTGCATTTATGCGTCGTTTTCTTGTGAGGGAAAATAAGGTTATTTCATTTATCTGGGATTTCAAGCCATTAGCGTACGGACAAGCTGTCCACACAACTGGCCCATATTAACCGTCTTGATGTGGAGAGGACATGACGTGCTGCGTTCCAAATACGGGCCAGGGGTGTGCAATAACATTTACATTTTTGCCGACGGCGTGTCTAGAATCGAGAAATCTCGATCATTGTGTTTTGATGAGAGACACTATCGATTTTCTCGTACAAGGAAAAGTCCTCATGATGGACTCTCCGGAAATCAGAGGCCGAGAAAAGTATCAGTTGTCAGTCTAATGTTTGCCAATGTAATTCTATCGTGCTGTAATGAGTGACATGATTTCTCCCTGTTTTCTTCCTACTTTCCCGCGTTTCTTTCTCTTTCGGGTGTCCTTTCTTTCAGTTCTGCGCGGGTGGTTGCTAGGCGCTTCTGGTAGGGTTTCCTTCTGTCCTGTCGTTCTTTTATAATTTATTCTCTCTATCCTCATGCCTTTCCTAGCACAATGTGGTCGTTATTCTGTTGACGTTCTCTCTCCAAACTCAAACCCTAACTCGAACTGAAATTCTTTCATCCTCCTTAGCTCCTAAACTTACCCTAGGCGTGCACCAGGCGATTTTGATTAGACCGACTAGTCGGATGGTGACGTCACGATATTGAGTTTCAGTGTGACTTTCTGCGCCAGCCGATTAGATGAATCTCATAGAGACATCTCACTTCCGCTAAATCGCGAAACTAGGTCACTGCGGTAAACAAGAAATTGAAAGAGACCGCCTTCAACAAAGATAGAGTGCACGCCTGTTTACTGTGGTTTGTCCATATTATTAGGCTGATTGAAACTATTTAGAGCCGTTTGTAATTTCTTACGCCCCGTGTAAATGCATAGACGAGTATTTTGTTTACCGCAGCGACCTATTTTCCGCTCCATGCTAAAAGTGATTTCGCGGAGCCGCCCGTGTCTCGCAGTGCAAATCGACCAATAGTGAAACCTCTCTGTACATACATACTCTCTGCTGAAACCCAATGTCGTGACGTCACCATCCAACTAATCGACCTATGGAAATCGGCTAGTGGGTACCTAGGCTTACTCATTTGTCGTTTTTTCCTCTCTATTTACCTTCCCTACATTGGATAGTCTATACTCCAGCTGTCATGATTCGGATGTTGTTAAAACTCACGCAGAGAGTGAGTTGTTGTTGTTTTACCAGGGCCATGAGAAATTGGCTGGTGGCCTTGAACGGCCCTCGCGAATTATAGTTGGTGAGTAAATAAATGTAAAGTTAAACTGTTAGATTCACGCTTGTGGGTTTTAATGTTCGTGATTAATAAGTAATGGAGTAGGGGTGAAACAAGGTGGGGCTAGTTGACATTGTTAAGTATGACTAGACAAGTTTTTGCACGTTAACTGGCTGGTAGAATAGTGCAGACGTATTACTACAATTAAAATGGTGGGAGGTTTCGACCTATGAGATAGCTGAACTAATTGGGCCAGCGGACTAGCACGCTGGGTAGTTAGATAGTATAAAACATCGTGTAACGTTCAGATTTAGTGAATACAGACGAGCAGAAGCATCGTGTCGTGAAGTATCTCCGGTTGACCAGTACCTGAACTGTGTGCTTTGAAGACAAGAAGTCCTTGCTAACGGACTGACTGAGCTCTAGAAAGAAAGGTCTGAGTGGGCTGACCTTTGAAAGCCCACGCTGCGCTATATTGATGTTCGCGCCTACCAGTAGGCGTGACCAATGGTAATATATCTTATTTGTTCAAGCATAATAGAGATCGGAGATAGAGAGAGAACTACAGCCTCATAGGAAGACTAAGGAAACCCCAGCTGGCACTCGACCACGAGTGTCCTGTATCATAGATCTATTGCCATAGTATGATTGGAATAATATAGCACATTGTTGATGAATTGAATAGTGATTGTGCATAAAATATAGTCTTTTGGCAACTGCTTAAATTACCTACAAGCCGAAGAGTGCTTCTGTAGGCTTTTAACGTACCGGGCTCTCCTAACATTCAAGCCCATATGATTTATGGAGAGTTTGCCTGGCGACTGGCCAGTGGCGACTCAACTGTCACTTTAAATTGATATCTAGTTTCGTATAATATACCTATTTGCTATTGATTGCAGTACCTCCATAGTTACATGAATATCATTGGTTAAGTTATTAATTAGAGTTTTTTTGGTTTGAATATATACCTGTCATGATTCAGATGTTGTTAAAACTCACGCAGAGAGTGAGTTGTTGTTGTTTTACCAGGGCCATGAGAAATTGGCTGGTGGCCTTGAACGGTCCTCGCCAAATTATAGTTGGTGAGTAAATAAATGTAAAGTTAAACTGTTAGATTCACGCTTGTGGGTTTTAATGTTCGTGATTAATAAGTAATGGAGTAGGGGTGAAACAAGGTGGGGCTAGTTGACATTGTTAAGTATGACTAGACAAGTTTTTGCACGTTAACTGGCTGGTAGAATAGTGCAGACGTATTACTACAATTAAAATGGTGGGAGGTTTCGACCTATGAGATAGCTGAACTAATTGGGCCAGCGGACTAGCACGCTGGGTAGTTAGATAGTATAAGACATCGTGTAACGTTCAGATTTGGTGAATACAGACGAGCAGAAGCATCGTGTCGTGAAGTATCTCCGGTTGACCAGTACCTGAACTGTGTGCTTTGAAGACAAGAAGTCCTTGCTAACGGACTGACTGAGCTCTAGAAAGAAAGGTCTGAGTGGGCTGACCTTTGAAAGCCCACGCTGCGCTATATTGATGTTCGCGCCTACCAGTAGGCGTGGCCAATGGTAATATATCTTATTTATCCCAAGCATAATAGAGATCAGAGATAGAGAACTACAGCCTCATAGGAAGACTAAGGAAACCCCAGCTGGCACTCGACCACGAGTGTCCTGGATCATAGATCTATTGCCATAGTATGATTGGAATAATATAGCACATTGTTGATGAATTGAATAGTGATTGTGCATAAAATATAGTCTTTTGGCAACTGCTTAAATTACCTACAAGCCGAAGAGTGCTTCTGTAGGCTTTGAACGTACTGGGCTCTCCTAACATTTAAGCCCATATGATTTATGGAGAGTTTGCCTGGCGACTGGCCAGTGGCGACTCAACTGTCACTTTAAATTGATATCTAGTTTCGTATAATATACCTATTTGCTATTGATTGCAGTACCTCCATAGTTACATGAATATCATTTGGTTAAGTTATTAATTAGAGTTTTTTTGGTTTGAATATATACCTCTATTGTCTTTTGTTTTGTTATTAATATTTATGTAAACTATGGCCTGACCGGCCTGACATATATACGCTCTAGTTATTTAATACTTTTCTTGTGTGGTTGTGTCCGAGTGTGAGTTAGCTGCCTCTCGTGCAGTCGTAACATCCCCAAGACCCTAACTCTGCTCGTGACAATACCCCTATTGTATTTTATTTTGTTATTAATATTTATGTAAACTATGGCCTGACCGGCCTGACATATATACGCTCTAGTTATTTAATACTTTTCTTGTGTGGTTGTGTCCGAGTGTGAGTTAGCTGCCTCTCGTGCAGTCGTAACATCCCCAAGACCCTAACTCTGCTCGTGACACCAGCCATCCCATTTTTCTATTACTTTCCACAGACTTACTTCCTTTCCTGAAATTCCCAATTTTATAAAGACAAGTGGAGGGAGTTCCAACCTTCCGCTTTACCCTTGGGCCAAATTCTTTTGTCTCTGTTACCGCCACTGTAAACACTCAGTTTCTTATTCTTGTTGTAAGCAGAACAAACGTATAGTGACCAATATAAGGTTTAGGCCTACGTAGAGCTAGACTTATAATTTTTATTACGCCAGTGATAAAACATTCACAACAATACTATTGTTATTGTTTTTTACTAAAGGTATCCCAACCAGCAACCATACGGAAGTCCAACGTCGGATTGACGTCAAGTTTGCGCTTAAGGATCACATTGTTCCTACGTAGATCCAAAGATAACGACATCGGGCCGACGTCGTTTCATGTAGGGAACCCGCCCCTACGGTATTCCTACGAATCCTACAAAAATCTGCCGGGTGGGTGACTTATGGGGGTCTTAAGTTTTTCTAGAGCCCGAGGAAATTCTGTGACAATTTGATGTTGTTTCTCGTGTTTAAATTAAGATTCTTCTGTGATGGTCGGAGGGGGTGGAAGTATAATATAAACCTTTCCTGGCTTTCGTTATCTCTAATCTCTGCCTTTTCCTTTCTGTTCTCCGTAAGTAGGATGTACAGGTGATTTCTCCTTCATGTGTTTGCTTCCTCCCCCTCTTTCTCTTTGTCTCTCTCTCTGTGTCTCTCTCTGTCTCTGTCTCTCACTCTCTCTCTCTCTCTCTCTCTCTCTCTCTCATAATCAATGTGCCTATAGTTATTCCGTGCAATCTGATTTAAGAAAACGAAGGCCAATGTGAGGTGAGGTTACCCTGATCTGCATGCATTCAATGCCTGGTTCGATGAACGTTACATAACCCAGCTCACGGGCCTCTAGCGTAGCGAGAATCACCTGAGGGCGCCGCGCACAGTAACACAATGGCTCTCAACCTTTTTTCAGGCAATCGCCCTTTTAGGCTCCAAATTTTCTTCCATCGGCCCCTTCTCTCCCCCTCCCCAAAATACCCACTCAAACCCAACAAATACAGTTCACAAAAAGACAGACTACATACAAAATATGATGTTACGTTTTTCGAAGTCTTCATAATGACAGTGGGCGTGTTGATTGTTCATTGTGAAACAGAAAGCATTCTTTGTCAAATGCATCAGAAGAAATAGGTCTTTTCTGTTCATAAAACCTATCTACGACTACTGTTGAACAAGACAGTGGCTACCCTGTAGTTTTGCTCTTAAATCATCCTCCATTCAGTTCTCGCCCCCTCCCCCCCCCCCCCACCCCAAATCGCCCCCTTCATTGTTTTCGCCCCCTTGCTGCCATTTTCTTCGTTTTTGCCCGCCCCCCGGAAATCAAAATCGCCCACGGATTGGGGGGGGGGGGGAGGAGGGGGACATCGCCTACCTTGAGAACCATTGCTGTAACGGAATGCCAGACTCGATACTGTGTCTGGGGCCAGACCCAGCCTTGGATACCACATTACACGCGCGCTTGTGAAGTGTTGATGTAACATTGATTTTGCTGTGTACTGTAAAATGGTCCCGTCTTTTTCACTTCTTTTCTGTCGTCTGCGGTAGAAGAGAGCGGTGTGAATACGATACCACCGCCATTAACCCTTTCAGTCTCAGATATAGATTGCCTCGTCAAAAGTGTTTTGAATTTACCAAATGGATTTAAAATAGTCAAAATGAACGCACAATTTTTTTAAACATTATTTATCGTGAAAAACTACTTGTTATTACAAAAGGCGGAATGTCCTCAGAATTACTCTGGAACTGCTCTTGGCCAGGACAGGTCTGGAGCAGTATGTCACAATGTGACAGAAAACACAGAATCTCAGAAAGCACACCAGACCTCCATTAAATAAAAATTGCTCTACAAAATCTTAGTTCCAAACGAGGATATTGATCACACTGTCTAATACCACAGACAGTGGTGAATATAAAACATTTAACATTTGGCAGTCGCATTGATGTATCGAGCACCACGGTCCGTTGGAGCCATTGGCCCGAATAGCCCAGTTGCATTACCGTCCGGTACTTGGCCGGCACATTCGGGTGCAGCATTGACTGCACTGTGCGCAAAATGATGCGAATCCAGATACTGAGGAAAGCCGTGTGCTGGGCTGTTCTGCTCGTTATTTGATGTTAGAAAATGATCCAAATCTAGAACACTGGACTTTTGATCAAGTTGAAGAAACCCCCCCCCCCCCCACACCCAATTGCCAACTATCAATAAAGCATAATTACCTGACTGTAGATATCATGCATATCCGAAGAAGACACTATGCCTGTTATGTGGACCCATGAAAGAATTCATGTTTTTTTTCTGAAGTGGACCCAGAGCTCGTCTTGTCCTTTCTGAAAGGGACTAGGATCTACAACTTCATTTTTAAACTTTTATATACATTTACGGAATTCCTTTCAGATCCATATAAAACAATTTTCAGAATGTTACCAATGTAATAATGTTGTAATTTAACTTTCTACTTCTACTTGTGAAACTTACTATTGATGAAGCTCTGAATACTGAACATATAAGGTACCCAAGAAAGACCGGGTAAGGCGCGAAGTGGCGGTCATTGTGCCGACTTGCCTTAAAACCAAAACTCATACTCAAATTCAAAGCTCCAAGTATGGAATATTAGACATTAGAGAGTTCATGGCACCAGAGCTATCGACTTGCTCTTGCTTTTGTCATGATAGGCCAGTGTAGGTCTCTTAGGGAATATTGTACTTACATAATTAAAATGAAATTTAATTTACTACCACTGGTCGCTCTGCTTCCCCTGTGATAACAGCCAGAGCCATGTCTGGAAATGTCAGTCTATAATTCACTGATGATTACATCGGCCTCGTCACTATCAGCCGCGACCGGGAGATGTTCAGGGTGAATGACATGTGGTCGTTTGAGTACACTAAATTGTGGTCATACTGCTCATCGCTCACTGGCAGTTTAACAGCATCATCATCGTGAGACGGCTTTAACCCTATAGGCCCATTGCGAATGATGTCATAGAGTGTTTTTGATTTGTTCTTCCGACACCCAAGATGGCCGATGGATCAGCTGATGAGTGTAACTTCGAGATATGTCTGGGCAGTTAAATTGCTGCTGGTTGCATTGTAGTCGATGGTTATGATAGGGGTGGCAAGGATGAATCCAAACTGGTCAGATTCCCTATCATCCGTGTAAACAATTGAAAGGAAGTGAAAGAATTGACCGAACATCTCCCATGTGCATGTACAGACGTGTCATTGTTTACTGTAGTGAACTACTTTTAGCTCGCCAACAACTGGTTCTCGACGCAGTGCAAATCACCTAACGAATCAAAATCAGTACCACAATCGCCATGGTGATGCGTCAGTCCTTACCCCAAAAATGGCGGATAATATGCGCAATTGGTCTACAACTGCCGTGGGCAATATCGCTGTGATGGGCCAAGGGTGTGTGAACTGATTAGAGGTCTTTTGTTTTTGAAGGATCTCTGCCCTCGGCATTTACACCTTGATGGGGTTTGAACTTCAAATGGTAAACTTACAAAGTTGACATCTGGAGCTTGAAATGACCGAGAAACTCTGATAAAGAAAACATTTTGTCGAAAGCTGATTTCACTGCTCGTAGCTCTGGATAAAGAACACTGAAGAATGAGTTCATGTGCTAAAGGCAGTTATAGAGTTAATAATGAGAAATGTTAGCATCAGCCAAACTTCTGACACCAGTTGTCATGTCTTCCTGGTGGATTTTATTCATGCCTGAAATGCGTTAGGGGTTTTTCATAAAGTTTGTTTGCTCGATTTCGGCAATTCTTTCACCCTCACATACACTTTTCAATACATACCCCCCCCCCCAAAAAAACACTCTAAATGCCCCCCCCCTCCTTTTGTACGAGCGTAGAAACATTAATAGAACGGTAAATGTTCAAGATAAAACCTTGGATATTCTAAAACCTTAAGAGGCCTTAGGCATGAACTACTTGACTGATGTGTATAGATTATGTTATGACTGTAATCCTACAACTATTTTGCCTAGAATAAAAGATGACATGAATAAAACCCTGCCCTTCCGAGCATACATATACGGCTACTCCCCTCAGCCAAGCCCCAGGCATCATTTGTCATGTCTTCCTGCTCGATTTCATTCACGCTTGAAATGAGCTCAGAACATCGATCACTGTTCTAAATAGCGTCTAAGACCGCACACACTCCGCACAAATATATACCTGCAAGTTCATTTTGGAACATTATTATGACCACGCATGCACAAACATACAATCGCACACACATCAAATACACGCACATACTCCTTCGTGTTTCCCTCCTTAATTGCCAACAGAAATTTTTGCTTCAACTTGGCAGTAAAAATACTGGCAAGATTCACATAGCTGAATAAGCAACTCAGCAACACACGCCTATGACAGACTCGGCATTTTTCGGTTTTGACCATCTGTACTCAAAATGCTTATGTAAAAAAATTCATATCCATCTTTAAAGACAGTCACCATCCCACGTTTCATCAAATTTCTAGATCATCCAAGAGCAACAGAATAATAACACATGAAAGCAAACAGAGAAAGATAGAATATCGTATTTTCTCTCCGCAATCCGCCTCAGCAAGACACTATAGCCAGGTGTGTGCCATATTTCAATAACGTTCCTTCGTTTCACGTATGCCTGTTACTGAGTTTATTGAGTTTTTATATATTATGTTTATGTGATGATGCGTAAGATGTTGTACCATGTCCGTGCTCTTAAAGGCCCTGTGAAAGAGAATTACCCTCATGGGTTAATAAAGTGATTCTTATCTCAGCTTAATTTGTTTGATAATTTTTAAGACAGACTTTGGCTACCAATCAAAGCAAAACGAAAAGCAACTGAAAGCAGCAAAGATTTCAGTTCTCGAATGATAAATCTATTAAGATTTTTGCCTAAAGAATTATTTTGTCATGGGGGTAAATGAAGCCACTCCAGCACTAGAACTTCAAAACGTGCGTTCAGAGAAAGCCAAAAACAAAGAAAAAGGTTTCGTGATATCGACGAAATGTCTTCTACTGTTTGCTTTAGCATTTTGACATGTGAGAGAGAGAGAGAGAATCGATGCCGTGTTCCATATGCAATGTCTGTTCGTACTTGCTGCAGCCTGTAATCCCAAATACTTGTGCTCATATAATATTAATCTATTAATTTTTTTCTCTCATTATCGTATCTCTTAATCATCAAAGCTAAATTCAAAACGAGTCCTTGCTCTCTTAATCATGAGTGTTATCATCTTTTACCTTCTTGCCCCTGTTATAACTCACAGCGTAAAATGTTTCTTGTGTTACTGCCAAATGTAACGTCTCTACAGAATGCCTTTCCCTACACCTTACTTTATAGCAAATGTAAAAACTTTCAGATTTGATGCTATTTCTGATATGTCTACAGACCCAGTAAATTTCACTCAAGCATTAGAAAATCGTAAAGGCTTCATTTTAATTGTATATGATTATTTACCATTTACGACTGTTAATTGTAGATTCCGTAAGCGACACAATTTTCAGCGAAATCGTGACTGTATGCTTTCACCAGAGATTGTGTATTTATAGAGTGATCTCACTTCCGCCAAATGGCGAAACTAGGTCGCTGCGGTAAACAAGAATTGAAAGAGACCGCTTCACCAAAGATAATCTGCATGTGTTTTTTACTGTTGTTTGCTCATATTTTTGGGCTGACTGAAACTATTTAGAGCCGTTTGTAAGCTCCATGGAAATGCACAAACGGGTATTGTTTACCACAGCGGCCTACTTTCCACTCCATGCTAACACTAGCAGTAGTTTCGAGTAGCCTCCCGTGTCTGGCAGTGCAAATCGACCAATAGTGAAACCTCTCTATACATACATACTCTCTGTTTTCACCAAATAAATTGTACCCTGCTCACATAATCGTAATGTTCACACGCTAAGCATAGGTTCCCTCCCCTCTCCTTTTTTTAATGGCTGTAGTAGACAAAGGGTGGTGTAGTCACAGTTTGGAACGAGTTGAGTCTGAGCAACCGATTAAATGGTTCGGCCACTGCAAAATACGTGTACTATTGCGGGCGATGGCTTATCATAATTGACGAAATATTATAAAAACCACAGAAAAACTTTGGGGTCGCAGCAGGGCTATAAGCAATGTCAAAATTGGGCAAAAACAAAAAGTTGTATGTAGCAAAGCCCCGCGTAAGAAATAATACCCAAACGACACAATGCAAACTAAAAGAGAAGACAGAGAATCTTCAATATTTCGGCTGTCGGCTTTGTCAAGAAAAAAAAAAGAAAAAAACAACAGAAAAAAAAATATTAAACAGAGAAAACGATCAAACTATAAAACAATCGAACACTAAAAGATTTCAATAGGAAATGTATAGAATCGAAACAGAATATGTCTACTTATCTGCGAGTTCTTGCTTTGTCAGCAGCACAAAAGCACGTCCGTCTTCCAATGTATGGAAGCTCGATGTCGCTGGCTTGTCATAGTAAGTTAAGAAAAGAATCACTTTATTTATCCCATAATAGAAATTCTCCTTAACAGAGTGATTAAGAGCACATGCATAGCATACATATCTTACGCATCATTACATAAACATATATCATAACTCAATAAACTCAATAACAGGCATGCATGAAGTGACATTGTAAGGAACCTTCGTGACATAGGGCGCACATCTAGCTCGGGTGTCTGCATTGCGGAGGGCAGAAACAATCTTTTGTAGCTTTCTCTGCAATAGATGTACACGTACATCTTCGCAGGAATTGGGTAGGTCGGAGAGAGCATGGAGTAGGCAAATTCGAAGTAAATGTATGCACTGTACACTCTATCTATACAGCCGGGGTGGCTAAACCTGTTTAATGTAAGAGGCACATTGGATAAACTTCAGATGTTCGAGAGCCACACGGTAAGAACAAAATTTACACACACGTTTTGTTGTTACATATACATTTTCTTTCAAAAAATTTCATATAAATATTGAGAATTACAAAAAAATTTAATATGCAAGAATATTGACGTGGATGAGGTAACTCTTGCCGACTTGGAGTTTCTTTAACCCTTCAGCCTTCCACCATTCCTTCACTCAGCACTGAAGAGAAATGCTTCACTCAGATCTAGCATTAATATTAGGATTTAAATTCTTAAATAGTTGTTTTTTTTTTTTGCTAGGGAAGACGGTGGTCTAGAGGTAAGGTGCTTGCCTCTCATGCCGAAGGTTCCGGATTCTATGCCCCGTCGGTGCAGGCATGTTGGAATTTTTTTTTTTTCGGGAGAAATATTCCTGCCCGTGTGCACGTTGCGCATGTTAAAGATACCTTGGCAGCTGAAAGTCGAAAAGAGCAGGCCGAACAAGGCCGCTACCCGGGTAAAATTCTAACAAAAAACTCATCCCAACCACAAAAGGACAGAGAAACTAGAACAAAAAAAATTAAAAACAAGAAAAGTGAGGTGTAAATGTCAATGGCAGCGAAACCTCCTAACATAAAGCCCTAAACACATAAATATTTTTAATAACTATGAACATTAAACTTACGTTTGATACCCAATGGGGCCTTAATTCATACCCAGTAAATAATTATAAAGTTTGGAATTTTTTCTTATTTGCCTTATTAACTGAGATGAAAAAAGAGCTCAGCCCACATAATTTCACTCGAGCAGCATATTGAAAGTCAAAGAGCCGCATGTGGCGCGGGAGCCGCGTTTTGGCCACCACTGTTATATATAGTAAAAAGATAAGCCTAACCTGTTGTCAAGCTTGCAGAACAATAATATTCATCGCTGGCTCAGTAATTTGGCCCTTCCGCCTTATAAATCGGTGCAGAACAGGTGATAATTACGATGACTGAAACACGCCGTAATTATTTATATGTGAAGTTTTCATAATATTTGAAAATGATGGGTTCTGTTTTTCACTCATGAACCCATGACGTCATCATTTCCTGCCAATTGTTTGTACTCGGAAAGGCCTGGGCTATCCAATGAGCTCTTTTTGTCATGACTTTTCGGTGCTGATATTGAATTCAATTTTTAAAAAATAGAAAAAATGGAAATTGAATATGAATGTTTCGATAGCCGAAACCGTTGTCACAACAAACGTGACGCACATTGCAAACTGATCAATTCCTCAGCTTTACAGAACGTGTCTTCCGTGTAGCATAGTTGTAAACACCTTCGCCTGCCACGCGAGAGACTGGAGATTCGATCCGAGGCACAGAACACCTAGACGGACCATTCCTTCTGTCACTATATTATGTCCACAGCTTGTGCGCGTATAAACACGGTGAGTACTACTCACAGAGCTCTGTGGTACTAGTCTTTTTCGTTCAATTATGAAGGGGTGTGGTGCGAATTGTTGCATTGTTGACATGGATGGTACGCGCACAAGCCGGCGGACGGAAAATGATGAATTGGTCCGACTCGATATCCTGTGTCTCGGATTCGATTTCCCTCGTGGGGGGGGGGGGGGACCCCCCTTCCCCCCTTTTTTTTTTCTGATACATAAAGTCTTTCCTCCCTCGCTACCTACGTCGTGGGTCTAATGGACCCAGAAGCAATTAAAAACGTTTACATTCATCTTGTATCTGGGAATTTATTTCTTGAAATTTCAGGTATGGGCCTATCCCTTGCACAGTTTGTAGCAACGTGCGGCGAAGGTTGAGAATAAATCTCTATGAATTTTAGGATTTTGCAAAATTGATGCGGTGGAAAACTAATCGTTGTTAGTTTTTGCTCCAGATAGCTTCCTTTATTTAACAAGTTCACTGAACGGATTCAGCACTGGTCATTAAAACACTACTGGCCATGAAGTTTCCTCTCTTTTCTTTCCTACAGGAGAACTACATGTTCCACTGGAAGTCTGTGGCGCTGTGGTCAAGCGAGAATTGGACTTTTGGCAGATTGAGGAATTACAGATCAAGGTGAGTGACCCTCAGGTCCATCACTCGGGGTCAGCCCGTGAGTTTTAATTTGTTGATTAAATGTGGGCATGCTCATCGTGGCACCAGCCCTGGGCGGCCTCTGATTCCCTACCAGGAAAGGCAATGAATATTCTAGAAGTCAATGTTCGCAGAGAACAAGAGGAGGACGAGTGTGAAATGAGAAAACCTATGTATATTGAGTGCCCGTGTCCGCGGGTCAAACAGCTTTGGAAACAGATTAAACTTATATTGTACTCTCTCTCTCTCTCTCTCTCTCTCTCTCTCTCTCTCTCTCTCTCTCTCTCTCTCTCTCTCTCTCTCTCTCTCTCTCTCTCTCTCTCTCTCTCTCTCTCTCTCCACTGTCATACCCGCTGTCTGTAGATTCCAAACTAGACACAACCCTCGGGCAATGTCACTATTTTTGATGGCGTGATTTCTTTCGGGTGACCTTTTAGGGAGATTGTAGAAACGGAACAGAAAGACGTGGACATAGTTGTGGGAAGAAATAGAGTGAAAGAGCGTGAAAAGGGTAGATAAAAATAGGTGCTTAACTGTGGAGCCTGGTTGTTGGAATGATGTTTGCTTGGGCAAAGGTTCGTGGCACAGTTTTATTGACACTTTAATCGTCCGTTTCTCTCTCTCTCTCTCTCTCTCTCTCACACACACACACACACACACACACTCACTCACTCCTTTCTCTGTACGCTCTCTCTCTTCTGTCTCCTTCTGTCTTTCTCTCGCTCTTTCTTTCTCTCATTCTCTCTCTCCTCTGTCTCTCTCCATCTGTCTCTCGCTTTCTCTCTCGGTGTCTCTGTGTCTCCCTATGTCTCTCTCTCTCTCTCTCTCTCTCTCTTTCTCACTCCTTCCTGCTCTGTACACTCTCTCTTCTCTGTTTCTCTCTCTGTCTGTAGGTCTGTCTCTGTCTCGCTCTCTCTCTCTCTCTCTCTCTCTCTCTCTCTCTCACTCTCACTTCTTCCTGCTCTATGGCTCTATCCTCTTCATTTTCATTACAGATAATTAAAAATTGATCTTACAACAAGTATTCACAATGAATTTTATCCTCTTATCATAAATAATAAGATTAAATCTTCCTATCTGATTTTTCTTTTCTCATTCCCAAACACGCACAAATTCTATCTTTTATTTTTATTACATCATGTCATGTGCTCGTGGAAAAAGGGGATCGGAGGCGAGCAGTTAGCGACACAAAGCAAACTTTAAAAAAAACACTGCTGGGAGCCTCCAAATGTGAAAAAACGAACCTACTGCAGGGCGAAACGAAGGCATCTTCAAAATTTCAAATAAATCCGATTTGTCTGACGCAGCATTTTTTTTTTTTTTTGCGAAGACACAGATGAGATAAACACATATCTGCCTTTCTTTGTAATTAATTTATTAATTTACCATTTGTAATCATAATTATATAGGCTGAATTTGGCTTTGAGTATTAGTAAAGAGAACATCTTTTCCTTTTTATCTTTTCTCTCTTCTCATCTCGTCTCGACATCATTTTTCCAATATCCGTATCAGAGCTGTTCTCCTTACATCGACTCCAAGTTTCTGGCAAATTCTGACAGCGAAATGGGAGCACCAGTCTGGAAATAGCCTTTTATCAAGACATTCTGTCACCAGGGATCTTAAGTAAATACAATGTCAATGTGGTGGTGGTTGTTTTTTGTTGTTCTTGCTTTTCTTCCTGGAAGATTTCAGATAGTTCTTTCTTTCTTTTTTTCCCGTCTCTCTCAAGTTAAATTTTTGTTGTTCTTGCTTTTCTTCCTGGAAGATTTCAGATAGTTCTTTCTTTCTTTTTTTCCCGTCTCTCTCAAGTTAAATTTTTGTTGTTCTTGCTTTTCTTCCTGGAAGATTTCAGATAGTTCTTTCTTTCTTTTTTTCCCGTCTCTCTCAAGTTAAATTTTTGTTGCTGTTGTTGTTGTGTTTCGTTTTTCTTCAATTCTCGGTCACATTCTCTCTCGCTTTGCCTGCATATCTGTCTGTCTCTGTGCATCTTTCTTGTCTCTTCGTCCGTCCGCCTGTCCGTCTGTCTGTCTCTCTTTCTCTTTCTTCTTTCTTTCTCTCCCTCTCTCTCTCACTCTCTCTCTCTCACTCTCTCTCTCTCTCTCTCTCTCTTTCTCTCATCTCTCTCTCGGCAGCCAGCTTTATCTCCCTGTCTGTCTATAGCTTTTTCTTTTTCTAACTTCTCTCCCTCCTTGTCTGTCCTTCTGTCTGTCTGTCTCTCTCTCTCTCTCTCTTTTCTCTTCCGCCCTCCCCCCTCCCACGTCTCTCTCTCCCTTTCTCTTTCATTCTCTCTATTTCTTTTTCTCTCGCTCTCTCCTGTCACAGTCTCTTTCCTTTTCTTGTGTGGGTGGTTAACACCCACTGCGGGCGACATTTTCCGCCTTGCTTTTTACACTTTTCTCTTGTCTTCCGTCTTCCTGCCATTCAATAACAGTCAACAGTCCCATGTACTTTCCTAATTAACCCAAACCCCGACTGTCTTCCTCACACTAATTCTCTTCCTTCTTTCTTGTTCCGTGACAGACTCCTACTCTAATTGCCTTAAATTTACTTAGTTCTTTCTTTCCGCCGTTTGCTAATGATGCTTCAATATAAAAAAGAAGGACAAAAAAAAAAACTGTTAATGATGAAGATGAGTTTTTATGTCGAAGACATTAGTATTTATTATGTATAGTGTGCCAGGCGGCGACTCGGGGAATGAGGATCATAGAGAATGAGGAGAGAACGTGTGAAAGAACCAGATGAATAATAGACCAGCGCCGATGCCTCACAAGAAAGGCTTGGGAGTATCGATGAGAGCTAGTGCCAACGCTCGGGTTTCGGCGATTCCTGAGAAACCATGGTCCAGTTAGGCACCCTAAAAACGTGAAAGGAGCAAAGTGGCCGTCATCGTATCGACACGCAGTTAGATCCAAACTCAAAGTCATCCCTTGGCCCCCCCCCCCCCGGGCATGTCATACGCTTGACTTCAGCCCCCACTCTCCCCCGAGGTATCTGAGGCCATTAAAATAATGAATGCCTATGACAGGGCCTTGGTATTTTAAGTCTTTTAATAAGCGGCATGTTGCACAGACTACTTGACTGTTTCATAGGAAACGTACCTTACAATACATTGGATATCTCTAGAGTTCTACAATGTACTATGTTGAAACAAAAGTAAGAATAATAAAACCATTATTGAAAAGCATATGTAAGCTCCCTAGAGCCCCCCCCCCCTCCCCTTTATGTATCTATGTAATAAAAAATATATTGTTCACAAAATTTAATTCTCCACCTTTATTCGCAAAAGGCTTTCTTATTAGGCCACCTACATAAATCAAATTTTGCATGTAGGTTTCAAATATCCTGGAGAGTGCAGCAAAGTTTGGATTTTTTTATTTTTTTTTCATTTTTTTTTAGTTTGTTTTCTGTCGCTGTCTTCTGGCCTCCGATCGGGGGGGGGGGGGGGTGGGAGGGGTACATGAGCCCTGACGTCAACACTACCAGCCGGAGCTAAAATTAGAACACAGGAATATTCTGCTGCTTGCATCGGGAAATACTTCGGTTTGCCAGACAGATTTTGAGAAGGGCGGGGGGGGGGGGGGGAGCTTGTTTGTGTATACTCTACGGGTTGGCCCCACCAGAGCGGAGACAGAAGGACAAACTATCCCTGGCGCCAAAGAACGATAGCTAGCGCAGTGCTCGACCTTTGATTGCTAGAAGTTGTATGAGGATAGGGTCCGAGAAATCCCTGAAGATGGGTAAGACACAGGGATTACTCTTGGCTATGCCTAGAAATGATGTCCAGCCATAGATATTTACGTATTCCCTATGAGATGGACAGATCCGAGTTCTGGGAATTAACCCACATCAGTAACCCCCCCCCCCCCCACCTCCCTTTCCAGGACATTTATTGGTATTAATTGCCATGACAAGTGACATATGATTCGCTTTTGAAGTAAATCCTACACAAAATGAGCCACGGGCATGGTCACCGGAGGCAAATGAGGGACTTATGGGGAAACAGATATTTAGCGTTATGTTTTCGTTTCTTTCCCCCCACTGAAGATCTGAAGCTAAGGGAGGTCTCGAAAAAGCAAACTACATAATTAAAATGACAAAGAGTTGCAGATATAAAATATAGTTTAAAAATGTCCAGTGGTAGGACAGCCTCACCCTTTTTTTTTTTTTTTTAGCTTTTCTTTGAGCATCTGTGAGTGCAGGATTTCTCATTTTGTAATTGTGGGTGGATCTGGCGAAATTGGGCTTTAAAGTGAAAGATCGAATTCCTGAGTATACCGCTGCAAAGGGGGAAACATTTTTCTGCCGAAATTGAGATTTGCTCATAAAATGAAAGATTAGCTATTTTTCTGAATTTAGTTAAAATGTTTTGCTTGAAATCGTCTTAGAAATAATTTATGTTGTTTTTTAAAGAGGTCTAAAAAGTTCACTTTAAGCGTTTTGTACTAAAATGTTTTTCTTGTGCGCTTGATACAGCTCTCTGTGATCGGTTCTGTTCTTATTTTTTTTAATGTACTTAATGTTCTATCGTTGTTGTTGGCATGTAATTGTTCTAGCAGGCAAGATTATGCTGTTGCCATGTCCTGGCTGAAAAATGGCATGGCTACACAGAGAATAGGTTTTGCAGCGAGCCAGATTACCTGTACCAGAGCTGTCATGTTTCGGCTCTCTTCCAATAGACCAAAGCAAAAATAAATCAGGAGGAAGAGCAACGTCACATAATATTATGATAACACGATAACAATGAAATTGGTTGTCAGACTGCCACAACATCATGGCGTAAGAAAGGGGGAGGGGGGTTAATATACTAAGCCCGGGACGGCCGAGTCAGCTGCAAACCATAATTTCCTATATTTTCTTGGTAAATCTGGGAAGACCAAGACGGACATATCATATGCCATCAGCGTAGAAAAGTGGCGTTATGCTCTTTCAGGTGGAAAATTGTCATTTATATAGTTATAATAATATTATTTATTTTATCAATCTCAGGCTTGCTGCTGGCGGCATTACAGGTCCTACATCGAGAACCAGCGAATTCTCAACTCCTTCAATCGAAGTTTGCAGCATGAGCAAATGAAGATTGATCTGGGCAATTTAAGAGGCTTGAAGCTGTTGCAGATGAAGATATGGTTAATCATGGACCATCCCAGAACTTCCAAATTGGCAATGGTAGGTCAACATTCAGCGTTTGTGAATCTCGTAACATTTACCAAGAACTATGTTCACACGGATTTCACAGCGTTGCCAGCCTTTATTTCATTATATCCTGTATTTTCAATAGCCAAGAGTGGTTCTCCTATCATTTATAGCAAAATCAGGAGCATTTGTGCGTGTATGTGTGCGTGCGTGTGTGCGCGCGCGCAAGGTTCCCGGCCATCTGAGGCCTCGGTCTCCCAACTATTTGTTGTGGATGAAGAAAATAAGAAGAGCAGAGAGATTATGGGCCATCCATAACTCTTTGTGTGCGATACATTGTTCCACGTTTGCCGATACAGGAAGAAAATAGTGGGGGGAGGGGGATGAATGAAGACTAACTACAGCAACATCTATTAATAGAAAGTCAACTTTCTTTCTTCCCGAAACAAAATAGCCTAGCATTCTTGTGCACTGATACATCGGTGATTGGCACAAATGTGACCAGCGGAAGAACCGATGTGTAGGTGGCTGGCACACAAAGAGTTAAAGTATGTACGCTCGATTTTGGCAGTTTCTAGACTCTCGCATGTACGTTTTCCATACGCTTGGCTTCAACACCCCCCCCCCCCCCTCTTCCCCACCAAAAAAAAAACTGCTCTTGTACGATCGTACGGCCATTAAACTGGTACATGTTCATGACAAGACCTTGGTGTCCGAAACCTTTAAACGAGATTTTTGCATAGAGTATTCGATTGTTTTCTGAGAATCATAGCCTATTTTCGATTTCTGTGTAATCCTACAATTTTAGTTTGTTAAAAAAAAAAATAGATATATACATATAAATAAATAAAACGAAACTTTTCAATCTAATTTCATAATTAAGAAGCTTGCGTACGTTTTCCAGAACCCTCTTCCCCTCGTGTATGGCTTTTGGCACCCTGTGGGACAAAGCCCCCACCCCTCTTGCCTCCGGTTGCACATATTCAAGACAGAGTATACTATGTACATAGTCAATACATGACCCCTTAAGAGAGATACCTTAAAATATTCTGGAGATCACCAGTGTGAAATCCTAGCACTCTGACATGATCTCTTGCCCTACAATTTCAATACTGACAAAACTGGGCTAAAGATGAAATTTTTATAGCCTTTTAAAAAATCAAACTAAAATATTCGAGCAAAATATTTTCAATGAATGCAAAAAAGGGCTAATCTTTCATATTATAAGCAAATTTTAATTTCCATAGAAAACATTCCCACCTTTGGAGGGTTTTCTCTGGAATTTGGCCTTCTACCTTTGTCCGATTTCGTCAGATCCACTCACAAAAATACATGGTGAACATATTTGGAATGTTTTGTTTGTTTGTTTGTCTGTGGGTGTTTCTTTGTTTTCTTCTCCATAACATAAATGTGGCTCCTAGGGCCGTACACTATGACACAGTGTAGTGTGTTGAGCGCTTCGCAGGCGCTCCATTCTGCTCTATGGTTGACATGTTGCTTCTGTAAAGCGCATAGAGCATTTTAAATGGATATGCGCTGTATAAATGCTATCCATTATTATTATTATTATTATTATCTGCAGTAGATACAAACTGTACATGTCTCTAATGTGACTACGTCGTTGGCTGAAATGTTTTTCATTATGCACATAGGAACCCAGGAATGATGTGGAGAGAGGGGAGGCATTAGTTAACACTAAGTACTTTATCACTGGGAATTCCCCCAAAGTGCATTTTTAACGATCGAGCCTTTGACATTCTGGTCAAGCCAACGCGCGTCTCTGAGTAGTCAGATTTTGCTCATATTCGTCGTAAGCCTTTTATTATTTAACTCTTTCCATACCAAGATCGGAAAAATTGTGACTTTTTTTCCCAACTGAATTGTGATTGTTACTTTTAAGATAAACTATTATAGTCTTTTCAAGTCTTTGGTGTGGTTTTGAAATAATGAAACAGATTTTTTTTTTTTTTAAATGACTTTCACTTTCCGCTTTGCAGGCGACATGGGCGTATTCGCCGGGGGGGGGGGGGGGGCAGTTGCAAAGTAAGAAGAAAAAACCGGACACTGGTCAGAGGAAGCATAAAGATTAACAAATTATCAGTGATGTAAAATTTCGAGCAAATCAATTCCTAAGAACACCCCCCCCCCCCCCGCCAAGGGGGCAAAAAGTCAGTTTGTATGCAAACTGAGATTTGCTTACAATATGAAAGATTAGCCATTTGTATTTGTATACTACTTTAATCCCATTAGGGAAATTTGCCTTTGTGTCATTGCATCCAGTTACAACTGGAGCAGGCACGTCGTCGCCACAGTGCAGCGCCATTAAAATGTTTTGCTTGAAATCGTCAAAGAAATATCTTAATTGTGTTTTATAAAGAGATTTGCACTTCACCTTTAACTCGGTTGCAGATTTCATGCATATCCGAAGATGGCACTATGCCTGCGGATCCATGAAAGAATTATTTTCTAATGCGGACTCACAGAGCGTCCTGTCCTTTCTGAGAGAGCCTAAGATCTACAACTTGATTTAAAAACGTTTATACTCATTTACAAAACTTTCTTCAAATCCATACAAACAACTTTTGCGAAGTTTACCAGTGTGATAACGTTTATAAAGAACTATTTAATTTCATTCGTGAAATTTAGAAGCTCTGAATAAGAAACATAAATAAAGTACTTCAATAAACCGTGACAGCCCCAATGTGGTCGTTATTGCACCGACGCTCCGTAAAACCTAAATTCAAACCAACATTAATTTTGTCAGATCCAATCACAAAAATAACTGTTCTCATACTTTCATGCAATAAGTGATCTTGTCCACGGCATCCACTCCGCTCCGTTATTTTACGGAAAATGATGTATGAAAAAGTAAAACACTCTTTGCTTCTGTATACTTGTCCACAGCATCCGTTCGGCTCCGCTATTTTGCGGAAAATGATGTATGAAAAAGTAAAACACTCTTTGCTTCTGTATACTTGTCCACAGCATCCGTTCGGCTCCGCTATAGAGGCAAAGAGTTTTACTTTTTCATACATCGTTTTCCGTAAAATAGCGGAGCGGTACGGGTGCTGTGCACAAGACCAGTAATCCATTAATTGTGTACAACTCTTGTGTTTCCGCAGATCTACGGCATCACGTCTTTCCTGTTTGTGGCAGCTTCCATCGCAGGATTTTGTCTGGAGACCTTACCAGAGCTCAGGCAAGTGATCACATCCAACGTAACCATGTCAAGCTGCAATGGTGAAACAAAAAAGTTGAACGTCGTCTTGGCTTCCAACAAAGCTCTAAATGCCCTTGATTTCATATGTACAGTATTTTTCACACTGGAACTTGTGTTGAGATTCCTAGTCTCTCCATGGAAACTGAAGTTTGTTAAGAATCCGATGAATATCATAGACTTGTTGGCCTTGGTTCCACTATATGTCCAGGTGATTTTTGAGCAATCTGATCTTCAGTCATGTTACATGAATGAGCGTTTTGTGATAGAAATTATGTTTATACTGAGGATCTTCAGAATGTTTCGTATCTTCCATCTAGTCAAGCACTACCAAGCACTGAAAGTTCTGGTCTATGCTCTCAGGGCCAGTCTTCAAGAGTTAATGATGCTCTTCATCTTTCTGCTCATTGCTATGCTAATTTTTGCCACTATGATCTACTATGCTGAACGCACTGCCTCTGAAGAGGAAGGTACACAATTCAAAACGATACCTATAGGGTTTTGGTGGGCTATTATCACCATGACAACGGTTGGCTACGGTGACGTGGCTCCGTCTACTCCGATTGGCTACATCGTGGGTACGGCTTGTGCCGTGTGCGGTGTACTCTTAGTGGCCCTCACTTTTCCGGTCATCTCCAACAACTTTACCCTTTTCTACGAGCACGTTCGATCTCGTTCTCTTTCACCTCGAGTCATAGAAACAAATGCTGAACCGGATGAAACAGACGATGAAGACGATGGCACTTTTCCGACAAACCATAATCCTGACTACGGTTCCGTATCGCTCAAGATGCACAATTTGCCGTCTACCACAAACGGTGCAAGCAACAACGGTACAACCACCTGCTCAATTATGAATGGACGGACCAAGGCCTGGACTCAAAGTAAAGACAATAATGGTAGTAAGAAGTCTTCGTATGTACCTCTGGCTAAATTTAGCGACACGTCTTCAATGATGGACATTATATTTCAAGAACCTACAGAGGAGCTGTACACGGTGCGACCAAACCCGACAACGCAAACTGCTAGAGACAACACTTGAAGACTTCTTTTTTTCCTCGTGCGTCTATTGTGTCCTTCCTTGCCAATTCATGCTCACTGAATCAAAAGTCTAGTTTGTTTCTATGTATCTATCTATCTATCTATCTATCTATCTATCTATCTATCTATCTATCTATCTATCTATCTATCTATCTATCTATCTATCTATCTATCTATCTATCTATCTATCTATCTGTCTGTGTGTCTGTCTATCTATCTACACATCTATCTGTCTGTCCGTCAGTCTGTTTGTCTCTCTGTTAGTCTGTCTGTCTCTCTATTTATCTATCTGTCTGTCTGATTGTCATTTGTCTGTCTATTTCCACTATTCAATGCTTTTTTTATACTGTTCACTAGTACACCAACCCACCGATCTTCTTGCTCACTCAATGCTTATCAATTTTTCTTCTTCATTTTCTTTTCTTTTTTTTTAATACGGTGATATTGTTAAATTTATACTCAGTTACCATCTCGGCATCTTGAGGCCAAAAAAAGTGACATGTTTTGTTTCTCTTCAATTCACCCTATTACCTTATTTTGAATAACTTGGCTGGGCCAATGTTTCAACTTTATTTCATTCAAATATGGGTTGTTGCTTTTATTTTTCCAAAGTGTATAAGACTAGGATAGTGCAAATGAATGCATCGGTGTTGATAAACGTTTTGGTGCGTGGTCACAGAACATCGCCTGTTTTTTTTTGTAACTACTCTTTTCGTGTAAACGAAAAATTATTCTGCTGAATATTATTGCGTTCGAAAGTGTTAGAATGTATCAAGTTTCAGATTGAGCGGTGTTTGTTTTGTTGTTTTTTTTATATATTAATATTATATTATAATTCTTATGGTGCCAAACTGATATTATATTTTAAGCTTTTTGTATATGTAAACTAGAAATTGCAGGTTATGTTTGAAAGAAGAGTTCACTTTCTTACAGTTGAGTTGCTCAGTAGTGGGTGTATTTATGTGCATTGTATTATTTTCATGAGTAAGAGATCTCTACTTCGAACAAGCGAAGCTTGAAATACATGCATGATATATTTGATACATCTTTTACTGGTGTTTTTTGGTGCATTGGAAACAATGTGCGGTGTGGCTGTTTTTTTGTGTTCCTTTGAGTAACATTTCAGATGACCTGGGCCACGAAGTCGTTTGTATCTATCTCATAGTGGATAACTCATGAATGCAACTTTGAAAAGAAAGAAAAACATACCTTTTCAATACATTTGATTCAGCTTGTTGATCCGTTCTTCGAATGATTGGAGTCAATGCTTAAATATTTTATGTCTTGGCTAATAGCACTAAGACAGGTCGTATAAAATATATTTGTTGACTATGTGAAGGCAAAAGCACAAAGGTGTCTATGTGTTTGAATATATGCAAGGAGTGCGCATTAAATGATGGTACTATTATTCATTTCTACTTAGGATAGATCAATATCTATATATATTATTGTTAGAACAGTATGGCTAAATACAGTCATATTATGTACAACATTTATGTCTTTGTAAAAATTAACCCCTTCACTGCGCTGTGGACCTACAGCGTACGTCATAAACTCGATAGTCCGAATGCGCTATGGGCGTACGGTGTAACTACTAATACGATAGTGCGAGTGCGTTGTGCAAATTCAAAGACGTGCTTGGACGTACTGAGAGTGCGCTGTTCAGCATACAGCAAGGAAATGCGTGGAGCAACCAAGGAAAGCGCGTGATTTGATTAGAGAAAAACACTCACACACATATCCGAGTAGAATGTATTGGGACGAAATCTCGACAATGATCCAGTGCTGAATTTGATTTGGTTTCTCCATTAACCATTTTTGCTTTGGTTAGAGGCTTGAACTAATAATACCATTCAGTTCCTTTTTGTAGACCAACACTGACCTGAGCGTGAGTATCTGGATAGTGGCCGCAAAGTAAACTTTACGAAAAGGCCAACAAAGAATATCTGAGAAAAGCACATGTCTACTTTAGTGGTGGTGTTTTTGTTTATTATTATTATAATAAAAGGGAAACTCTGGTACACTACAGAATATCTTTCCCTTTAAGTCAATAAACTGTCTATCCAGCCACTAAACTCAAACCAGCTTGAACTGAACTCGAGTAGACGAACATTTCCAAAACTCCTGTCCTGGTGCCCGTAACCCACCCTCCCCCCACCAAAAAGATCTCTCTTTCTCTACTCTTTCTCTACTCTTTCTCTCTCTCTCTTTCTCCCTCCCTCCCTCTCTCTCTCTCTCTCTCTCTCTTTCTCTCTCTTTCTCTCGCTCTCTCTCTCTCTTTCTCTCTCTCATTCTCTGTCTGTCTATCTGTCTGTTTACTCATCTATCTATCTATTTATTTATTTATTTATCTATCTATTTATCTATCTATCTATCTATCTATCTATCTATCTATCTATCTATCTATCTATCTATCTATCTATCTATCTATCTATCTATCTATCTATCTATCTATCTATCTATCTTTATATCTATCTATCTATCTATCTATCTATCTATCTATCTATCTATCTATCTATCTATCTATCTATCTATCTATCTATCCATCTATCTAGCTAGCTATCTATCCATCTATCTATCTATCTATCTATCTATCTATCTATCTATCTATCTATCTATCCATCTATCTATGTGCTGGGTTTGTTATCGATTAGGTCGTGCTGATGCGATGACAGATGTACTTCCCTGAACCTATTACATGTACAAACTTGGCTTCATAAATGAATTTTCTGAAGGACACAATGAAATGGGCAGGACAGTGAAGGTTATCGCTGGTTACCCAAGTCACTAACTGAAAGTAATTGAAAGTCATGCTTGAAACCAACATCTGAATGTATGTGAAATGTTTTTTTTTAAAGTGTGTGGGGCAAAATTACACGAGAGGAAGGGCAAGGACAAAATCTCAGGCAAAAATTCGGGGAGAACTTGCTGTAGCGCATGCTTCTCTTGGCCACACTGTCTGATCTGTCAATATTCTTCTATTGCATGAAGCCTGGTGATCGTGTGTTCTGATTTAAAGGAAATGAATGAGAGGGTCCACCCGAGGTTCACTGACTGCAGAGAATTCCAGGGAAATAGCCGACATTTTTTCTTGACAAGTTTAGCAAGTCATGTTGAAGTTACATCCTAGATCAATGAAAGGCAGAGGGTTTCTTTTGAGCAACTGCGACACGGTATGGTAGAATTTATATAAAGTCCACGGCGAAGGGATCTGTGAGTGGGTGAGCACGAATGAGAAAGAAGGGTCAGGGGAGAAAGAGAGAAGCTTCAACGTGTATTGTAGAAAGGTGGGGGAAAAAACTCCCAGTTGGTAACCAGCCATGCGCCTTTTGAGCAAACTTATGACCCCTGTCCTTTCCTCTTCAGTGTCCAACATAGTTCTGCGAAACACTCAAAAAGACTTAAAGTGCATCCCGTTCTCGGGCATTCACATCGCTATTCGTACCAACTCCCCCTCCCACTTTTTTAAGTCTTCGGATCACTATTGATGGCCAGGCATTGATTTGAGGAGGAGAGATGCATTAGCAGTCCAGCAGTTACTGATCTGATAGAGTAAAAGCTTGTTGCGATTATTGGAAACTATGGGATATCAAGGGATGCAAAGCAATTTGTCTAAGTACCCATTTGTGTGAGTGTGAGGTCTTAGAAAGTTGCCTTTCAATCCAGCCGGTTTTATTATGTCCGGTTGGCCTCTTTCTCTGTATACGTAAGAAAATGAATAGTGCGGTCGTTCGTACTTCAAAGCAAGCGAGTAGACAGATAAATTGACTGCGTGAACGCAACAGCGCGAAGGTGTCAATGTGTTTGAGTGTGGAATGAATGCGTACACTATATTATGATGCCACTGCATTAATTTCTACCATTGAAATGTTGTTTTGAATTGTTGTTTTCCTTATTAAATTAATTCTTCCATATTTGCACCCACTTTACTCTGAGATAACGTCCACTTTTTTTTTTTTTTACAGTAAATATCGAGAAACAGTCTTGAATCGGACTGAAAGCTCAGTAGGGTATTTGATTGAAAGATACAAGCTAAAGTGCTGTTGGCAGAAAGTTGATCACGTACTCTGTACGCACAACGAAATATTCAATCATACTTTTCCATTCTACTCGATAAAAATGCGTCTCTTTTTCATGGCCTGAAGGACAGATGAAAAGCAACAATATTTAAAAAGCAGGGGTCTCGCGATTTTATCTTCCTTGGAACAGTCACCCGTATCTTCACACCCTCGGGGCAAAAAGTTTTACAACACGAAACCATGTGGGAGAGAAAAGTTGCTCAGAAAGAAAATCCTTTCCGACAAAATCAGAGGTCCTAATCAAATTTAAGCTCCCCTGAGTTATTCAGAAAATCAGACACAAAAAGTCAAAATGTCAGGTCAATGTCAGAGGTTTTGTTGTTTGTTTGTTTTATTTTTTTTTATCTTTTAAAGAAAACACAAGGCGGAAGGTGGGTTTACGAGATGAGACAAATCATATTTCTTTCTCATTTTAATCAATGTGTTATTGTTGCCAATCCCCACTGCTCTATGATAGTTGCATAATTATGTCAGACTTATGCCAAAAGGCAACTGACTGTTCATTGCATTCCTGAGCATGAGGGCTATCAGCCAATATTACAGAGAAAGAAATGTGCCAGTAGGAAAACGCATAATCCAATAGAATCATAATGGCATATGCCACCAATTGACAGGAAAAGAAACAGTTGTCCTTCTTAATATCTCAAAAGTGTTGAAAATGACTTATACTTAGAGGAGAGCAGTGGCGTAATTATGTCATCGTCGGAATAGCTTTTTACTATTCCCAAGGATCGCTACATTGATAATTAACTATTATTCCATTAAGTATTTGTTAAATAGGAAGTAACTTGGCTAAAGGGAGAAAAGTCGTGTGAATCTATCTTCGGTTACTTTTGATATTATACTGGTGAGTGCAATATAATAAAGCTTTTGAACTTGGACATCACTTAGAACGGCTCCAGTTATCAAGACACTTCCAATAAACTTGTGATGCATCAGTGTCTTTGGCTCACGAAAATCCATATTTTAATGGAATATTTGTGTTTAATTTGTATTTTTGTTTTTATCAGTGAGAGGTCCAGAAATATTCATCGCTACAGCGACGAATGTTTACAGTAATTTTTGTACAGATCTGAATGTTGTAGGAGCCAGGATGTCTGGCAAAATGATCAATAGCAATAGATCACAGTGATTTTTGTCCTAACACCCGCGTAGAGCTTTCTCTTCTTTTTAACCCTTATGATGATGTATAGACGTTACAGAGTGCATGTTTGTATTTGGGAAAAAAGTTCTCGAACTCTAGAAGTGGCTGTGGGCTTGTGGCACACTGAGCCAAGTCTGTTTTTGCGTCTGTTTTGACTCATTGTACGAGGTTTCTCTTTCCACCCATTGACTCACGACAGTTTTAACTCAGTACACGAGGTCTGTCTTTCTGACAGCAGACTCAAGACAGTGTTAACTCAGTACACGAGGCCTGTCTTTCTGACAGCAGACTCAAGACAGTTTTAACTCAGTGGACGGGGTTTCTCTTTCCAACAGTTGACTCAAGATACTTTTGACTCATTGTACGCGGTCTATCTTTCTGCCAGCTGACTCAAGACAATTTTAAACAGTGTACGAGGTCTGTCTTTCCATCAGCTGACTCAAGACAATTTTGACGCGCCCGAACTAGAGAGACGTTTTTGTTTCGGTCTTGCTGGTGCACGAAGTCCTATTTAATTCCATAGTTCATGTCTCACACTAAAAGTGAGACAAAACAGACGCAATGCCCCTTTTAAATGCTCCCAACCTGTACAGCTTAAGCCCTGTTAGAGTAGCCTTTGCTCACTTCTCACTAATGCCCCGTGGAAAATTACTGATATGTTCAGAATCAATACATTTCAACCAATGAATCGCTGTGAAATATTCATGTTGGTTCTTTTCATAAAAGCCGTGATTAATTGTTAATAAAACATAGGTGGTGGTTTTCATAATTGCATGAAATGTTACTTAGCTGTGGAAATACCATAGGGCTTCTAAATCTCTAACTGATTTGACCACTGTTAAAGGGCGTCAGTTTTCGGCTGAGATGGAATTGACATGACATGACCTGACGTGACCTGACACTTTTATCCAATATGAGATTCTGTGTTTCCAGCTAGAGGACATACAATAGCGGGACAGTGGTAAGGAGCGAGACAGATGACGATCTTCAGAGGAAGAGTAGATTCTTTCATTAGATGTTTCGGCCTTTAACTTTCTGACATCTTCTAGAACTCCGGCCACACCGAGGTCATGACACATAAATGCCACTGAATGTATGGTTAAAATGCTTTTCCCTGGGCAATATAGATGAGGATGTAGAGAACTGAAATGAGATGATCTTTGTTATTTTAACATTGTCACGAATGGATGTTAACACTACACAAAAATAATGTTACAACAGCGCGATGTAATGTGAAACAATTAAGATTTTTATCATGTTATACCAGTGCTGGTTTTACATTTTCTGACTTTTTTTTTTTTTCAAGTAAGTGCAATATTCTTGTTCACTATAACATCATCGACATGTTGTGTAATTGTGTCATGGAACACCCTAGACCTTGTCTTCCATCAGTAGAATCGAAAGTTCGAGTCCGTTTTTTTTTTTGTTGTTGTTGTTGTTGTTGTTTTTCGTCTTTTGTTTCATGTGATTTTTATTTCAGTTTCACTCATCTTTGATCTCTAATTTCTTGATTTTTTATTTTGTTTTTTGTTGTTGTTTTGTAAGAAAGTTAAATGCAGACATAGCTTAAAAGCTTTTTCGTTGGTTCATTCTCGTTTCGTTGGTACAACTCTACGTATAAATGTAATTTTAAACTATTTCCCCTGATCTCGAGACTCAACATCATTTCACAGTTAATTTTTAAAAAAAGATAGACAAGAACAATTGATATCAACCATGTTACGCTGGCCATTGAAATTTTAAAATACACTGATATATATGTGTAGCCTATGTGTGTTCATATGTATGTGTGTGTGTGCGTTGGTGTAGGTATCGGTGTCTGTGTGTGTGCATGTGGTGTGTGTACGATTTTAATGCAAGAGTTCACCTGTACTGGCGATTGTCCGAAGCTAAGGGGCGACATTTAGGCCTAAGACTGGACTGATATCCAAGGTACGATAATTATGCCCAAGCTGAGTTTATGTTTTTGCGTCTTCCTTTCAAGATGAGAGTGAGAAATTCGTTGCTTCCATTTCTGTGTTCAAGCTTACGCAAGTGTTAATCTTTATGTCATAAATGGAAAACGTCGTGTGATTCATGCAGCCATTGTAAGTAACCCGTAGAACACGTTTAATGTCTCTAAGGATGTTTGGACACTGATCTGTTAGTGTGTTGTTCAATTACGTGGACAGTCATGCAATGCTCTGCCGTCATTTTGTGTAAAAGTTTTGTTGTTGTTTTTTTTTAAGAAATCGGAGAATTGCAAATTCGTGACAAGACGTCAAATTAAACCAAATGCGAGTGGATCTGGTGAAATCGGCCCTATGGTGAAAATTTTATACCTCTTGAAACAATCAAATTCAAATATTTATCAGAAATTTCAAGCAAAATATTTTAACCTGAATGCCCCCCGCCCCAAAAATGGCTACTTTTTCATATTATAAGCAAATCTCAATTTCCATAGAGAAAATGTCCCCCTTTTCCGGGGAATTTCGCAAGAATTTGGTATTTCACCTTACCCATGATTTCTCCAGATCCACTCACAAATATCTGCTTTATTTATTTCTAAATGCTATTCTCGCACATGTGGGATGAGTGGGTTGGGGGGGGGGGATAATTGTGTATATAAACACTATCAATGATGTAACTTTTTTACTATAGGTACATATCTGGTGCCTGGTGACCACAGAAATGTATTCTATAATAAAGTTCCAGCTTTATCACAGTAGATCTTGTGTGGTCATCAGGGTGCTTCTTTCCAGGGCAAGAAAGGAAAATAAAAATGCAGCGAGTGCAACTGCTATGACACCGTGTAAAACAAAATAACAACGGGATTTTAAACGGGACGAGCCAGACATACATGTCTATCTCTGGTTCGTACCGTATAAAATCCTGTTGTCAAACAATACTGGATTTTTCAGAATCCCCAGTAAGGCACTGTGTCCACTCTCTAGGTATATTAAATCTGTGTGTTTGAAAACAAGTGGCAGATCAAAGAGATAGTTGAAGCGGCGAAAGGTTACATTACAAGGAGATATTATTATTATTCATTTTTATATATACATGTATATGTTTTATATACTTTGCATCTGATGTCTTGTCAAAGTTGGAATATCTTACATGATTACAATGTATGTAATATTTACATTTATTGAATGCATTTTCCATAAACTGGCATGCTTTTACTTAGGATTTTTTTTTGGTACAAGTGTTCATTTTTGTATTATTAATAAATCAGTCGCTCACCGGTATGCAATACACTTTGTCACTTCAGCACAATATTGTTTACGTTCCATTTAAGTGCATGATAACTGGCTTTATTATTATTTTATAATTCTTTTTGGTACATTATTGTTGCTTTTGTTTGTTTGTTCCTCTTATTTGCCTAAAAATGAATAATAAAAAAACAATATTGACGTCACAGACATAAAAATCACCTTCAAAGAAGGAAAATAATTCAATTATCGTTGTTGTTTTTTTGTTTTTCTTTGTTTGTTTCAATTACTGGCATGGAATGTGTTTGTGTTTGTGTGGGCGAGAGTCTCTGAAAATTGGGTGGGACTTGTATTCGTTATTTGTGGTCGTTTTTTTTTGTTTTTTTTTTATTTGTTGTTGTTTTTTGTAAGGGGGGGTGAGGGGCGGTGAATGTGTGAGTATGTGTATGCGTGTATATGTTTGGACTTCTAGGGAGAAAGATTTGCAGTCACTTTCAGCTTCTTACAGCCATTAGTTCGAGTATCTGCTTGGTATTCCCGTGAGATGTGTTTGACGAAAATTAAAACCGAATACATTTTCCTTGAAACCAACCTTTTAGATTTGGGGGATGTTTTCTTCAGGCACGAACTCGAGGGTTTCTCCGGGAGGTCATTGTTAAAATCATCACTTGTTGTGGAACGATACTGCAGAGAGGGGCAAAGTGGTTTGTTTGTTTGTCCGTTCGTTCTTTCATTCCTTCGTTCGTTTGTTTCTTGGTTTGTTGGTTGGTTGGTTGGTTGGTTGGTTGGTGGTTCTTTTGGTTATTTTGCTTCTTTTTTTTCCAGGGTTTGCTTTTTAACTTGACGTAAAGACATAGGGACCAGAAGCTCCTGTAATTCATTGTATTTTTACTGTGTTATTCTATTTCACTTTCAATTCAGCTTCTTTTTGCATCCGTTATTTTTCACTGTAATTGTTATTTATTGTTAATGCAAGGTTTTAGAAAATGAAATTGGGGGGTGGGGGGGGGGGGAGGGGCGGAAAAGACGTTCCACTTTTGTATCAAGCCCCAGCGTGCATTCACAACGTCTCTTCTCTAAAATGTTAGTCTATATTGTGAGTATTTTCCTCTATCTGGCATTGACTGAAAGTTACAAAAGGAGAATTTTATAAGCAAGTTAAATACCATTGGTACTTGAATCTCTTCTGTGTTAAAGATAAGCCACTGGGACTGGCGGCACACTTAGTCAAGTCTGTTCTGTCTCCGTAAAGCCAAAGATACTAGAAACGATAAGATGAGACACTGTCTTCTTCGCACCACTAAAAAAAAAACGTGCATTTAATGTGTGCGCTGATCTGGGTCGTGCCCCATGGTGCATAATATGAAAAGAATGTTCGTTTTAATGGCAAATTTATGGTGCAAAATTGTGACAGTCCTACTGCCACTAAAAAAAAAAAAAAAAATACCAGAGTTTTCCCACAGCGATTGAGGTTATAATTCCACAATAAGTGACCTCAATCAAGGCCCTTTGCGATAGCTGAACAGTGAACAAAATTCAATATTTTCCCTATTTGGCTTTGTAAAATAAGGCACTTTTCATGACTTCCGCTCGCTTGCCGCTAGGTGGCTTTGCGAAATCTGTGCACGCTAAAAGCACTAGCTGTCTCATCTTATCAATTCTAGTATCTTTGGTGTTAGCGTGCAGTGTGGACCATGGTGGTTAAAGGGTACCCTCGCGTACTGACCAGCCTGAAACAAGTCTGTATCAGTAGTTTCGGGCGTGTCAAACTTGTCTTGAGTCAACAGGCATAAGGAGATACCTGACTTGACTCAGTGTTCTATCAGCCAGATTGCAAGTCTAGAACCAGGGGTGTGGGTAAAACAGGTCATCTATATTCTACCAAGATTCCCTGGTCGATGCGACTCAACTGCAAAGTTAATGTCAATTTACATTTCATTGGTTTCTGGGTTATTTGTCAGCTTTGGCTGCGCTAGAACCTTTAAAGCCGAATTTTGGCTCCTTTTCTCCATTCCCTTTTACCATTTCAAAGCATTTTGAATAAATTATTTAAATTACAACAAAGTATGTTAGCAATATTTATAGGGGGTGATTTCATCATGATAATTTCCTGCCTGAAGAAAAGAGAATGCCCTGCTCTGCTCTACACAAATTGCTTCGCTCTTGTAGGGGGACCCGATCCGTGTAGTCATCACAAGACTGTACAACCCGCTCTTCACGATTTCCAACTGCCGAGATATCTTTAACGTGCGCAACGTGCACACGGGCCCTCCGAATTTTTCGTCCTTATCCGGGAAAAATTCTAAGAAACCAGTCCCTACCACAACAAGAAAAAGTGAGGTATAAATGCCAAGGGCAGCGAAACTACTAAAGTAAAGACCTAAACACCTATCATGCTAAGCCCGGTCAGACACAGTCAGCTCCTGCCACTAGTTCTT
>OZ007571.1:56927753-57187753 GCA_963931925.1 Onchidella celtica
ATTCGTATAGAAACATCAGGCACGAGTGGATTGTCCTTGCATCCAGAAACGCGATCAGACCAACATGATTTAATGATCCTAACAGGACGCTTTGGCACCGCCGTGATAGGACATTTGAATTTCAAATTTGATAGGAGAAGGACGCGGCCTTGAAGAATTGCATATTTTATACACTGGCATTGGATATGTTGTTTTTTAAGGATATTATATCGTGAATATCTGGATTGGCTATTGCACGAAAATAAATAAAATTTTGCTGCTTTTATTATCAAGCTAATTAGTTGTCAATCACGCACACCAACAGACACAAACGTACATACATACATATGCATACATGTACATACAGGGCGTAAGGATAAACACTGAGAGACAATAATTATAAGATAGATAGATAGATAGATAGATAGATAGATAGATAGATAGATAGATAGATAGATAGATAGATAGATAGATAGATAGATAGATAGATAGATAGATAGATAGATAGATAGATAGATAATTAGATAGATAGATAGATAGATAGATAGATAGATAGATAGATAGATAGATAGATAGATAGATAGATAGATAGATAGATAGATAGATAGATAGATAGATAGATAGATAGATAGATAGATGGATGGATGGATGGATGGATGGATAGATAGATAGATAGATAGATAGATAGATAGATAGATAGATAGATAGATAGATAGATAGATAGATAGATAGATAGATAGATAGATAGATAGATAGATAGATAGATAGATAGATAGATAGATAGATAGACGGGTGGAGAGATGGAGGACGGGTGGCTGGACGGATCGCTGGATGCATGGATGGACGGGCGGGCTGACGGCCGGTTGGCGGGATAGAAAGAGAGAGAAAGAGGGAGACAGAGAGAGAGAGAGTGGGGGGCCGAAAGACAGAGAGAACTGAAAGAGAGAGAGAAGTAGAGAGAGAGTGCGGGTAGAGATGCGCCACCAACATCCTACATGGGAAACTTGCCAAACGCCTAATCCGATGCCATCAGTCGCAGAGCCTCAATATGTCCGGACTTGACATTTAGACGAAGGCCGAAGAGCAAATAAAAACAGCAGAGTTAAACAGGGTAAAACATTCATTCTTAATTACCACTTTATACCGGACAGTTCAGACGTGATCAAGCAAAGAAAAACACGTTGCAGTTTGGGAAAATAGTCGGAAAGGGTAGCAAAAATTATTCCACTCAATTGATCAGTTGGAAGGGCAATAATCTAAAGTAACACATGGGAAGGTCGCTTCCGAACAACAGAGCACAGTTTTCTTAGGTAAAAAAATTGCAAAAAGAAAAAGGTTGTATGTAGCAAAGCTTCGCTTAAAATATAAAATAGAAACGTTATAATAAACGTAAAGAAAAAGTAGTCGTGGGGGCAGTGGTGGCAGTAGTAGTAGTAGTAGCAGCAGCAGCAGAGGCAGACGAGATTAGTTCTTGTTTGTTCTATCTCCATTTTATGAAAAACTGGAGATCTTTTAGTATGTAGAAGAGGCACAACAAATGCAAGCTTTGACGATTAAGTTGTGGCACTTATCAAGCTGTTTCACAGTTCCAATTTATTCTAACTCCTTGTCGGAATACTAAAGCTGCAAACGTTAAACGTCGAATTTCTTAGTTATGCTAAAAGTGGGGTTGGAACTAGCAAGAATGATGGTCGCGAGCGGCAGCAGCAGTAGTAACAATTATTTTTGTTTTGTTGTTGTCGTTGTTGTTGTTGTTGTTGTAGTTGTTGTTGTTGTTGTTGTTGTTGTTATCTCTCCAGCTCACAGACACCATAAAAGTCCACGCATCAAGGGTTAAGAACTCCTTACCGTTCAACAATATCGACGAATACATTACTCGCCCTCATCTTTTGCGATGTCATCGCTGTATTGCCCCTGTTGGAGCTGGTCAGTGTCTTGTTTGTCGATCGATCGGCGGCTGAGCCGTCTTTTGTTAATCGGTTACTGGCACGGCAACATCATTTCCTCCGGCTGGAAGGAAGGAAGGAAGAATAGCGGAAAGGAAGACGCTGTTGCCCAGAGCACGCTGAGAAGTTGGGTGAGGTGAAAGATCGAGTCTCAGGAATAACTAAATATTATTTTGTCGGTTGAATGAAGACCACAACTAGCTATGTCTGAAATTGGCATTGTGAGAAAATCGGTCAGTTTTGGTCCATAAACCTGTGGACATCTTCCCCTACCCCCTCATCTCCCCCCCCCCCCCCGAATAAAAAACAACGGTCGACCGGCGCTGCACTGTGCCTGCTCCAGTTGTAATTGGGTGCAATGACACAAAGGCAAATTTCCCAAATGGGATTAAAGTAGTATACAAATACAAATACTTAAACATAATCTGGAATTGGGTTCCGGGATTGTTTGAAAGGGTACAGCATAATTATTTATGGACATTATGAAAGACCGTTAGAAAAGCTGAATTTGGCTTTGGTCGAAAAATCGGTCAAGGTGGGCACAATCAGTTCTGAACCGACAATTTGGTCATTTTATAACACATGATTCCGAGTGAGAAGCTGAGAAGGAAAAAGCGTTGGCATTTCACATCACCTATAGGTCTATCAAGCGCCTTTCTTGTCCTTTGATACAATGTAAAAATATATTGAGGAAACAATTCAGCAAGGGTGAATGGCACTGCCGGTGTCTGAGTGATGTCCTAGCACGGACTATAATATTATTTTGTAAAGGTTTGTTTTCTTTGGGATTTCTCATACTTTTCTGCGCAATTACGCGACATCAGAATGTTTAAGTCCGGTTTAAGTCATGGATGCATGAGTACCTAAAATTTACGGCAACATCTTCCGTGAGAATGTAAAGACAGGAAAACCGTGGACCAAAACTTGTGCAACACATTTGCTGGTCTTCGTTTTCAGCATTGTCGTTATTGGATTTACTGTTGCTGGATGCGGTCATGACTTTTAAATGTGTGGATGTTGTTGTTGTTGTTGTTGTTGTTGTTGTTGTTGTTGTTGCCGTTTGTTTGTTTGTTTGATTGTTTGCTCGCTTGTTTGTCTGTGTGTCTGTCTGTCACTATTTGTAGTTACGTGTGTGGTTGATGCTACTTTTGATAACGACGTCGATGATGATAACTTTTGTGTTATGTTCAAAATAGCAACTGCCGTAAATAATGGAACAAGTAAAAGGAATAATAATATTTTCATCATCAGATGTATATAATTATAAGCAGGGCTACAGAAACACACAGAGACACACATACAAATTCATACACAAAATTTCAGCCAGGTTATTTCGGCGCGCACCGATATGACATCGCGTATTCCAGATCATCTGTGACGGACCTACTTCTCGGAATTACAAATTGGGAAAGGCCTTGGGGGTTGGGAAGAGTCGGCTACTGTCAATATTCCTGTGCAGGAGAAACGTAGTGCCACCATATCGGGTAAAATCGCCTTAGGAAATCGACTTATTTTGCGTATATATTGGTTTTCTTTCGATTCGACTGAATTGACTTGTGTTTAGCAGTCCCCCCCCCCACCCCCACCCCCCGCCCATTCTTTCTCATGAAATGTCAATGTTGTGCCTGTTGCTGTGACATGGAAGCAGCTAGGGTTCTGGCCTTTCACTGATTGAAATAAACAATTGAAATGTCTCGGGTGTCAAAACATGTCTATAAAACAGAAAGTTGTTGTTGTTGTTGATGTCGTTGTTTTTACGTTATACCGACACAATGTCCACGGTTCCCATGACCATTGCATACCTGGGACGATATTCAACAACAACATAACTGAGAGGTCAGAAAAAGAAAACATTGTTATTATAATTTCTCAGGAAAATTTTCCTTCGCAAAAAAAAGTCATTTTAATTGGCGTGTGTTGGGGGAAGCTGAACTGATAGTTTTTGCAATAGGCTACCTGTAGATCAGACCGATTTAAATACGACTGGATCAATACAAAACTTTTTTTTTTAACAATTCATTTCTGTGATACAAATGCAAAGGCAAGTCCACGATGGCATACTTTCTACAAAATAAGGCAGATTCCGTCTCTTTCATCCCTAATCTTTTTAGATCTGAAATGAAGACCTATCTCTTCAGAAAACACTTTGATGTATAGTCTGTGTGTTTGTGTGAAGGAGAGAGAGTGTGTGTGTGTGGTCAGTTGTTAGAAATGAGATTTGTTCTGTTTTTGCATGTTTTGTAAAGCGCATAAAGCATCTCTGGATATGCACGATATAAATGAACTTTATTATTATTATTATTATTATTATTATTATTATTATTATTATTAATCTTTCCATGCATCTCTGTGATCGTATGAAAAACTCTATGCACCGCACGGACAGAAACGCGCCCCTTTTGCTGTCCTAGATCCGTTCTTGACACGGCCTTGTGCTTTACACAGAGACCACAACACATTCTGTCGATCGTGATCGCTGCTGTGCTGTTACTACAGTGTCTGCAGTACGAAAGTGTCGGTGTAGACATCCAGTATCGTGCACCACACTCAGTAGAGATGATCTGATCATGTCAGCTCCCTTGTCGTCAAGTTATATTGATCTTGTCTCAGGGATAATAATAATAATGTCTGTAATTAGATAGCTACATTCCATTAGCACTTTCGTTACACACGGGCGTGTGCACGAAATCAGATCCTGCAGCGATTGTAACATCTGTTGTGATGTCGATTTCCTGTGCCTATTTCTCAGAAGATCCAGCATAGTGTGGCCTAGCCTAGTTCAGTCAATGCCATTTCTATCAAAAGGTTGTTTTTGGCACACACTTGGCCTAATTCACTATGTAGGCGAACGTACGTGTTATCAGCCCTATGTGCTCTGCCGTTTTTCTAGGTGACTTGCTCCGTTTTGTTTGAAGACCTAAGGTCCTTGGACGATATTTATTGCCTGTACTGTATTCAGCTTGCATGAAGTTGGATTCGGACAATCGTTAAATTGATTATTGTGTGCAACAAGTGGCTTCCATCGTTTCTCACCATTTTGAAAGCAACTTTTTACCTGCGCGGTAAGTTGTTTCTCAGTATCTGCTGTTGAACACATTTATCTATCTATCTATTTATCTATCTATCTATCTATCTATCTATCTATCTAGATCTATCTATCTATCTATCTATCTCTCTATCTATCTATCTATCTATCTGTCTGTCTATCTATCTATCTATCTGTCTGTCTGTCTGTCTGTCAATCTATCTGTCTTAAAACTATCTAGCTACTTGTCTGTCTGTCAATCTATAGGTCTCGTCCTTCCGTTCGTCCACATCCCAATTCATCCATCTGTCTGATCAATAGATGTCGGTGGGTCTATCAGGTTGGGTCTGTCTCTCAGTAAGTTCATCTGGAAGCAAGTCTGCCTTGCTGCTTATCATTTACGATACCCTCTCTTTTCTGTTGCTCTGCTGTCTTAACCCAGTCGACGATAGTCTTGAATGGCTTCATCCTCAAATAATTATAAACTATCTGTGTGTCGCCCTGAGAGCATCCTTGTACAACCATAGTACGACACGTCAACCAGGATGTAAAATTGAGAAATCAGAGAACATAAGTGTATGACTTTAAGAATTACTAATACTATTCTCTGTTGCTGTGTGCCAGTTTTTCACAGTCAAGACACATCGACCAGGATATAAATACGGGAAGACAGAACACATGTGTAGCCTATGCCTTTAAAATTGCTGTTGTCTATTGCTGTTTGCCATCTTCGCATGTCCATTTTATTGTGGGGTTTGCTTTAAACACCAAGTGCAGTCTGGGAAAGGGGATTTTTTTTTTTTTAAGTCTTTGTATGTCGGTGTTGTTGTTTTTTTAAGAAAAGAAATCAGAGAAATCTAATAAGATAATTATGAATGCGTTTTGTGGAATATAGACATATACAGGGTGGGCCAAAAGTAGGGTTACAGTTAAAACTATAATTTATATCTAAAACTGTAACCCTACTTTTGGCCCACCTTGTATAATGAATGTACCTAAATTGTACCTAATTTGTTTTCCTTTGCCACCATGCAATGATTGCTGTGTTTGTAATTGCTGTTGTTGATTTTTGTTTGTAATGCTGTTTTATGGTTACAACTGCAACTTACTGCTCCCCGACTGTCTTTCAGTCTTCGATCAGCACAGTGACAGTTACGTAGGTCTAGATTCTAGATCAGGGGTCACCAAAACTACGGATCCGGCCCGCGACGTCAGTTCATCCGGCCCGCCATGGTACTTGATTTTGTTTGATAAAACCAGGGATATCTAGAGCTACGGTCTTTGCTCTAGAGTTTTTCTTCTGGCTTACAAGCGTTGAACAGATTGCTTATAATGCGGCCCGCGCTTGTAAGTCTGTCAGTTATCCGGCCCGCTGTGAAAAAAAGTTTGATGACCCCTGTTCTAGATGGATTGTACAATACATGTGTATTGATTGGGTGTGCTTGGGCTTGTCGTCTGGGAGAGCACAAAATAATCGTGATGTGGCTTCTTCAAATACGCATTGCTAAGTCCTGAACTGCACTAGAAGAAGATGGATGAATGGTAATTGTTTAGACAAGACCGATAAGAAGTTAGATGACTGTGCTCCCGCCAAAGTGGGATTTGATTCAAAAAGAAAAGAAAGGAAATTGTAAGATATTTCGTTGTTTGTTTATATATATATAAGAGAGGGGGCTGCAGGCTGCAAAAAAAAAGTAGGGGTGAGGGAGAGGCGGATGTGGGTTCAGTGGAATTCCAAGAAAAAATGGAGGGAAAGGGAAAAAGGGGAGGGGGGGGGGGAGAGATAATCAGACTCATAGAATTGACGTCAAGTTTGCTCACGGGAATGATATCGTTCCTTTGTAGATCCATTGATTACAACATCGCGCCGACGTCGGTTTGATGTAGGGAATCTGTCCCCTATGATAATCCTACCAATCCTACGGAAAATCTACGACAGCACTGACGTTCGGATGCTGGCTGGATGTGTCCGACGGGACAACGTTACAAACGGTAAACATGTGAAACAAAACACATCTGTCGCAGTATAGCGACATTACCATGCCAGTAACACATTTAATAAGTAAAAGTTCAGACATCTGTGAATTATGATAAATCAGTGGTTCTCAGCCTTTCATCCCCCCCCACCCCCACCCCCCCCCCCACCCCAAACCCTTTTTCTCCCCTCCCAAAGTCCTTACTCAAACCCAACAGATAAATTTCACTAGAAAACTGACTATTTACAAGTTATGATGTTAAGCTTTTCAAAGCCTTAATAATGACAACTGGCGTGTTGATTATTCATTAGAAAACAGAAAGTATTCTTTTTTTATGTGGCACAAGAACATAGGCCTTTTCTGTTCATAAAACCCATATCTACGTGCTGTTGAACAAGTCAGTGGCTGCCCTGTATTCCCCCCTAAATCGTCCTTCATTCATGTTTTTTACCCCCATCGCCCCACTTCATCGTTTTCGCCCCCTTTGTCGCCCTTTTTCTGCGTTTTTGGCCCCCCTACAAATTAAAATCGTTCCTCCCGGAGGACGATATCGCCCACGTTGAGAACCACTGCGATACTGATAGATGAACAGTGTGAACATTGATGGTGGTTATTTTCAGGACGTCGCCGTTCAGTTGTGAAAGTTTGTGATAACAGCGTGTCTGATTTGATTGTATCTTCGTGTAACAAATCATTGTGCTTATTCATTAGTTTGTCAGTGTGACGGCTAAATAATGGTTTTTAGGAGAAAGATTATAGTTAAGAGATGAAGCTATAGGACAGGCTGTCTCTGTCTGTCTCTCACACTGAATGAGTGGCTAACCTAATAATATATTCGGTAGTCTCTTTTTTTTTACTGGTATCTTTATTATTTTGGATTGCATTGTCTTTGACCAGTATCCAGTTAATCTTGACTGGCCTGGCCCAGGTATAGGTAGATGTTGTTGTTGTAGTTTTTCTCTGTTTTTAATGTAGACCTACATACGCGAACATAAGAATGGAACATCCCAATTCCACTATAGCTCATTCAGTAGGGCTATGTACTCCATAGGTTCTGTTGGACACATCCCTTGTGGTAATTTTCATTGATAGAAAGCTAGGAAGGAATAACAGGGAGATAAAAATAATGATAAAAGTAATAATGGAATTCTGTGGTCACAGATGCACCCCCCACCCCCCCCCCCCCCACCACCACCCCGACCCCTTTCTTTTCTTTTTTTTTAGGTCATGAAGAAAACACGCGTCGCGTTTGAGTGTGCTAACAAAGCCGAAGCTTCCGCTGGGTCTCAGATCACAGAGGTCAAGACATCGAAGTACTGTCAAAGATAGGCCTACTAGTTTGGCAACTATCTGTGGTACTGCCCCACATCACGCAAGCTGATTATGCAGTTTCTTTTCGTTACAACATCAATTGCAGTTGATTAATATGTTTGTCTATAGTTCGCATTTAGTCATCAGACTTGCATAGTTCGCATTTAGTAGTAAGACGAGCATAGTTCGCATTTAGTAATACGACGAGCATAGTTCGCAATTCGTCATCAGACTTGCATAGTTTCCATTTGGCCATCAGGCGTGCATGGTTTGCATTTAGTAATCTGATTTGTATAGTTCGCATTAAATTTAAGTAATCAGACTTGAACACCGGCAGAAGCTCGGTGTGTTTGGCCATTGGCAACTGGCAAGGTTGCAGTGACCTCGAACTCAAAGGTGACTTTCAGTGTCCCTGGGCCTGACGTTTATCATGCACTGCAGATTTGCAACTCCTTCACTGATAAAGACGTTATAGTACCAAAGATACTAGACCTACAATCCAGCCCAGTTGTCTCGTATAATACTACAGTCTTTGATGAAACGCTTCCTGTATTTGTTGTTGTTCGCTGTTCTGTTATCGTGTTTGTTCAGCCCACAACAACACATGCCCAAGGTCTGAAAATCAAACTGCAGATAGGTATATAAAAATAAAAAAAACAACGTGAAATGTGCAAAGTGGCCGTTATCTTGTTAAACAAACCCAAACTAAACAGAAATGGCCCTGGCAAAACAAATTGTGAATGCTTTAAGAATTGCTGGAAATCTCATTGGTCAAACATTTCATTGGCTCCGTAATAATCACTTCGCAAAGTAAAAATAGATTGGGGGGGGGGAGGGGGGGCGTTGAGAGAATCCAATACTCTTTTGACTCTCCCACATAGAGACCAGATTGTAAAGAAAATAATGTGCGAGCAACTGGAGCGCAGAAACGTGGCAAAGCTTGCAGTCATACTACATGGCGAATGACTGGCATTTAAGATAGTTCGTCTTTTTTGAGGCAGCTGTTTTCTGACAGCCTGATGATTGCCCCAGCTGCATTGAATGAAGATTATCGTGGCAAGCTATGCGTTTAACTCTAACAATGCCACAGGGAATTACTGTATAACACCGAGTTTTTTGCCGGACCACAAGTGGTAATAAAATTGGCATGTAGAGCCTGTGTTGGTCAGGAAATCTAAACGAAAAAAAAAGAACAAAAATTCTGAAAAATGGCTTTCAATGGGTTTGGCAGCACAGCATTGAATAGGCTACGTGTAATTGCCAGATCTAAAATATGGCTAGAGGCATTACTAGAGTTAAATTACTCGACGAAGTTCTTTAGTGGATCTGAGACAGTTTTTGCTGTCGCCGTTGTGTGCAGCTGTTGATGAGAAGGAACGGCTTATAATTATGTTTCACAGTATAGCGCCATCATTTTCCAAGCGTACTTTTTTGTATGGAAACAAATTTTTTAAAAACACAGAAAACCTGAAGAGCCGGAATACTGCTTGCAACAAAGTTAGAATAGCAAAGTACGCGTCCGTAGAGGCGTAACACCAAGACTCCAAGGGCTGGCAACAGATGAGTTCTTTGTAAATTTTTTTAATGACTAGATGAAGTTCCCGGCATTATCAGGGATAAACCTGTGAACCCACCATTCTCTCTCTCTCTCTCTCTCTCTCTCTCTCTCTCTCTCTCTCTCTCTCTCTCTCTCTCTCTCTCTCTCTCTCTCTCTCTCTCTCTCTCTCTGGTCTACAAAGTTTCCTAAAATCTACAGTCTTCCTACAGATTCCATGCGCTCCTAAGCACTACTCATTTATGATTGGGAAATTGTGGGGGCACGGAAGTGAACGCGTATTAATATCGTATCCGGTGCGATGGGCTTTCTACAGGGAGCCAAACTAGAGATCAGTGTGTTTTACATATTTACAACTTTTTATTTAAAAATACCTGAAACTTGAATCAACACAATCGGTCGATACTAAAGCGATTGGACTAGATTAGCTGACACTTAAGGAATTAATTTTATAATTTTTGAAACTGTCACTTAGGGTGTAGCGTCGAGCACAAAAAGGGCCAAAATTGTACCAAAACGAATTACTCCCGCCACTATTTTTTTTTTTTATAATAAGATAAGATTTTTTTTAACACTTCCAATTTCTTTGACTGAAGAAGAACCTTTTTGTGACCGAAAGCTTGCGGTATTTTTTTTTTTTTTCGTTTCATTCCTATTCTTTTGTGATTTATTGTAACTTTTTTTTCTAACGCGTTTCTCACAACTTTTTTTTTCTTTTATTGCCATTTTAACTCTTTGTGGAAACTAATCAAGGTAAACAGAAGCTTGCTCCTGGCAAGGCGTTTGGTGTCGTAGCAGAGGTTGCGGGTACGAGCCCCGTCATGATCACGTGTCTTTCTGCTCCCCCCCCCCCCCCTTTCACTCCCGCTTCGCTTTTCTGGGTGGCACCTCACATTTCTTGCCACCTCACATTTTCTCTGGGATCAGGTTGGATCAAACGTGAATACAAATACAAATACAAATACAAATACAAATACAAATACAAGAAAAATAGCAACAAGAAGAAAAAAAAAAAAGGAGGAATGCAGACAGAAATCCACCGAAAAGAAAGATCTCAACAGATTTTGTCTGTGTGTTCCACTAGTTCATCCACAAGTAGCCTTTCATTATTTCAGATGCGGCGACAGACCTGTTTCTTTAGGTTTCCTCAGCCTTCGGAGAGCATACACACTGAACGGGCATACACACACATTTTTTGCTTATAGCCATCTATAAGGTCTTAAGGTATTTGATTTCGGAGGATCTTTACCCTTGGCATTTGCACCTCTCTTTGTCTTGTTTTTAAATTTCTTGGTCTTGTTTGTGTGTGTGTGTGTGTGTGTGTGTGTGCGCGTGCGTGCGTGCCTGCCTGCCTGCCTGCCTGCGTGCGTGCGTGCGTGCGTTTGTTTGTTTGTTTGTTTGTTTGTGGTTGGGATTAGCTTAGCTTTTTCTTTAATTTTGCCAGGGCAGCCGGCTTTGTTAGGCCTGCTCTTCTTGACTTTCAGACGCGAAGGTATCTTTAACGTGCGCCACGTGCACACTGACCCTTTTTCGCCCTTGTCCGAGAGTGCTAGGTGCTCGGTCCTACCTATCATAGGTTCAGGGACAGGAATTTTCCCCCAAAATTCCAACAAGTCTGCACCGACCGGGAATCGAACCCGGTACCCGCGGCAAAAGAGGCGAGCACCTTGCCTCTAGACCAAGGTGTGTCCATAACCATGATATTCTTACAGATTACTTATATCCCCAGGTCATCACTGACGCTACACAATGGTGGAATGGTCCAGCTTGGTCAACAATAAAACAGTTGTAGTGGCTGCAACCGCTGCTGCGGCAGCTGCTATCGTTGCAGTCGTGTTAATGTCAAAACGAAAGAAGAGAGAGTATGAACTGGTAGGAGAGGTGTCGGCTTTGATCAATTACCCTATCAAATCCTGCCGTGGCATCAGCAGTGACGTGGCTTTCTGCACATTCTCAGGAATCCGATTGTGCAATTCAATGGACAGGTAAGTTTTCCTGCTTTGATAGACAGGTAATTTTTCCGTCGTTGATGGATTGCCAAGGCTGGTGCTAGGCACCAGACCGGTGGCTCGCCGTCCATAAATTTTGCTGGGATGCGAGATGCAATGAGCAGTGCCGATTGTGCTATTGTGAAGCCAAATTCATTGGCGGCGAGCTGCCGGTCTGACGCCTACACCAGCCTCTGTCTGTTTCACCCCTTAGTCAGTTGATTGACTTCCAGGTGTGTGGCTTGACAGATAGCACTATTTAATTTTAACACGTATAAGAGAATTGAGATAGTGTTGTTATTGTTGTTTTTTTGTGTTTTTTTCGATGACTTCATTTCTAGCTCATTCACATTCATGTAGGTGGTATTAATACATTCTCACCTGGTGTAATAAATTAGTTACTGGTTGGTTAAATGCGTGGGGGACGAGGGTGGGGGAGGGGTGAGGTTGCTGGTTAGATGGATATTTGATTATTAGTGTGGATGGATGGATGGATGGAAAGACGGATGGATGGATGGATGGGTGGGTGCTTGGGTATGTGGATGGACGGACTAGTGGATGGGCGGGTGTTTGGATTGGTGGGTCGATGGATGGATGGACGGATGAGAGAGAATTTCTGAAACAAACAGAGCGATAGTTCTGTTCTGCACCGGTGCATTGAGAAGAAAGATGCCTAGTTTGTATTATTACAGTAGTACCTGTGTGTGGTACCGGGTTAACCGGGCATTGTCCAGGAGTCCTATAATATCATTATTAACAATGGGCTCCAACTTTTATTGCCCTCGGGGAATAAAGACCGTCACGCGGCCCTGACCTTTGAATCTGCACTTATGACCGCTAATGTTGGCGAATGCATTTGTTATTGCCAAAATTTCTGGCCCGTCATTTATTAAACTTGCACCATGTAGAGTCATTAAGTTCAAGCAAGTTCCCAGAGTTGATACTCCGGCCCTGGCATGGGATAAACCTGCTTCTACCCTTCCCCATTTTCCGTCAGCGTCTCTCTCTCTCTCTCTCTCTTTCTCTCTCTCTCTCTCTCTTTCTCTCTCTCTCTCTCTCTCTCTCTATCTATCTCAAATAGAGTCTCGTGGGTATTACAGTGCGCTACACACCGCGACCATAATTCTTGTTTGTTCTAACTCCACTTCTTGCACAACTGAGAAAATCGACGTTAAATGCTTGCGGGTTTAGTATTATGATAAGGAGTCAGAATAAAATTAATGGGAACTGTGAAACGGCTCGAGAAGTGCCACAACACATTTCAAATAAGTGTCGAGTGTGCATTTGTTGTACTTCTTCTACAAACTAAAAGATCTCCAGTTTTTCAGTGTATGGACATAGAACAAACAAGAATTGAGCTCACGACACGTTGTTCCTGTCCTGGAAAAGTGCACCAAATGGAATGCCCTCGCAAACAAACGCCATGAAAGACTAAAGAAAACACCATACCAGGACAAAATGAATCGAAAAAATATGTTTTTTAAAAAACAAATAGACACCCTTGCATCAATAATGATCTGAGTATTCAATTATATTGAAGCTTAGCTGTTTTGCGGTTAAGACAGTAACTGGTGCCAAGCATCAGCAAGTCCTGAAATCTATATTAATATAAAACGCGTGAGATTTTAACAAGATCTACTGTCGCTCATGCGGGTCGGATTTGCCTGAAACTTGACAGGTGCCTCCCTTTCGACCTGCGAAACTGTAATAGGTTCCTTTTTAGATCTGGAGATTTGAAATGGTTGGGAAGTGTGTAAATGAGTTTCCTTTGTATCTCTGATTTTTTGCATCCGATCCTGTTTTTTTCATATTAGGCCTATCTTTCATACGCGTTCAGTTTGGTGCGATTTCCCGGCCCAGAAACGAGTGCATAGGCGGGCATGATATCTGTAACAAGACTGTAGAATATTATAGGAAACTTTCTAGATCAGAAAGAGAGATAGAAAGGTGGTTGCACAGGTTTATCCCGGGTAATACCGGGCACCTCTGTATACTAGTGTTATAAATATAGTAATGATTGATGATTGATGATACGATGGTGATGATGGTGTGATGATGTTGATGATATGGCAAAATCACTTGTCTTCAATGCTCCATTACCAGGCATTTAGTAATTGTCCGTGCCAATGGCGACTTCATCACACAGCGTCAGATCTCGAAAATGGCAGGGGTCAGAACACATGTGGAAGGTCAAATGCTTGTCCTGACAGCAGAACAGATGCCACGACTGTCAGTGAATTTATATCCAAAGCCAGATAAAAGTAAACTGGTCCCTTGCAGGTAAATAATTTGGCATTTAAGAACAATATTTCGTCACTGCTCCCTAAAACTGCTGTAGCCTAACTGGTTTTGACGACTTTCCAGGAGGCGCAAAAAACTGTTTATTTTAGCACAACTGGTCTAGTGACAATGACTTTTTGAAAGTTTGCTATTCGATTATTTTTTGGCTTTGCAGTTTAGAACCAAGATCATTAGATACGGCTTTGAATGTAGCTGAACGTATAGAAAAATCAATTTTCGAATTTTTCAGTTCCTACAATCTTAGAGAACAATGACAATTTATTGTTAAATAATATTTAAATAATATTATTGTATGGGGTTGGTATTAATGATGGCCACCACTTTGGTAAGGATGTTAACTGATATTTTAAATAGCCAAAGGGAAATTTATTGATACTAATAATACCATAATAGAATTACTAGGTTGGTGAAAGATGATGCTGATAATTGTGGGGAGTTAGAAACAATGATGCTGATGTTTGTAGTGTTAATATAGCATATTAGGTCTCATTTGAGTGCTTGTGTTAATGGTGAAGATGTTGTTTGTTTTGAGGACGCATTGTTGGTCAATATAACAAATAGTATCATTGTTTTAAACCTCAGGACATCAAAAACATTCATATAAATACAATATCAGGATGTCCCAAAAGTTTGGATCCATAGGCAAAAAGCGTACTTAGAAGTTGAAATTGCAGTAAATACTCAAATTGATGACCTTGGGCATCATGACATTTGGGTATTATGTTCAATGCAATGATAAGTATGTATCTTGTTTCCTTAGAACATTTGAATACTTTTCCAGTGGTAACCTGTCTTATTTGTTGCCTACCAGGATGTTTTCTATTTGAATTCGGCAGCAACTCTTCAATTTGAGCGGGTTATTAGTGGGTACTTCTGATAGGGTCTCGTCCTATCCTGTAGTTCTCTTATATTCTGTCTTTGGTCTTGCTTTTTCCTACCACAATGTGACTGCTATCATGTTAACATTCTTCCTCCAAACTCAAAACTCAAACTTCTATTCGAAGCATCTTGTTGTGCATACATGAGAACAAGTTCAGTGCGATCTTTTGTTGATAGTTTCAAAGTCATCTTGGATCCGAAATAAAGATGAAAAATTTCAATGTAATGGAAAATGCCTATGCATCCAGACTTTTTGGTCACCCTGTATAATTATATTATGAAAGTGCGAACATTTAAAAGCATGTAGTAAGGTTTAATTAACATGAGGCAGAGAGATCTTGATAGCAGTTCATATTTTCAGAGTATGGAAAAGCCACTTGGAGGCGCAAGACTGTGGAGAGGAGCCAAGCAAGTGGCTGAGTAAATACTTAGAGGAAGAAGGCTTGAAGCTTCTGATATTGGTGCCAGGACTGAAAAGAAGACAAAGTCCAACACCTAATGCCAAACGCAAAGATCAGGCAAGTTTTCTTTGCTTGCAATGTACACCTGTAATTTTGTACACTTAGACACAGGTGGTTGATGGGCGCTTCTGGTAGAGTCTCCTTCTGCCCTGTTCTTACTTCTACCTAGCACAATATGGCCAAAATCATGTCAATGCGCTTTCTCAAAACTCAGATTCAAATTCGAATTGTACTTTTAGTCATTTTCTGTCTTTGTTCATCTGTTTTCGTTTGGACCTTCCATAAAGCACATATGCACCTGGGAGGGGGCTGCCTAATACATGTATATGAAAACTGTAGTGGTGGGTGGTGGATATATGCTTTCAATTATGGTAACAAATTAAAAAGTTTGCTTTAATTACTTTTTTTTAGCAAATTAAGTTATTAGTTTATATAATACAAACATCATGTCCCGAATGAAACTAGGTTGTCCAAACTAATCTTTTACTTTTTATCATAACTCACCAGACTAAACTGATGAAGCTTGCTTTTCTAAGAATTTTGATTCCACTATCTCTCTTCATCAGACATTTTAATCAGTGAGAGAATCTGTATTTGAGTATTGATATGACAGTGGAAAACTTTTGCTCATATTATGTAATTGAAAATAAAATCACTAAGGTTGTTTCAAAAGCTTTATCTATAAGGCCTTACGAAACTCTGTCATATATTTCTGTAATTGTAATTTTATGAAGTGTATTCATAGATAGCCTTTCCTGATAAGGCCGCCTTGGCTCAAGGGAAAACTTTTACAAACATTTTATATTGGAATTCAAGTCACCAAGGTATTTGTTAAAGTCTAGTGGCCACCTGTTATATTTCAGCCCGCTGCAGCCATACCAGGAGTAATAAGCAATGTAACAAGTTGTTCTGATCAGATTCATGAGAAAAAGATGCCGATCTCACAGCCACAATCAAAAGCAGTCCTTACTTTTGCTAGTTGGCCTGCTGACTCGGGGAATACACAGATGTGACTTTTAAAGTTGAGCTCCAATCACCAGTGTGTAAATTTAGGCACAGAATGAAATTTCCTGTCTTACTTTTTAATTCTTCTTGAAGAAAATACGTCTTTTTTTTTCCAGCTCAGAATGTCGGAACACTTTCTTCTGTTCAACTCAGTTGTAGATCAAAATCAGCAAAAATATTAAAAATATAGCACACTTCAAGACCTTTTAAAATATGCCTATGTACACCTTTACATCTTTCTATGCGTAAGATGATGTTGTTTAGAATTAAAGGCTCAGCGGATATAGAGCCTTTTATGATTACATTAGAGGCCTTAATTCCTTTATAATATGATTCAACAACCAACATGCACAATGAGAGCACACATAGTTCACTGGCATCACTGAACCACGAATGACATACATGCGTAACTCTCACAAGGAGACCATTGGCCCCTTACTGCCTATCATGTTTCATTTAGACAGAGAGTATGATTGCTGAACTATAGTGTATTATTAATTATTTCAAATTGTTACAAATATTACATTATTACAAATTACTTCCTATATCCATTCCACATTGCCATAACACGAACTTAGTTCTTGTTTGTTCCAACTCCACTTTTTGCACAGCTGAGAAATTTGACGACAAACATTTGCGGCCTTAGTGTTATGATAAGGAGTTAGAATGAATCGGAACTGTGAATACAGCTCGATAAGTGCCACAACACATTTTAAACAAGTGTCAAAGTGAGAATTTATTATACCTCTATATTAAAAGATCTCCAGTTTTTCAGAGGATGGAGATACCATAAACAAAAACCACGGTCACGATAACAGTATCGCTTTTGAAGCTTTTACCCGTAATACGTTATGAAATCATATATTTCTGTAACTATAATGTTATTAACTATATTCACAGGTGGCCTTTCCTGATGAGGCTCCTTATCTTATTGCCACAGAGGAATCCCTAGCCGATTTAGTTTCCAGAATACCATCATCACCAGATGGGAAGATAACCATGGCGAACTTTCGGCCTAACATAGTCATAAAAGGCACAAAGGCAGCTTGGGATGAAGTATGGAGATGTCTCTGGTGGCTTTGTTTGGCTTAACCTTTTTATATCACACCTGTTTTACAACCCATCAATACCCTTGTGGCCCACAAGGTGCAGCCACTCACACATTCGCTCATGGTACCCCGCACCACCTGGGATAACACGCGGTTCATACCGCATATTGTTTTTGTTTTTTTTGTGTTTGTAAACATAGAGTTGTCATTATTCTTCTCTGAATAGGCTTTCCAATGATATCAAATATAAATCCAGCTTCATCGGAAGATTATACCTTATACACGTACATAGGTATATATATTTACTTTTTTGTGGCTATCAAAAGTATATTGTGGGGGGGCTTTACCCAGCATGAACAATTTTGTTAATTTTTTTGTGTGACAAGCCTTGGAGTAGTCGATGATGAGGGTAGCACCAAATTTTCAAAACTGAAATGCTCACAACACTGATTTTGGCGCTTCACCCCTTCGTCATGCAGAGAAATTAAGGGTTCACTTTTTTATTGTACAGCTGTCGATATCTGTTTGCCCCTCCATCATGAAACTGGCGATATTGTAAATCTACTATGTGAACCAGCTTAGACTTCATACAAGAATAATGGATCAAACACATAAGTTCAGGGATAAAAGGACTGTTTGAAAGGCTGATTACTCTCTTCAATTTCTATTGCTTTTTTATTTGTTTTTTTGTTCGCAGGACAACTGGGAACACTTAAAGATTGGTAGATATATGGAAATGAGAGTTCTGAACCCTTGTGACAGGTATATTTCTTTTTCTGTAACATTATCTGATAGCCCTCATGCTCAGGAATGCAATGAAATCTCAGTTGCCTTTGGCATAAGTCTGACATGTGTCATTATCATTTAGCAGTGATGATATGATAACCTTGTGTATATGGTGCATTGGCAGTCTTCAGTCACTTTAAAAGTCCCACTACCAAGCAAATGAATATGTTCAGTAGTTGTCCAGATTTATTTATTTTTTTTATGTTTTCCTTCTCACATTCTGCACTGACATTAATATATCATGTCTTTCACATTCAGTATATCTTTACTGTATGTGAAGATTTTGACATGTTTACAGCGAGCATAATAAAAGTGATTAAAGTTTGCTCACAAATGTTTAGATTTTTAGGGATTGTTTTAAGTGACTGAAAAAGTGGCATTTCAAATGTCCAATATTGTTTATAAAATAGTATGGCTGTGGTGATGTACTATTTATTTCATTGATAGGCTGAATAGTCTCCAAAATTTGAGTTAGGTGGACAAAAGGCATTCAGTAATGATATGTGTATGGGTAACTCTCTCAGTATTATTGTGTACATGGACTTATGTGTGTAGTCGGATGATTGGTGGGTGCTTCAGTCATGATCTCCTTCTGTCCTATTATTCTATTATATTTGGTCTATTGTCTTGCTTCTTCCTAGCACAGTCTGAGCGTTAACGTGTCGACGTGCTTTTTCTCCAAACTCGCAGTCAAACCTGTGTGAATGGGTGAGAAAGACGGTGAGAGAAACTTAATTTTGTGGCAGTCACCACATACGACAGAGAGATATTTTACCCACGTTTCTTTTAACACTTTGGTTTTAAAGTTGTATTTAGTTCCCATTTTATGTGCAGATTTGTTTTTTTTATTCTTGTTTTATTTTTAGATGTGTGCTGACCACTGTCAATCCACGAACTTACAAAAGAAGAGAGGATGAAGAACCCCTGAAAACATTGAGAAGGTAAAATCTTAAGGAATGCTGCAGTATGCAAAAACCATTCATTTTTCACAAAATGTTTCTCATCATGGCACAACATAATTAATGCCCATCTTTAGCCGTAATAAACCTACTTCCACTGTCTCTCTATCTCTCTTGTCTCTCTCGCTCTCTGTCTATCCCCTTCATGTCTCTTTGTCTTGCTCCTTTGGGGAAATTGCTGTTGCTCACAATACATTAGTGCACTACCCAAACACAGACTGGTTAAGTAGGCCTATGATGACCAAATTTGATGCATCTGGCTTCAGCTGCCCAGGAGATTACCGTGTCTAGATGCAAGCAAAACTGAGAAATATGTATTAAATTTATGCTGTATTGTTTACAGTGGCACATTAAATGGAAACCAATAAGTGGTGAGTCTCAGTAGCACTAGGTGTAAGAAGAAAGTTTGGAAACAAAATAATAAAATGTTATTTGCGGAGCCCTACGGATGTGGACTGACAGATACAAGCAAATGTTACAAACAGGACATGAATGTAAAGGAGAACAAAATTATCAAATAAGGTCTAGCATTATTGAGTGAGAGGCAAATATTTGTAGTTTGTAGGTTAAGTTTTATTGAGTAGTTGCAGAATATATTCATTGCCTTGACTGTGATTACCAAGCAAAGCCCAGTGGTACGTAGTAGGGGCTTACAGTGAGTGTGACTGTCTAATCATTCCATGACAACTTTTACCACACAAAGAATATGAAATAATGGGAAGAAGCTTGTCATGGTCTTCCATCGAAGACAGCGAATAATTTATGGAGAGAAATAATTGACGAAAAGTATTTGCATGGAAAATTTCTTTTATTCTCAACGAGAACAGGAGAGTTATGAAATAGAAAAAAAAATAATAATAAAGAAATGCCTCTGTCAGTTTCTGCACTGAGAGTAAAATAACTTAAGATCGATATTAGAGGTAGATCCATTTGTATTACCTGCACTGCTGTATTTACCTGATCTCTTTGACCTTCCTTAACTACCCATGGTTTTTTTTATTTTTCAGTTTTCGCTCGTTTCCAAAGGTCAGCAAGTCTCCTTTGTTTGGCATTTTTGGTGCTGTTGATGTTGAGAACACCATTCGAGTTGGTGATAAAGTTTATGCATCAAGGAAGTAATAGAGGCAGTAACCAAAGTACAGGATCAGGCAAAGGGATTACTGGGATACAGTCAATAGGATCTGGACAGCCTATGTTGTATTTATCAGGCATGAACTTTCAGTGGCACATCAGCCATAAATTTTGCTGCACACTAGCACAATAGGCACTGCCCGCTGCATCCCACTGAGTCACTGTGTGGGCGATACCTATTGTGCTAGTGTGAAGCAAAATTTGTGGATGGTGAACCACTGATCTGGCACCTACACCAGCCTTGGTCTGTTTCAATCCTAAGTGTTGGAATATCACAAGGTTTCAGTTGTATCAGACAAAAAACATTTACGGATAATGTTGTTATTTTTTCAAATTGTTCTTATAAGAAAGGAAATGAAGTACGAAATAATTTGGAGGATTAGAATTTAAAATTGAGTTTTTCCTAAGTTTGGTTTCACTGCGTTCATTTCTCACCCATTTATTTTAAGGTCTAGAGCTAGATTCATATAAAAAAAAAGTAATGTTCATGTCTGAGGTTTACAGAATTGCATAGTTTAACATTGAAAGTAATGCTTTTTCTGAATTGTTTTTTCTTGTGATCTAAAGAACATTACAAGGAAAACAGGACAGATAAACCAGTGTGTGCCAGGGTACATTGCAATCTAGTCTATGCAGTTTCTGCAGTTGGTATTTACAGAATATTAATTAGTTTTTGTAATATGAACCTCCACTTTGCATGTTTTGTTAGATGTGGATGTCATAAATTCCAAATAATGCAGCTCAGCTCAAGTAGTGGCCTTAAATAACATCATTCATGTAAAATCACTTGTTTTTTTCTAGGATTTTATTACTTGAATGTTATGTATATAGTTACTCATCAATATTAAATAAATCCAAGTGCAAGTCATCAGAATTGATAAGAAGATTATATCATTCATTAAACATAAGCAGAAAAATGTTTCATTGTCACTGACACATGAAATACCACAGTTGAACTTGGTTGTAACGAGATCCCATGTTCTGCTCAAAATGCCTTGTTATACTTTGGTCTCGTATTCCAGAGAAAAGAGGCAAATAAGAAGGCAGGGAGTACATACTGATTCATTTTCTTTTGCTGATAGTAGGCGTGTTTCTATCCAATTACGAGCTAGGAATCAGATGAAAAAAAAAAAGAAAAAAAACAAGTGTGTTTTTAGTGGTTTCCCATACAGTACCATTCAGTGAATGTGGCCTTGTGATAGCCTATTTGTTTATTTTATTTTTGTTTGTTTGTTTTTAAATAAGTCTTACTGCTCTGCCTTTGTGAGTTGACACCCTGCGCATCCCATACAACAGCATGATTTGCGCACGGGTTAGTGTGTTTGATAGTGAACACATCGCAGGAAGTGATAACGAAACCTTAAAATGGCGAACCATGACTCGATACAGGGAGTGTAGGCTAACATTGCACATTGTTTTAATACAGTACCTCAATTTTCCAGAGGTGCAAGTACTAAGAGCAGTGATCCTCCCAAAACAAGACCTCATGATATACCTCAATTTTGTATGACATCATTGTTGACAGTCCCAACAGTTTTTGCACTATTTTCCCATCATGTGCCATCCAGCAGTTTTGATTTTTTGTATCAATTTGTGTACTTGTATACAAGATTCTTACATAATCTATTTACGGTCCGCTTGCTTTGCTATTTTCATTGGCTGTTTGAGAAGATTTGCCTATGTTGATTTGACATTCGATGCTTTAACCCTTTCCCATAAATGCCCCTGACAATGGTCAGCCCAGGAAACTGGGCTCCCCTGAGAGATCTTGGCAATTTACGAGTCAGTTTACAAAAACTGCCATAGTGATCTAGTTCACAGAGATAAAGAGGCAAAACCATACATTTCCTGAAAGGTAAATGAATGACCTTGCTTATGGAATAAAAATTTTGGTGAAAAATGCTATTATATGATGTTTTTTGGTGTCCTTCTTTTTTTCCATCTAAGATCCCCAGGATCAGTCCCTTCGTCCTCACTGCTGGCACTACTGCCACTCTCAACACTCCCGAGATCGTCAATAGCACTCTCACTATCACTGCCGGAGTCAACTGTTGCATTGTTTTCACCATCTTCATCAAATGAATCCCAAGACATGTCACTATCCGAGTCCTCTTCATTGTTGATTCTTCGTCTTGCCATTTTCTTGTCTCACTTCACACAAAAACCACGACTGTAAACATAAACTTCCTCCACTAGGCCTACTTCCGGCTTATTTTGAACAGGGTGTCACTCTTCTGTGGCTAGAAACACTTTCCATAGTTATTTTCGGGAGCAGCCATTGTTAAATACAGCTAAATCTAGACATACCCCCGGTCGCCGGTATACCGGCGATAAAAATTCACGGGGCACTTTTCCGGTCGCCGGTATACCGGCGATATTAATGGGAAAGGGTTAATAGTAATATCCTCAAGTCCTGTGTGTGGGAGTCTGAATATTGTGCAGAAATTTCATTCTATCAAAGTGGATTTTATTGAGAGATTTTTGTTTCATTTTATTTTGGCTGCTTTGTTTAATTTTTTCTTTTCCCGAAGATCAGTGAGTTGACATATTGGCAAAAGCAATAAATGTCATTGCCTTCACCCACCTAATATCCATTGATATTTTTGACAAAAAGAGAAAACGTAAGTCAAGAAAATTCACAGCCAGGTATGACATGAATGTATTTATGTTCATTTTGAATTCATTTTTTTTTTTTTTGTTAAAGGCGAAGACTTTTCAATTTTACAGTACCCAACAGAAATGCGCCTCCTGTTTGCGGCTGAGGAAAAAAAAAAAGAATCTGTAAATTAATGATACTGAAGACTGAATTTTGTCCTAAATGGTCCATGGTCATTAATGTGTCATGCCTTCTACTGTGGGTATTTGTCTTCCTTTTCTATTTTCTTTTGATCTAGAGAGAGAAATGTGACCACATAAACTCAGTATCTGGCTTGATGGAGTGCATTTGTTCCTTAGACTGACAGAAATATTGTGTATCTGATAGTGGCCTTATGATAGATGGAGTAAATAAAATTTATGATTTTGTTAACAACAGTCTTTATAGTAAAGCTGTCGTTTTATTCCATACTAAAGTACTCACCATTTATACATGTACTAGTTGAGGTCCCCAGCCCTGCCCGGGATAAATCGGTTTGAATATCGGTTTCAGTTCTGGGTGGTTATTATGGACCTCCTTCATCTGGCCTGTTCCTATTTGTTTATTTTATTTTTGTTTGTTTGTTTTTAAATAAGTCTTACTGCTCTGCCTTTGTGAGTTGACACCCTGCGCATCCCGTACAACAGCATGATTTGCGAACGGGTTAGTGTGTTTGATAGTGAACACATCGCAGGAAGTGATAACGAAACCTTAAAATGGCGAACCATGACTCGAAATAGATCTAAATGATGGCGAAACAATAAATTTCCAATAAAAAAAGCAACACCGATTTGAGACTCCCATTAAAAACTATGCACCCTTACATCCATTCTGATGTACCATATAAAATTTGAAGTCTGAGTGTTGAGTGGTTCAGAAGCCTTTTGCAACGAAAAATCTCAAGTCCACAAATATATATAGTATAGATAAATATGTCAGTGTTTCATTTCTAATATTTTTTTTTTTCATTTCATGTCTAATTGTCTTGTGATTTATTGTGTTTAATTATATAATGTTCCTTTATTGTTTGATTATTTGTCACTAAAGCAGGGCTTTGCAACATACTTTTCTCTGCAACATTTTAATTTCATCATTTTTTAGATAAACAGTAATCTTATTGTTCAAAATTATAAGATAATGGTCAAGGGGGTGCGCAGGGCGTTAATGCGCAAACGCAGTGCAGTACGTCTTGTAAACAAACAAAGGAAAAACAACTAAACGGAAATGAGCGTCAAGGGCACGACTCATGGGGAGTTAGATGTTGAGAAAGAAATTACACTTATACCTCAGTTTAGTTTGAAAGTTGTAATAAATAGAATTTCATTCAGGAAAATAGTTTATCCAGCAACCAATATGTATTTGGTGCAGGATTGCTAATTTTATCATTACTTTTCACATTCAGGATTCTGTTAGTTGATTATTTTTGTGATGTTCTTCTTTATGACGTTAATCAGATCCTCATATATTTGTGAGATAGATATAGATATAATATATAAATATATATATACATATGTAAGCACAGAATGAAGTTTTATAGAATTATAGAATTAGTTCCTTTGATTTACACCAAAGAAATAGGCAAGAAGGCCATGACAATATGTTTTTGAAGCTTACACCTAGTCAGTGCTAGAAAAAAGTGTGAGTGAAAGAAAGAAGAGAGAGAAGTGATGCAGGCTCTTATCTTTCTTTTTTCTTTCACTCCAGCTTTTCTCAGCACTGACTAGATACACACTTCGAAAACACTTCACCCTTATTATGAATCAATTTACCTCATGTTGTTTCTCCCACCAGCATCCGCATACCAGATGCTTCTGAAGAGATACATTGAGTATAGATAGATCTAGATGTCTGTGATTTGATATTTGACTTTATTAAGAAGTAATCAGATATATTGTGAAGAATTCACTAGTTTGTATTACATGCAGATGTCATTTTGCCTTAGTGAAATTTTCATGTTTTTTTGTTCATGTTAATTAAGACATCACTGAAATAAATCATGACATTTTCTGTGGGTGTTAAAAGTTGAATTCACAGGTGAATATCCCTTGTAAAATGTGTCTCAATTGTTCAGGGAAATAGCTGTGACAGGTGACCATTTATGATCACAGTATTTAAGTCCTTTCCAACTGAGCCTCTACATTATCACCTCAGACTGAATTTGAAATATAAACGGCCCATTCCGATATCACCTATACTCAGTGGCTTACAAAACTGCGTGTTCACAAAGTGGGCACATCATATCTGAGTACAGAAGTGCACAGACTCCAGTGATGTTAGCAAATATGACAATGATTTATATGAAGTTAAAAAAATAACAACCCGCATCCATAGAAACAGGCAGGTGTGAAGGGAATTTGTAAAATCATAATCCAGTAACAGATTTATTCTAAATAACACCAGATACCCCCAACTAGTTGAATTCACTGGAAACACAATCACAGCTTGCTACAGCATGCATGCTTAATGTGCAGTCTGCATACTTTCTTTGGATTGCAGTTTGGGAAATTTACACCGTGTCTCAACTGAGAAAGCACAGATAAACTTGGGGTGTCATTCTCACTGTTGTTGCTGTAGTTGTTTTTTGTGTGTTGGGGTAGAGGTAGGGGGGATTTGGATGTGATACATTAACCATCAAACAAGCACTTTGGAATCTGCAATTTATAGAACTTTATTCTCTATTTTCAAAAAAAAAACAAAAACTGTGATGATATTCAGAAGGAACATGATACAACAACGAATAAGGCACTTGATTGTGTAGGACAAATTTCTCACGATAATGATCAAACACGAATTCCTCTTTAACTTGTGACATGGGTATTATTACATGTCAATGCACACTTTCAAAACAGTCGGCCCTGTGCATACATCCACAGAGTGCAAATATATCCACAAAGTGCAATCGAAGAGGCTAATTCTCTCGCTATGTGAACAATGACTCCACACGTATAGTTTGGGTGCAACAAAGAGGTATTTTCCTTGTTGGAATTCTTAATACAAGCAACAAAACAATAGGCTACAAAGACAAATTATTCTGAATGGAAACAAGTAATGATTATATTCTATGGCACCAACCCAGCCAGCAACTGTGCGCCAATGGGACTACGTTGGACTGACCTCAAGCTTGCTCGCACGAGTAACATCGTTTCGACACAGTTCCGCTGTGGACGGCATCACGCTGCCGTCTTGATGTAGGAACACCGCACCTTACCGTGATCTCACCATCTCTAAGGAAATCCTGTACAAATCTACGTCGGATTGATGCTGGCTGGGAACAATCTGAATCTAAATCAGGCTTGATATCTGATGTTATTTCTACCACAGAACTTAGGGGAGAAACAGACCAAGGCTGATGTAGGCGTCAATTTTGCTTCACACTATTACAATAGGCACTAGCCACACCGCGACCCAGCGGGGTGCAGCGGGCAGTGCCTATTGTGGCGTGCTAGTAAGTGTGAGGCAAAATTTATGGGCGGTGAGCCACCGGCCCGACGCCTACAGCAGCCCTGGTCTGTTTCACCCTTTAGGCGGAACAAGGCAATCCTAAGATGCGTGTGGAAAGAGTTCATTGTCCTGGTTAATTGTCACCAGGCTCCAGATTTTGTGGTATGAAGTAAATGATGATAATGACAACGATTGCTTAATAATGGGGAGAGGGGAAACTCTTTCCCAAAAAATAATATACCGAATTACCGAATCCATCGTTTGTTCAAAAGCGCAGGTAGCTGCTACATGGGGCCACGCACAAAGTACATTAAATTTACGTTCGCTCGATTTCAGCGATTTTTTTTTTACCTACGCCCCCCGTTTTTATTTCCGGAGGATTGGGGCATTTTCACTTGAACACCCTATCCCCCCCCCCCCCCCCTGCTCCCTCCATGTGCGCTTTTCGTATGCCTGGCCTCAACCTCACTCCAAATGTACGAGCGCAGGGCCACAAGAATAGGCAATATCCATGATAAAAGTCTTGATTTTACCGAATTTTTAAGTAGGATTTTTTTTTTTCTCATAGACTATAATTTGGGCTGCTTTGTTAGAAACATGGTATTTATTAAAATGTAACAACTCATTGCTGAAATAAAATTAATTTTTTACTTTACCAGCTGGGGTACCTGCGAGTCTTTTTTTTTTTATCTATATATATATTTGAGGACTTGAAAACTTTGTCCTCTATGCATTCCATGACCACAGCACACAGAGTTCTGAAATTTTTTGTGCTGATGCAGAGCAAAACGTAAGAGGTTTTTAAGGAATACTTCTTGAAATTTGATGCTCTACTGATTTTAGAAAAATCAAACAAAAAATCGGCCGGAAAAAAACTCCAGTAGCCTTTTTAAGCGCTTTCCTTCGTTTCACACTCACCATTTTAAGGTTTCGTTATCACTTCCTGCGATGTGTTCACTATCAAACACACAAACCCGTGCGCAAATCATGCTATTGTACGGGATGCGCAGGGTGTCAACTCACAAAGGCAGAGCAGTAAGACTTATTTAAAAACAAACAAACAAAAATAAAATAAATAAATAGGAACAGGCAAGATGAAGCAGGTCCATAATAATCACCCAGAACTGAAACTAATATTATAACCGATTTATCCCGGGCAGGGCCGGGGACCTCAGCTTGTGTATAATATCTGGATAGATTACCATAACTGGAGAACGTCCGTACGATTCCCAGAATTCCCCACCTCTTCAGTACGCATTTTATACCCGCCCCGCCCCCTTCCTTTCCAGGCGTACCTCTTTATGAATAGGCCGTTGTTGGGATTGTTTTTGTTTGGTTTTGTTTTTTTCGTCTTTTGGCAGTGCCATAATGTTCACCATTATGTTCACTGTTGTATTGATGACGGTTGGTTTGTAAAGTAATTTGATGTGGAAAAACTTACTCCTGAACAGCAGGCCTAATCGATATGCTTTCATAAGTTAAACGGCAAGTATTGATTGGTGCGATAGCCTTTAGCCTTTAGCCTTAAATTACATGCTCTTGTTTATTTTGTACCGGTAGTTGCTGTTTCATACGTGAGCGCTGTCATAATGTTCTAAACTTACAAGCACACATTTCTGATATAAATTAAGTTTCGTAATCTTATGGTAAAAAAGGGTGTATTTATGTACTGTAAGCATCCCAGTGTTTAGTTCCTCCAATTGTAGTTTTTACTGCATGTATTTCGTTAAAATTGATGTACAGGTGAATAGTACCAAAGATACTAGTCTTGATAGGATAAGAAGGTTAGTGCTTTTAGCGTGCACAGATTTGGCACCACCACCTAGCGGCAAACGCACGAAAGTCATGAAAACTGCCATATTTTAGTTTTTACAGAGCCAAATAGGGAATATATTGAATTTTGTTCTCTGTTCAGCTATCGCAAGCCTTGATTGACGTCACTTATTGTGGAATTATAACCTCAATCGCTGTGGGGAAAACTCTGGCTAGTCGCAGTAGCACTGTCACAATTTTGCATAATAAATGTATCATTATATCAAGCATTCTTTTCATACTATGCGCCATGGGCATCGCCCCCCCCCCCCCCCCGATCAGCACGGAAATTGTGTGCACGGTGTTTTTTTTTTGGAGGTGCGAAGGTGCGAAGAAGACAGTGTCTCATCTTATCGTTTCTAGTATCTTTGATAGTATTGCACAAATTTAACTTTTACCCTTCGTAACGGATGAAGATGTTGCATTTTAAGAGACAATAATTAAATGTACCATAGTCCGCCAATGCTTGAGACGTCAGGCCCATTGAAATTTGTAGCCCAGGATTTGAGAAAGCTTTTCATTATATGGCTTGTAAAAGTTATACAATTTGTCCAAAACATCTTGGACCACAGGTATATGCTGCCGTCCTTTTGATTTCCCCAAGCATTTCGTTTTCCCGGTTGATCTAATTCTCGTGCAGAAAAAGCCCCGGCTGTTGTTGAAATAGAAGTCTTCACTGGTGTAGAACGGATTTAGATTTAAAAATGTCTCCACTCTTTTCATTTCATACAAAGGGTCATCTCGTAGACTTCTGCTTTCAATGATGTGAAATTGATTTCTTGGGAAAATTTTGAACCAGTATGACAAATGGTCAGAATAGATGCTTACATTTACAGACGGCAGTCTTGCATTGATGGAATCCGTTTCGCTGTCCAAAACCCATTCCTCGAACTCTGGAAATGCAGTGTGTTTTTCTCGCAGCTGCATATATTGTGAGACCAGACGCTCCACGGGATCCCGTAGCAGCAACAATAATTTTATACTGCTGCTTGTGGCGTAGATTCGATCTGCACAGGTATGATGCTGAAAATAATCTGGGCTTTTTTCTACGGTAATTTGTTGTGGTTTAGAAGAAGGCATCTGTTGGATATACCAGGATATGCCTCGTTCGTACAGTGTTAGGTTTTGGAAGAAGTTAATTTCCGTACTTGGCGCGACCACGTCAGGGTGTAGTTTTAGGTATTCCAGAACGGCCCTAGTTCCACACTTTGATACTCCAAAGATGATACAGTCGGGTAAACGTCTTAAGCCATTGGGTTTGTCCTCAATGAAAAGTTTTAGGTTCACATGCTGATCACTATCTTGGCTTGGAGACGGAAAAGTCTGTGGGCTTGTCGTTCCCATGTTTTGTACGGCGACTCTTTTCATTACTGAGGAACGAACGCCAAATGTCGTATTTGTGGGAATAAACATTCTAAATTGTATATCACAGAAGCCTAGTGCCATTAGCGTGAGGCATATAGTCAAAAGAACTAGTTTAAAGTAGCTTTTTTTCACTTTGGAGCTAAAACATTTAGGACAAAGAATCGTTTGGCACGGTGAAGAACACATCGATTTGTAGTTTGACGTTGGGACTGCTCCGTTTAATGAAAACACTAAAATGATCAAATTTGGAATGTTATGCTGTTTTGTGCCGTTCTTAGCTGAAGTTGATGTTGAATTTGGACTCAAGCCACTTTCAGTCGTAGAATCCGAACAATCAGTGGAGCAGCCAGCTCTATTAGACATCATTTCAGTCCAGCCTCATGTCGTCATTTGTCCAACTCTGAAAGATATTTCGGTATCAGTAGTTATATATTCAAATACTAACACATATCCAAATATTACTGGACATTTGCATTAAACCAAGGGCAACCCCATACCAAAGAATGCAAATCATCTTCACGGTGCAAAGACACTGGGGGTATTAAAAAGGCCAAAATCACGGGGGGGGGGGGGGGGGGATTCTTGGTCTCTCTTTAACAAACAAAAAAACCAAAAACAATTAAGAAACTGAAACACTTTAAGTCGGTCTGCATCTCAGTGACGGAGACAAAAGATAATTCATTTCCGAAACAATGTTTAATTTTCGTCAAACTTGTGTTTCGTTCAGATCGATTCTTAATTGTTAATATTTTCAATTATTATTTAACTTAATATCAGTCTCATTTCACAGTTTAACCGCTACATGACACAGGTACATCGACTGCCTTTCTTTTGGTGCACAACAAGCCTGTACAAAAACGTATTTATCCGAGATAAAACCACCCTCTCTCTCTCTCTCTCTCTCTCTCTCTCTCTCTCTCTCTCTCTCTCTCTCTCTCTCTCTCTCTCTCTCTCTCTCTCTCTCTCTCTCTCTCTCTCTCTCTCTCTCTCTCTCTCTCTCTCTCTCTCTCTCTCTCTCTCTCTCTCTCCCTCTCTTTCTCTCTCTCTCTCTCTCTCTCTGAATTAGGCTTTTAACAATATTTACAAAACATTGAGTTGAAAGACAAAACCGTACTTACTTCATACTAAAGCGTGGATTTACTCTCAGGGCTGAAAGCCATGCAAAGGACCAAGCGTGCACAGCTGTCAACAGGCCAGATTATCGCAGACTTTTAAGTTTCAACTTCTGCATACACAACGTTGGGACAGCCACAGCTCATTGATTATCTTAGCTTATTTAAACTTTCAACAAGCTAACTTCCGAAGATGACGACATTTATGATCTGCTAAACGGTAGAAATCAATGGACCTATTTTCAAGACGAAATATAACAACGAATTTTGTTTATTTAATGTCATCCTCTATGGCGTGTCTAGAGTGCAAAACCGTCGAAGTCCTTTGAACACGCCCACTTGCACACACCCATGCGTGCTTGTTTGTAATATATACAGACATACTGTTTGGAGATAAACATACATATTACCAGCTTTTGCAGCAAAAACATAATATCGTGGGTTGGCAACCATAATGTTTTATGTCCAAAATCGTCAGATTGAGAAAATCGAGTTTTGCAATCTGTAACCTTCATGGAAAACCAAATAATTGCAATAACTTCAACATGGTGACATGAATAGTTTGTTGGGTTATGAAATAAAACCCAACATCTTATGTATTGGCTATCTATGTGCACTTACGAGCAATAAATAAAACTGGACGCAACACATTCTGGTTGACAGCCTTCGATATACGCTCATGTTCTCGCAACTGGGTACGTGTATGGGTAATAGTTATAATCAAGTAGCCGTGACCAGCATGCCAATTCAGCCCTGACTAACCAGTAAGCCTGATGGCGCACTAATTCAGGTCTGTTTTGCGTTAGTGCGCAAGGTCTCCCCTTCGCCAACTGACTCAAAGACAGTTTTGATCCCACAACTAGTGAGACAAATTTGTTTCGGTCTCGACTGTGGGCGATGTCCCCTTTGGCTCCAAAGTCCACAGTGTCGCGATGTGGGTTAGATGGGGAGAATTCGACTGACACTCTTTCGAGGTCCGCTCCCACAATCGACGAACACAAAAAAAATACTTGCACTCTAAAAACTAAATAAATCAATTACTTTGATTTTTAGCAGAACTGTAGGGCAGTTTAATTACAGGAATTAATGTAACAAATATAATTATAAATATAAATATCAATTCAAAGGCAACTGAATCTAACTAATGAAACTACAGCTTTCTATAAAGACTAACTTATTCACTCTAACTACTTGCAGGTCATATGAGTTATATGCCAAATAGAATCCGCGCACGTGGCGACGGATATAACAGTTTAAATTCTATTAATTCAATGAGACATGTTATGATATGGACATTTCCTCTAGACACGCCATGGAGAATGCTTGTACAACCGTGCGTTGTCTGGCGGTAGCTCTGAAACTGTCTTCAAAAGTAAGTAGAACGGTTCACTTTCATCATTACAAATTAGTATGGACTCTCACCATTAGGCCCTCACTGGGAGTGAGAGCGCTGGATGTAAACGCTGTGGGTTCATATCAAACCAAGTAGCTTAGGCTCTGGAGCTTTAAAATCATGCTCCACACAATATGGACTGCTCAACTGCGTCTTAAATGTCTCTCATCTGGCTGAGGACTATCGCCGTCCACCTCGTAAATGGATTGTCTACATGTGGCATCTATCTAAGCTCTGCACGGGTTTAAATACTAAAGCTATGTCTCGACCTTCCGTCCAGATTCATACATTTGATTGGTGCAACCACCTCTAGCTCAGCTGCCGAACCGAGTTATTTTAAGTAACAGCCCTACGCAACGACCTTGGGTCGACATCAAAGGTCGAATCACTCAAGACAATAAAATGTAATTTTATAGCAATAAATTCTTAACATGTTCAAAACCCCGAGCTTTTACTCTGGATCACGGATTTTCTGTACGTCAACAGACGTCTCAATAACATTTAATTCCTACTCACCCCTTCCCTCTCTACTAAACCTAGTCCAAAACACGAGATATAAAAAGTGCTCAGTCATGCACACCTACGCTGTCCGTCTATCCTTCCCCACACCTTCTGTCTATCTATTAGGAAAAAAACTGTTCAAAACAAATTGTTTACGAGACCAAGTTATGCTGGCTCGCACAATAATTACGTTTGTAAAAATTACTCACTGCTCTCTCACAAAAATTTACTCAGTGGAAACATTTATGAATCAAATCTGTTCTTGACACACAGCTCACGCTAGGTCTAAATCCGAGACAAAACAGACTTGACTCAATGAGCCACCAGCCTAACAGTACTAACACTAACAGCTGCCTTAACTGTGTAGCCTAATGACATAGGGTTGACCGCACTAGGTTATAGCAACTTGGCAATATGAAACATGTCAGCATCTGACAAATCAGCTTATTCGATGAAGCCATGGGCCACAGAATTGACAATTCCCAGACCGCATCGGCACAGAATATTCATGGAAAATCGTGTAACCTGGATGACATCACTAGTGGTTGCGAGTGGTTGGTAGTATACGACAGTTTCGAAGCCTGGGCCATGATTACCACCAGTCTAGGGTGAGATTGCAAAGAATAGCTAGCAAGGGCTTATATATATATATATATCTTTTATTCAAACCACGACATCCAGTATCCTATTAAACCCTTCAAATCATGATTACGTGAACTATAGAATTTTTTTAAGATATTTAAAGTCTCACTGTCTATTTCTATATGAGGTCGACCTTTGGTGGGCCCAAGGCAGCGAGACTTTCCAGTGAACCTATTTCTCAAGCAATGAAAACCTTTGGTTTGATTGTAGTAAATATCTTCCTCTGACAAGAAAGGATTCAACTCTAGAAAGAGTTCAGCTTTGGTTAATTCGGTTAGAGGATCCATAGTGAATTTCTGACTGTCAATGATATGGATTTGTTTCCGAGGAAATATGTCTAGCCAGTTCTTGAGGTGTTTTGCGTACACGCCGACATCCACAGAGGGAACTTTAGTGATGACTCCGCTTGTCTTGCGACTTATGACCCATTCCTTGAAGGGTGGCATTTGACGATCGGACTGGCTGTATTTATCCACGAATTGCATATATTGTGAGACAAGACGTTCCACCGGATCGCGAAGCAATAGAAAAAGCTTGATATCTTTTTTCATGAAGTAGACCCTTTCAGGACATTTGGAACACTGAAAAAGATCTGGACTTTTTTCTATCGTTAGTTGATTCGAATACGACAGAGGCATCTGATCCCTATACCATTGCAATCCCCTTTGGTACAGTTCTTCTTCATTGAAAAAATTAATCTCTTGTTTTGCAGTCACTATGAAAGGATTCAGGCCGAGATATTCTAACAATGCTCGAGTGCCACATTTAGACACGCCAATGACAATACCGTCAGGAAGGCGTTTTATGGGAGCTTCATTCAACAGAATTTTGTGTGATCTGTTTTGTTCTTGGCTGATTTTCTTATCGATGTCATAGGCGTCTTTCACGTCCCTGCTGATTGTGGCTTGGGAATTAGCTGATTCATTTGTCCATAATACCTGCAGAAAAGCCCGGTTTGTGTCTAGTGCCACGTCATAGTTCCATTTGAGCTTGTCCACGTAGTGGAGCGTTTCTTTACTGGTAAACATGATTAAAATTATACACAAAACAACCATCACCCCGCAAGTTAGCTTCGTTCTGCACGCCATTGGTCAGTCTTTGAATTCCATGAACTATTGACTTTGAGGATCAGTGTCTCAAGAACGATATCCACTTGAGATGTGAAAGTGTCATTCTTGGCAAGGAGAAAGTACCTGAAAAGTAAACAGTTTAAAATAACGGAAAGTATTAATTCAAGTGTTTGCACAATGTCTGCGATCAGATTAATGGAGAAACAAAAGGAAAACAGAAAAAAGGACGAAGATTTTTAACAGGCTACAACATAGTAATATCTGGTAAGTGCTTAGGAGTGTTCTCGGCCTAAACACTGTTCTCTAACAGTTAAAAGCTGAACAGTGACTTTGGCAGTCCTGACAGCCACTTAGTAAGGAAGATTGCATTGTTTATCAAACAGTATTTTGCCTCTTACACAGTAAGGACTTATCTTGTACATGCATTAATTAGGGAGGTATCATACTGAGCCCGGAAAGGCACAGTCGGCTGCTGGCAGACAAGAAGTGCGCGCTATAATTTCCTGTATTTTCTTAGTAAATACAGGAAAATCCTATCATGCTAAGCCCGGTCAGACCAAGTCAGCTTCTGCCACTATTTCTTGGGTGTACATTTTGCTGGCAGCAACTGGCTGTGACGTTCCGGGCTTAGTATGATACCCCCTTATTTTGTTTATGTCACAACGAATTGTGCTGCTTGAACGCCAGCTTAATCTACTTTGAGGTCCAGAAGACACTCAACGAGACGAGAGGTCTGTGCGTGAAATTACCGGCGTAACTTCTCAGTAAAGGGTACCTGTACAGGTACTTGTCCCAACGAGCTGCTGGTGAAAATATGTGAGGAAACTTTCTAGCAGGGATCCTAAAATTAACTAAATAAATAATTGAATAAATAATACCTTGTCGTAGGAATTTGAGTCTGAACTTCGGTTTTACGGTGCATCGGCACTTTGCGCCTTTTATTGCGGTCTTTTGGAGGACTTTATTTATGATTAGTATTCAGAGCTTCACCCGTTTTAAGTACCGGTATTTTTTTATTTTTTTCAATCACGAGGAGAGAACAGAATGGAATCCTACTGAAATCTACGTTGGTGATGGTGGCTGGGTCGATATCTAACATGCTAGGCTGTGTCAGTCTCCCTCTTCGTTCTCAGTCAATTTTCTACAAAAAAAACAAAAAAAAACTGCTCCCCCAGAAGATTATGAGCAGCAATATTCTCTGTACCCAACAGCTTGCAATTGCAAGGCTATCAAACTTAACACAAGCGGAAGACACTGTAGATTCCATTCCACCGCGAGTGCTTCGTGATAGTGACTACTGGTTTTATTCTTCCTCTTCTTAATATTAATGTTGTCAATATTATTATTAATACAGTTTGTTTCAGCTCCTTGTAATTAAGGCACTTGGCCATGCTGTACTGCAATGCAAAATAATATATTACTCACACCGGGTGGTTGGTGGGCGCTGCTGGTAGGGTCTCCTTCTGCCCTATCATGCTGTTCTATTCTGTCCATCGTCTTACTTTACAACTGCACAATATGTGAGTGTGCATGAGAAAACCCGGTATAAGTCGGCAGAGCTGATTTTGAGAAAAACGGCTTTGAAGTGAAAATAATGGGTCCGACACAAACCTCCAACTTGGCTGTTGTTTAGGGGACCGTGGCATGTTACAGGGTAAACTGTAGACGAGCAGTGAACACTACTCACTATGATCTCTATAACGGCTTTGTAATTAGACTACGGCCTCCTAACAAGATCCAAAAACTTCCGACTCGGCTGTTGCTAGGGGACCGTGGCATGTTACAGGGTAAACTGTAGATGAGCAGTGAACACTACTCAATATGATCTCTATAACTGCTTAGTTATTAGACTACGGTCTCCTAACAGCAATCACTCCAATATTACTTGGTCAATTAGCTATGGCCACTAATACGATTAAATGCCATTTTCTCAAAATCTTGTTTTAGGGGGGTCATTGTCTTCAATTTATCACAAATGTCTTGTCTTTTATTATATGTACAGAACTCAAAATGTCATGTTGCCGACTTATACCGGGTTTTCTCATGCACACTCACATATGACCGTGTCGGCGTGCTTTTTTTCCAATTCCATTTACCGCGTAATTGCAGCACAGACTGTTGTTATTACGAGATTTGACGCCCAAAGTGTTTTTCAAATCTTCGAGCAACTCCATCTACTATTGTTTCAGCCTTCGATCGTTTTTCCCCAGAAAAACGCTGGTAGCAACGAAATTTATATTATTTTAGTGAAATATGCAAATCATATTCTGTCCAAGGCCTTTAAATACATACATGCATATTTATCTTGTTTATCTCAAACCCAGCAACTGTATAAAGTGGTCCTTTTCGGTGCAATTTTAAAAATAAAAATGCGAGAAATACACTTACCTTTCACATTTCTTTTGAATATTAACTAACCCGACTCCACTGAGTAGACATTTGTGTTGTAGAATTTTTGGATATCTTTTTTATTAAAATAAAAATTATGAGATGAATACGTAAATCATGGAAGAATTTTAGCCCTTCGACTTTTTTATGTACCGCTGTGACACGTAACGCATTCATGAGTCAGTTGAAGAGCAGACAGTTATTATGATCTGTGAGTTCGCTTGACACCCGATACAGGTTACTTATTGATTCGACTTCAAGCTGACCCTGGAGATGTTAAGCCTATGAATTAATGGATTTCATGTGGAAGTTTTGCCTCCTTTTCTTTTTAATCATATCAAAATTTATGAAACGTTGTGTTCGCTCTCAATTTTTTCTACGATAAATTACGTGAGTAGGCCAACATCCATTTTGAGCAAAATTCAGTATTCGATATTATGTATTTATGATCGTTTGAGCAGCAAAAGAAGAGATGCATTTCAATCGAACAGATTGAAAACTGTGATAGGAAATTTTGTTCTTCGCATCTCTTTACATATTGCTGGTCGAAAGTGAACTGTAGATATCACGTCTGTGAATTTTTCGTGTCAACGGGCCAATTATTAGTATGATTAATGAAAGTGTATATCCGTACAACAGACATGCGCTTCCATAATTAATTACATCAGGAACGATAAACGTCTGATAAGGATGGCAGTATTTTTAAGTATCGCGGTATAAGCCCAGCAGTGTTAGCTGAATTACACTCTGCATCAACAGAATTTCCACATGCTTCATTGGAAATGTAGAAATACGTGTACATAGTCTCGGCCACATCAATAATGACAATGAATATTGTCCACAATGGATATGCCCATGTCCTTTATCGTACAAGATTGAAGCGGTGTAGGCCTACAATGTTTCATGTTGTATGATTTACAAAAAAAAAAAAGGAAGAAGGAAAAGAAGAAAAGGAACTTCCACATGAAATCCTTTAATCATTAAACAGAAAACACTGTCATGATTTTAAAATATAATTTACCAAACTATATTGCTATGGAAAATGGACAGGGCAAATACATACTACACTTGCTTCGTGAACAGGCATTATCGTCAAAGCTGTCATTAACGGTCAACATTATCGGCGGGTACTACCCCCATCTTTATCCGCCAACAATATCGGGCAGGGTTTATCCGCCAGTATTGGTGTTGACTAAATACCAAAATAAAAAAAACTGGACATATTCCCCATTATTGTCCTTGTATTAAAAAACAGACTGATTCCTAATAAAAATTTTAAAAAAGACTTGTTAAAAAAAAAAAAAAAAAGAAATGCCTGCCTGATAATTGAGCCAAGATCACCCGATTGACAAGCGAAGATGCTAACCACTACGCTATTGCAGAACCCGTGTAGAAGAATTTGCTCCGAAGCAAATATGAGGAAAATATGAAGAAAAAGTAAAGAAATTTTCCAAAATGAACATCACTAAACCAATTATCAGCGGATAAACATTCCGGTCATCAAAATCTTTTCCACTTCTTTTTGCGCGCTTTTACGCTGATCGCTGTTCTCCTTTTTGTGGTATTTAATTTGCTGTATTTGATTTTAATCTCCCATTACCAGTCCAGGCAGACAGAATTAATTATCAATTATAAAAACTTAACTGACCCTAGAAGATTAAATCGCAAAGATTTTGAACAAAACTACCGCACCAAACCGTACGTAACTAACTATCCTCAATCAAACAAAGAAACAAAAATACGTGTACATGTTTTTTGGATTTAATAATGACCTTGTTTTTCCTTACATTTTCGATTAACTACACTGTATCGCCCGTCTCTTATATATATTACCCTCATCCCTGACGCCCGCCAAATTGTCTTCAACTTCCTCATCCTGTAAATAACACTACCAAAATCCACCCTGCCTTTATTATCCTACCCCCACCCCTCAGCCATGAACAGGGTTGATTCCACTCTAACCGCGGGGCTCTGGCTGTCGGGAGTCACGTTCAATCAGTAAACTTATTAATTCCTTGACCACTGAGACTTCAGATGAGGCAGAAGACGCGAATCTGATCATGAGAATTCCAAATTTTTCGGAGCCGGAGAGGACACCGCCCACCAGTAAAAGGTATTTAACTCTTATACAATATTTCAAAAATTCTTTTTTCGTACATTGTTTCCCCTTACATTCTGTAAGACTGAAAGTTGAATCTCGGGCTGCTTCATCACAAAGTTCCATGTCATGAACTGGGATTATTTCGTGTTGACAGTAAGAAAAGACCTACATGTACTTGAATAGATTTTAAATTAGTTTGTCATGGTCTTTCTTATTTTTACTCTTTTTAACAATATCAAACACAGGCATTGACATCTGCGGTTTTGTTGCGGCAACCTCGACAACGTCGCACATCCGGTCAGGCATTCTGTAAACAAATATGGCGTCTCCCATGTGTGATATTCCAGTAAAGCTGGGTTTTGTTGAAGAGGACACCGATTTACGCTTATTAAGGAGCCATTTTTTCCCAAGCAAAGTCGGAGGCAAACCATCTTGGTTATCACTTGACCCTCTCCCGCAAGCAGATGAATTATTGTGCCCAAGATGTAACGGTCCGTTCATATTTTTGATGCAAGTGTATGCTCCTCTTCAACTGAGAGACGATGCCTTTCACCGAACATTATTTTTGTTTGTGTGTCCCAATAGTGCCTGTGCTTTGCCAGCAGACAGTTGCAATTTTAAGGTTTTTCGGTCACAGCTCCCACTTATAAATAGCTTCTACAGCAAAGATCCACCATCAGAGGACTTAGATGATGACACGGACATGGACAGATTTCCAAATGCAGGACACTTTCAAACATTATGTTCCGTCTGTGGTTGCAAAGGCACGAAGAAGTGTTCACAATGTAAAAAAGCATTCTATTGTGGCAAAGTTCATCAAGTAACGGACTGGAAAGGAGGGCATAAGAAGACATGTATGCAAGATTTGAGTTCTCAAGGTGAATCTAGGCCTAGATCTAGAATCTAGATCTATATCTGACAAATGGAAAGATTTCTGAATGCACCTCAAACTAGCGTTGCCAGATTGCACTTTTTAAGGTACTCAGCAGGCAATCCCAGACATTATTGTTAACCCTCGTCCTGCGGGAGGCCACTATATTGGCCTCTCCGCTCAACAGGCGAGACACCCGAGGCCAATATTGTGGCCTACATAGGCCTACTGCAAACCGGGTCCAGCGGGAGGCCAATATATTGTATGGCAGTGCTGCTCCTCGTGTTTTGTTTATTCGGTTGCCGCAACTATCGTTTTTTACACGTATTTTTTTCCACACAATTTTCGCATGTTTTATCTATCCTGTCACCACTACTGTTTCTAACAAAATGGTATCGTAAGATTACGTTTATTACGATGCAACTATTCGTAACTATTCGTCATACTCATGTAATAGTACTGACGGTCTGAAGTTCGAACTGGGGAAGTTCTTGGGGAAACTTTTCCTATGATGCTGGTTTTCGTTTACATGTGAAATGAGAAGAAAGGGACCATGTGCATATTTGAGACACCGTTAGATATGTCTGTAATTATGAATTCCGATGTAATACTAGGCCATGCTGCATAAGGGTGTCTGTCCATAGGGTAAAAATCAGGGAAACTGGGAGAAAATGACTGACTTTGTTGCTGGTCGTTGTCTTTATTTGATGTGGTAATTAGAGAGATATTGTGTTACTTTGATAAAACCGCTTTTCAGTAGGCCTACATGTGTTTAGTAAATTAAGTGCCTGGCTTAGAAAATAATTTGTCCACCTGAATGGCCTCACTTAGGGGTAGAAAAAGCACAGAGATCTTGGGAAAACGGTACGTAAATGCAGAAAATTCTTGATTTTGGGCCTTCCATTTAACAGTAAAACTTACTGCATATCATCACAATACTTTATCCAAATATCACAGGGGTCACTTACGATTTATCCACCACTATTGTTGTAAATGCGTCCTAAAGTAAACACTATACACATGTTCAAAAGGACCCGATTCACCCGACCGCTGAGGTTATCGGCGACACGCTGACTGGCCAGTGGCTATGCCCGCACGGGGCGTTGCATGAACGAGTTCACTCAGCATGGGACGAGGGTTAATAGGAGACTAACTTGCCAGGGGGCAGAGCCTCCCTAAACCTCCATGCTTGGCCGCTCCTAAAGTGGCTTCCTTGAGACCTTGTTGACATCCGTATACCCCTGCAATTTGGCCATAGTTTGGAATACAGTAGTCCCCATCTAAGAACTCGCCGCCTTAGAACCCGCTGCTGCTGTGAAACCGAATTTTTTACTGTAATTTACATGCATAAGAACCCACTCTGAAACGAAAAATCCGCCTAAGAACCCGGCATTTGACCGAGAGACAAGCACACTTTTACGGAAAATGTCCATTTTAAATGCAAATTCTCTTTCAAGTAGACAGATAGAACAAAGCCACACAGTACAGTGAAAGAGAATGGGGCGAGCCGTACAAAGGAAGGAGCCCAGTTACGTCTTTCGTGTGCAAAGTCAAAATTGGGCAAAAAGAAAAGGTTGTATGTTGCAAAGCCCCACGTGAGAAATAAAACCCAAACAATACAAAGCAAACTAAAGAGAAGACAGAAAATTCGTGGCTTTCGTGTGCAAGCAGGCTACTCCTATTAAACTGAATTAGCATAGTCATCACCTGATATCTATTGTTGTCTGGCTTGAGGGGCAGAATAATAGAATTTTATTCGTAATTGACCACGCGCTTGGTTTGCACAGCACATGTACTTAGGGCTGATTGTGGTTATTATACAGGGTATCACTGGGCCTCGTGTTGTCTAAAATCGGCATTTACCCTGCAATTCACGTTGCATCTGCCTAAGTGCCCGGTCCGCCTGAGACCGGGTTCTTAGACAGAGACTACTGTATTTCATTACTACATAAAAGCCTGGCCATGAGATGCATTCAGAAGTCCTCTTGATGAATGGTGATGGCACCCGATATGATGCGTGTGACGTTGCAGATTCTGTGAAACTTTGAAGTACATACATTTAAGTAATATGAGCTTTCAGATTTGGATTTTTTTTTTAAATGAAGATTTTTGCTAGTAAGAATTGTCCCTCTGGTCTTAATCATGAATGAAGGGGGAAAGTTAGAAATACTTCTGAAAAGCACAATTTTATTCATTGATTAGGGGCAGTTTTTCGATAATTATGTTTATTTTGCAGATGCAAGTCACACTTCCAGCATTGTTTTTAAAGAACTTGAACTTGTGACAGAGGATGAAGAAGTTCCAGAAGTTGATATCAACAACAGCAAAAGTGAAAAAGAATGTCTAGAAGAGTATGAGCAGTTGATGAGGTTACCTCAACTTCAGGGTTTAGAGGGTAGATTTCAGGCGGAGGACCTGGAAAAGACAGCAACAGCAGAAACAGAGGACGATAAACAGTTTCTTAAGTTTAAGCGGCGAATTGATTCTGAACCAACACAGGTAAGATGGGGAAGCCCGATTAACTTGTTATTATTAATCCTACGCACACAACATATAGCTCTTAATGCCCACTTAAACAGAATTGACCCCCAGAAGGAATCCCTACGAAACTGTATCGCACCTCCCTTTTGACTGCCCATCACTTCGTGATTTACGAACTACACTGCTACCAACCAACCCAGACTTTGAAAACACTCTATACTGTGGAACAAACCAACTCAACCAAACTTACAAATTTTATGTCATGGCAACAAGTCGAAGGGCACAAGCCCAGAAGACTGCTGGATCGGAAAAGTAAGTAAGTTATTATTAATGCTGACAGACGCTCCGCTGCTACTATGTGAGGCTTCTAAAGCAATACTCATCAAGAAATGTGTTTAAATTTATTCCCAGTTTATTTCTAGGTTACTTCATGCAATCACTTTAGCTTTGATGTTGTACTGCATTTATGAGTTATAAACTGTAATTTGTGTGTGTGCTTTTTTTTGGGGGGGGGGGGTTGCTATTCATGTGTCAATATAAATTTGGAGCTGAGGTTATGTGGAATAGAGGCAATACAGTGAATACTTATCGTCAGTTTACGCAACCTCTGTAATCACAATTTTACAAATAGTAAAATCAACAAGAGGCCAGATTCTACCAAATGCTGTTATGAAATACTGCCCGTATGTACATGATTCTGTGCAAACCTGTATGATTCAGAATGTGTGTCTTTCTTGATGTTAACCCTCACCCTGCGATGGGCGTACCCATACGGCATTGACTTTCCAGGCATTCGTTCTGCACAAGTGTACCAATATGGCATGGTCAAGCTGACAGCGCAAACCTTATTTTTAGGCGTTGGGTCACTGACCTCTTTGTGACGTAACTACCATCTTATTGCTCACTGTATCTCTTCTAAATCAAAGACATTGTGACAAGGACATGTTAACCAGTGAACCACTGGTCGGAATCATAAAGACTAAGCTTTCAAAGGCTCTCCCCACACTATCAAAAGATGTAACATCAACATGCGAACTGTTGCTCACCAAATTTGCAATATTATCTCATTTTGTCACAAGCTGATCACCATCTAGAGTTGTCTAGAACCAATCAGAAACAAGCTCTGAAATGATCTTTGCCCCAAATGCCCACATTGGTTTATTAGTATGTGTCAATCAGGATGAAACCATTTGTTTAGGGCTAGGGGGGCAGGGCTAGTTATCATGCTTTGTTCTCACGAAAACTACAACTGTCAGTTTGGTATCATTAGTCAGATCTTTGGTTCGAGACTGACAGACAAAGGTTTTGCTGGTTAATTCATTATCAAGCGTGATAAAGCATAGCAGCAAATGTTTTCATGCCGATCAAATACAAACCGAACCATGAGGACAGCAGTAGTGTGGCCATCGTACATCGGCAAGGGTCAGTGCGACCCAGATAAGATTCTCCGTGAGTAATGTCACCTGCCGGACAGCAGGCTTTAAGCTGTCGCACGCAGGGTGAGGGTTAACATTGACCATTCAAATAACAACCTCATGCCCCAAGAGCCAGATTTACTTCTAATATTGGTGTTAGTTGATTTACCTTAGTTGAATTTCACTACATTGTCACAGTTGTGATGAAAACTTGTCGTAAGTTGATTCATTTGATTATAAATACAGTTGAGCATTTGGCATGTTATATTGGAATTAAAAGTTTCTGTAAAATGCTGTTAGATCCAATGTCTTTCAGTCTGCTTTTAAGATAAGGAAATAAAAGATGAGGAATCAAATACACTGAGGTCCTGAAAGACTTAGAAATGTTCATAACATCTCACGCCTGAAGAAAATGATATTTATATGTTCATGGTACTTTATGCACTAATTTCTTGATTGGTTTCTGGTATTTACACTCTGTCCACAGTCTTATTATTTGTTCATGCCAAAATTCAGTGCTGTTAGAAGAATACTGATGTATTCCTTGGAACTGCTCATACTTTCCATCTTTTTTTTTTTTTTTTTTGAACATGCCATTCCAACCAGAATTTTACTCTTCTGTCCTAGGTGTTGCGTTACAAGCGAGGAGGTGAGCCTTTATGGGTATCTGCATTTCACAAACCTACACCGGATGACATCCCAAGTTGCTCATGTGGTGCCCCCAGAATATTTGAGTTCCAGGCAGGTGTCATACCAAGTTATGTAGTCTCTCTATTTCTTCTTCACAAAAGAAGGCAGATTTTTTTTTGTTTATTTGCAGGGATTTTAGCTTGTGTTTTTAAAACACTTATATCTGCTCGGGTTTATCCACATCTTGTCCAATTTTCTTTTAGCATTAAACATCAAAGTTCCACCACACTGTTTTTGTGGGGTTGTTTTGTTTTTTTTCTTGTGATCTAGATTTTATCATAACAGGAGGACCTATACTTCCCAATACTGTATTCAAATTTGATTCACTAAATGCACCATCTTCTTTGGTGTTTCCTAACATAACACTTTAACAGTAACTATTCACGTGATTTTTATTTACAGGTGATGCCACAACTGCTAAATTACCTGAGTGTAGACAGACTGGATGCAAGTTTAGACTGGGGAACGTTGTGTGTATACACGTGCAAAGAAAGTTGTGGCACAGAAAATACTTACAAGGAAGAATTCATATGGAAGCAGGACTTTCACAGCAATAATCAGTTGTGATTTATATTATTTTGCTTGTATAATGTAGGTAGTAACATTTTAAATCTCATACTGAAATGTGTGAAGTGATCAGAAAGTTAAAGAATAGGACATGTTTCAGTTGGAAAAATATTGAGGCGGGTTTTCTGGGTGTCAGTATTTCTGTGTTTTCAGAATGAAATCTCTATCAGTAAATGATCAATATCTACACAGCACCACGACAGTTATCTTGTAATCTGTGAATCAGCTAACTGTTCACCCATCTCAGATTTTATTGTGCATTATATTTACAGCTTCTAGCTTATCATCATTATCTCAGCACTTTAAATAAGATTAACGAGATGAATGGGGATGTGAAAGTGTGTGAGTGTTGCAGTCATGTACACATAATCACTTTAATGGGACATTTTGTGTAGTAATTTAGGAACAATTCATTGAACATGATGTTCTTAGTGCAGTATCTATTCATCATATGCAATACAAAAAGTTCAGTCACCATTGAATTCATAAAGAGGGGAAAAAGTTCGGGACTTACTGCATTTAGATGATACAAGAAAGAAACAAAGTACTTGGGGTTGAAGAAGTGAGAGTTGCTAATGTGCATTTTCCTTTGCTGTCCCATTCCAAAATATAGTTTATCTGGTTTTGATGTGTAAGCGCATTTTATTACTACGGTACATGTAATGCAGGATGCAGTGGGTACGAGGTCATGTTGATTTTTCTAGCACTAAAGCCAAAGCATTAAAACAACAAAGCTAATACATAAATTATCATATGATTACATTGGACACTAAGAGTAAGACCCCAATAATTTTAAATGTGATCATTATCTATCCCCGGAGGATTCTGCTTTTTTTTTTTTGCAAATTCTGCAAAATTCTGCACAAAAAAATGGCAAATTCTGCGCAACGCTTAAATGCGCCCATTGAAAAATAAAAAGACGGAACACTTACTTGTTGACATAAAGCTGAGAATAAAAGCCAGACAAAAGCATCAGGATTAGTTTCAGTGTCCAGGGTTACACCATCCCAGTGTACCACTTGGTTTATTGAGAAAAAAGTTATAAACAGTATACTTGACAACGACATGATGGAAAAGCGAGTGATGATGACAGTACCGGTAATGATAATGATGATGACAAGATTGGTGACATTAATAAATCCAAAATTACTCAAAAAAGCTGTTCTCTGCATATCTGTTAAAAAAAAGAAAACAAAATGCTTTGAGATTTTCCTCACTGAGGGACCTCCTTCCACTCAAAATCAGGTTGTAGAGTGAAAACGATCTTTCTGATCTGCCGATGAGCAACATGCGAAGGTGTATTTTAATGCAAGCTTCGCAAGGTTGCTCAACGGCACAGACAGCCAAAAAGCATGGAGATCAATTTTCAATCCACCAGCTGATTTTACAGCGTCGGTAACATACTTGCCAACATATTTCTGGAATTCATCTTCTGGAACATCAGAAAATCCAGGAATGGCTTGGTAATTTTTTCTCTCTCGAGACATAACTGAGACATTCATTTTTTCCACCTCTCAAAAAACACGAAATTCCGCGCGCGCAGAATCCTCCGGGGATAGCATTATACATGTACCGTGAAAAGCCCACACACATAATTTATTGCAGCATTGTGTTACAGCTTCTTACATACATGTCTACTGTGTGCATGAGTCAATGAAAGTAGGGAAAATTGCTCTTGATGCCTTGCCTCTAAATTTCAATATCTTGTCTTTGTTGGGTCCATTACCGAGTTATTCCCCTTCTTCCATGATTTGCAAACTATTCGATTTTAGTCTTTCATTTCATAATTTTATCCTACACCATGTTTAGCTTAATTTAGTAGTTTGAGTGCATTGACAACCAAGGTGTCATTACAGAGACAATAAGGCTGCGTGTGATGCTCGTGCAAGAGGCAAACTTAGCAAAGATTAGAGGAGAAAAAGGGAAAAATGACAGAAATTTTCTTTTTTTGTGTGTGTGTAACAGATGTGTCATTTAGGCATATTCTGTGTTAAGGCTTAGTTTAATACATGTAACTGGAACCCAAATTTTGTAGAATGCAAATGTCATGAGGTGCAAACTTTTTAGAATAAGCATTGCTATAATAGATGTTCAGGTTCAAATAAACATCAGGATGTACCCTAATTTATCAAGGTTTGTTGGTTATTCATTGTGTGTCTGTCATATAGTACATCTTCGTGTTGGATATTTTGCATCAAGTAAATTTCCAGTAAAAAATATTTGACCTCATTGGACTTGTCATAATTTAATACAGAATGAAAATGAGCGGAAGGACTATGCTTTTTTATTTTTTTTGGTATTCATGGCAACAGAGCAGCCATAGAGATTAAATTAATTTTAATCTCATTGGATATTTGACCTCATTGGACTTATCATAATTTAATACAGAATGAAAATGAGTGGAAGGGCTGCTTTTTTTTTTTTAGAATTCTTGGCAACAGAGCAGCCATAGAGATTAAATTAATTTTGCACTTTTAGTATCATTGTAGAGGGAAAATCTTGATCTGTTTAATGTGTGGATCTATTTCTATTCACAGTCATTTGCACTTTCGATGAGTTTCATTCCTTAACTCTTGTCTAATGTAGGTCAACACTAAACAGTGCACTGGGTTAGAAAATTCACAAAATTGAACCAGTATGCAACAAACACTTCCCGCAATTTACAATGTGACAAATTCAAATTTCTATCAAAAAGAAAAGTTTTTATGAGTGGAGATAATTTGTAAAATTCTGTAAGCATGTTTGTGGTATAGTGTGCTGTGAATGGATTTTTTTTAGGTGACATATCAAAATTTCTACAAGTACGTGTAATTTAAAATCATTATAAATGTAACTTTTTTGTCATTCAGCCAACCTAGTTGTGACAAAGAACCATTGACACAATATCATACAATTTTTATTGGCACTATTTTTGTTCATTTTTGGGTGGGTTTCATGTGAAGCGAAGGACTAGTGCATTACAGTACATTACTGTATTTTCCTTTCCATTAACAAGTGACCCTTCTTAATTTTGTTCCAGACAAACAAAAAAATGCTAATAATAATAACAGATTACCCAATTCAGTTTCCCAAAAATGCAAGGTACCGAAGAATCTCATTCTTGAAATCTGGAGTACAATCATATTTCCTGATAGCCTGGATGTATGATGAATGTACTAGTAACTACTTTATTATAAAAGTTGGGATTGAAGGCACAGGCTTGAACCACAAGTGGTCAGTCATTGCTTATAAATATTACTATAAGCGAAAAGATGTGTGCATGGACTTTCAAAATATTATTCATCCATATTCTCACACTTGCTCCAAACAGATTGCAAATAATGCAAAATTTTTTTAAAAATTTCATGCATTTTTATTTCCTTCCTTGAAAACCATATATATTAAAATACATGCAGTACAAAAATATGGATTAATTGGTTTTTATCTTTCAGTACAAACATTATACACATAGGAACAATATGTACATGCGCAAACATTATTTACATTTGAAGGTCATACACATCAATGCATAATTATTATACCTTACGTAATTTTTATAAGAAGGCATCTCCAATATCATTTCAAAATTATGTTTAAAATCTGCGATGGCTATGGCACTTCTGTAATTAATTCACAATTATTGATAAAGCTTTGATAAGCTCTGGCACATCTTCCATTTCATGAGTGTTCTCTTTTTCAGAGACAAAACCTTGTCTTAGGAGTACACTGTACAGGTTAAAGAAATATCCACTGATTATGTGCAAATCCCAACTTTTTTTTTAAAGAAAAAAACGATGTACAGTAATATGAAATCAGTCCATATCAGTAAAGTACACACAGCATCTGATTTTAAGCCACCCCCTGTCAAGAAATTATCAGTTTCTATTCTAGAAATAATTTGTGGTCACAAGAAGTTTCAAAATTTTTGCAACCAACCATTCTCATGTCTTGCCTACAAAAATTAATGTAGTGTGAAGTCAAGTCATGAAAACATTCATATAAATATATACAATATATCTTTTCAAATGGAGTCTTTCATGAACATCTTATGAATTAAATCTATACATGCTGCAAAAGCAACCTGTACTAGACAGTCAAGGTGAAACATTTCAAACTGTATAACATCAATGACAAAAAAAGTAAATTAAAAAAAAAGAAGTTTCTCGATATGTTATTGTAGAGGCACATCTAGGTTTTTAACCAGTAAGTTTCTGGCAGTGACATTCACTGCCAACTGCTTCATTCCTTGTTCAGAATAAGGATTAATTCTGGAATTAGCATCTCCACAGTCTTTGCTACAACTGGAGGAACTGATGATTATTAGTCACATTCCTACTACCTAATCTGCATAGGTCATTAATTTTCTTAAACCTTAAACACCATCCCCTTTCAGCTCTTGGCTTGGGTAAACTCTGTCTATTTCCCACAGCACATTTTGTAGCTGCTGTAGTGTCGGCAACATGCTTTTATCCCCAAAGCATGGGAACTGCATGACAAGTGTACAATGAGTCTATGTAAACACAGTAAACCAATGTACAAGGCTGATGGTATCAGTCTGAAAAGCAACAAAGACAAAAAATGAAAATTAAGATGCCAATCAAAATCTCAAAAGTTCATTCAAATTTGGACAGTACCGGTATCTTTTTATTCAAACAGGAAAACTGCTCCTTATATTATAATATGTAAAAAGTAACTGTATAGGACATGTGTTTGAATAAGTTTATACTGCTCCAATCATTGATCCATTTTCATGGCTAAATTAATAATTGGACAGAGTGATTTACATAATGTAATAATACTTAATAGCACTCTGCCACATCATCACTGATTATATGCGTCTTTGTGAAATACTTCTAAACACGCACCTTTTTTTTATTTTTTTGGTTGAAGTCATCAAGCTCAGATTAACGTCAATCAGGAAGGGACAACTGAGGCATGGGGTAATTCTTTGTCATCATCTCTTCGTAAAACTGAAGCAGCATCTCATAGTGCTTGCCAGGTCCACGCTTTGGGTACTGGAAAACATGATAAAAAAACAGCCGCAGATTAGTAATATAAAATGCCTTCCTTTCTCCAGTCTTATCTTAAAATCTTTCAAAAGATTTCTGCTAAATAAACATTTGTTTTTTGTCTCCTATGGAAGCAATTTTTCACAGTACCATTTCTGCTGGACAAAACTATGACCATATCTAAACCGCATGATAATCTCAATGTCACCAGGATAATTCAAAAACATTAATTAATTGTATTATAATGACTTTCTCCTGCGTTCATGATATTTTTGTAAATTTCAAAATAAGACATGATGAATGTAAATGAACTAAATATCCCACACTTCTCTATTCACTAATTAACTGATTTCCCAATATATATACATGGAATTTAATCCTTTCTCTACCAATACAGTACCATGATGAATTCAACTTTCACGCTACAAATCACTTTTGAGTATTAGTATAAACTTTGTAATTTTTTTCATTTACTTTTGTACTTGTAAATTACAAATATGGCACTTCAGTTCAGAAAAGACATTTTTATATAGTGGCTAGTGGCAAAAACTACAAAAAGATTTTAATTTACCAACTAAATTAGAAAGAATGACATTCTTCATATCACCTCCAACAACAGTGAAATTTACCTGTAGAAGTATGCAGCTGGCATCCTCTGCCTTCCCATCCATCCTCAGATTTCCAGTTTTGCCCCTCAGCTTTTCAATGGTAACTGCCAACTTGCCATCATCTTCATCCAATTCTATGATGGGTATGTTATTCTCTCTGCAGAACGCTTGAATCAGGGTCTGATGAATGTGGGCACTGATATTGTCAGTGGTGTTGGGCAATATGCACATCATGACTGCTCCTTGGTCCCTGAAATATAAGAAACAAAGGATTGTGGTTAGAATTAGGTTACTTTACTCAAGAGTAAAAAAAAAAAAAAACATTGAACAGTCTTCAATAAGATAATTTCCATGACATTGAATAAAAAATTCAGGATTCTACATTTGGACTGTAACATTTCAGATTGTCAGTGGACCTCTGGAAGGCGGAGACATGACGGTGTCCTTCCTCAGGCAGAAGGGGACATTATTAATTCTATGTTTACCCAGACATAGAGGAACTTGTTGTCCTTCACTGAACAAGAAGGACAGCAACATTAAAGAGATTTAGGAATATTGGAAGCCCCAAGAGTGGACGGGAAAGGGCGCCATTTTTTAAAAATGTCATAATGTTTAAAAAATAAACTTATATCTTTGTCTATGGCTTTGTTATGGTTTCTTTTCATTTGCATGCTAGTGTGTGACTGGAAATATTAGGCAAGAAGGTGTAAAAGTAATAGAAAAGATTGTATTAATAAAAAAAAATTGTATGTAGGCATCTTTTTTTTTTCAGGTATCTCAAGATTTGCATTTACCCTCAAACAAAAACTGCTTATCATGCCTTTTTACAATTTCATAAAGCCAAATTATTTAAATGGAGTTAGAAGACATTCTTGAGAGACTATTCCAAGTACATTAAATGAAATTTAGATGCAGTAAAGGTGAATTATATGAAAGTTTCTGTGCTGATCTCAAAAGGAAACCTTTCTAACCTACTCGTACAAAATGGACTGTAACTTGTAAACCAAGAGACTGTTGCTCTTAATTCTTGCAGATTTGAATTCAGCCTTAAATTTCCTTTCTTTTGATATGACCATATTAAAGCAGTTTGAATATTTTTTGTTTTTGGGATACTTCTCAATTATGTTCACGGAATCTGCCTTCTGCACTTTGGAATAAGTGTATGATTACCAAAATAACCAAAAATGCCGTGATTTTTCAAATTTCTTTCCCTTTATCTTGGTGCCAATGTCCTCAGTGAGTCAGACTGTGCAAATTCTCTTCAGTGTATTAGTCATCACCTGGCAGTATATCATGCAGGCATGCCTGGCCATGAAGCTTGCAGTAATTTCACAAGCAGTACGAATTGTGCCATGTGGAATTTGTCTGGTGTCTCTGTTACTCTTTTTATATTGACATCTTTTACTTTCAAACCATGATCCATTTGGAGAGCATAGTCATCTGGTTTAATTGCCTGATTGTGAGAAATAATGATTTTCCAGACTGTTTCATTCTTCAGAATGTATCAGATTGCAGAAAAAAAGGTTGTTCCACATCATTTCATCTGGTTTAAACAGAAATCTTAATACACGAAACTGCAAGCAACTCTGTGGCATACTGTTGTCAGTGACCATGTGCATGCGAAAAAGTTTGTAGTTTCTCCAATTAAATAATGCCTCTTGATCCAGTCTCTTGTCTGTGTCATCTGTGTCACATGACGAGACAATGGTGGGCAACTTACAGTTACAATGTTGTAACATGTTAGTAGTTTCTGTACTTTTCAATTTCTCACACTTACTTTTTCCACTAGTCTCATATATATGTTGAGCTGTCCTTTCCCCTGAGGCCTGTCCTTCCATCAGTTTCTCAGGAAAATGACGGCACATATATAAATCCTATGTGATGCATACTAATCTGAAACAAAAAAATACTTAAAACATGCGCAAACATCAGCCATCCACACAGACATCAGTCAAAAGCAAATATAACAAACTTACACCATGAACACTTTAAACAGCCTCACCTGTGTAACAGTTCTGCACAAGGCGTCATTCCACAGATGAAACCACGCCTTTTTATGGCTCGCTTGATACAAGCCCTCAGGGTACAGCCCATTGCCTTGAGCTGTCTAAAAATATAGAAAAGACAATAATAGTAAAAGAATCTGCTTTGCATGTTACAAATACATGTAGTTATTGCGAGTAGCAGATCTACTACCACTCTATATATAACAGCATACTCAAAAACTCAAATACAAAGTGCTATTAGTATTAAGACATGCATGGAAAACCACTATGATGTTTTCAGATTCAATACATAGATCTGCATGAACCATTAGATTTTGTTCTAATTGCCATCTAGTTGAAAAATAAAAGTTTCCCACTGTAATCTGTATTGATTCTAGTAAAACTAAAAGCCAAATCACTCTATCATGATAGGTCGTTAATCATGTTTGCCCCCTCTGAAATAATGACACCGTCATATCTGCAAAGGCAAATAAGGTAAACTTTTGTATAAATTAAATTATTATATTTTACACAGGTCATTTTGCCAGACCCAGGTCATCAAGTTTCTGGGCTAAAATCAGGCACTCATTTTTATCATGTTAATTCTTTTTCTAATCCTCTTGAAACTCATGGAAATCAGTCATATTGCACCACTCCTCAAAAATAGTATAAATGCATCTGAGCATGCAGTGCACAATTTTTTTCCTCTGCACCTTTTTGAACATCTCATTCTGGGGCACCACTGAAATTATACAGTAGGCTACTTGATAATGTGCAAAAGTCACTGCGGCTTTGCCTGGGCCTACCATTCACTGGCGATATTGGTAAGTAGTAATATCATGCACTGCGCTATGCTGTTGCACTCGAAAAGTGCATAGTGTGCGTTATTGCAAAGTAAGTTTCTGCTCCTGCTTTGCCGCAATATCAGCTTATAAAGGTTATAAAGGTCACACACAGTGACCATACCAACTTCTCCTGCAGTTAAGAAGTAGTTGTAGTGAATCTATGCACACCGGGTTAAGCCGTCTGTACGAGGAATATTCTATCCCTCACATGATGAAATACGTGGGTCGGACGACATCACTCGAATAATACATATCATGATGCACGGTATAACAGCACTGAAAAGTTGTGAAAAAGTCCTTACCTAGCATCTACTGCGTTTTCTTTCTCCATTATGTCTGGCAGAGTCATTTTTTTTTGCTTCACAAACGTTGATTTTGTCGTAGATCACTAATTTAAATTACGCAATAGCTTCAATGGGTTCTGCAGGCAGGAATTTGTCCGATCTGTATGGTGTCTCGTTCAGAATGCTGAATAATCGTGGTTGCACCAGCCGGTAAAAATAGAATCTTACTAAAACACTTCGTGGCGATTGGACAATAAAATCACGTGGATTAAATACTCCTATGCCATTGGCTACAGGTCAACCGCATTCACACGTGTTTTGACCTGGGATTCCCCAGCCACATGGTAACGAGTGACGATGACTGTGCTAGGTGCAGTGCTGTTTAGTCCTCGTATTCCTCCACCCTGAACCTATCTTTCCGGGAAAGCCACTGCAGCAGTTCCTGTTTGGAGTCACTTGTGGTCCGTTAAATATAGCAACACAGTTTATCCACTGTTTAATGACGGAAACGTAAACACAACAACATTCTAGTGAACACTGTGGGGAAACATAATAATTATGAACTCATCGAGATTTACAACAGGTCACAATGTTTATATCGCACGCGAAAGCGAGCAAAAAAATAATTAATTAATAATGTTTCCAGGAATTTACCGAAGCCTAGTCGTATGTCCTAAAATTCCCCACTTTCTCCTATTAGGACAGCATAAAAAACGGACAATCCCTTGAATCATCAAAATTTCCCATTATTACAATGCCCCCCCCCACCTTTTTTCCTATCGTTCTCCCACCTTTTCTATTTTTTTTCAAAACACCAGTGCAAGTATGTAGATCAGTTATACCTTTATGTAATCATCTGGAAGCTCACATGCATGTTCACATGGTAGTTCGGTGACAAGGGATCCCCAGTAGCAAACATATACACAGCAAAAGAGGATACATTTTGTATAATAGCTTAACTAGGTGGAATGGATTTGTAGTTATGTAAAGCGACATTTTTATCCGCCTCGCTTCTCCCTTGATATTTATTTCTTGTGCAGAGGACCTTGATTATGAATGTCTAAAAGTGGTCGATATTTTATTATTTTTATTCTCATAACAAAGTTTAACCAAAACAAAAACAAAACAAAAAAGTGACTGCAAAATCCTGCAGTAGATAACACATAGCAAGAAAACCGAACTTTAGATCATATTGGGAATAATTCCAAGAGAGAGTAGGAAAGAAACCTGCAGGTATCAGCTAAAAGGTAAAAATGGTGAGATTCGATTAATGTGGCCACAGTTGCAAGCATAACATTTATAAATCATGCGTGAGAATACATCACATAATTATCATAATTATCTTATTGGTACCCAGAAGTAATACAGGAGAACAATGTGACGTGAAAGAATATTAAACATTTATTCATTTAAAAAGTTGGCGACCCAAGTTCTTGTTTGTTGTATCTCCATTAACTGGAGATCTTTTAGTATGTAGAAGAGATATCACAAATGCACACTTTGACACGTGCTTAATAAATATGCGTTATGGCACTTATCAAGCTGTGTCTCAGTTCCGATGTATTTTAACTCCAAGCCGCAAACGCCGTCGAATCTCTCAGTCGTGCAAAAGGTGAAGTTGGAACAAATAAGAACGGTGGTCGCGTTTAGTTGCTGTAAGGCTAAATCTTGAAGCATAATAAATATGATGCACCTTCATGATTATTTAGGTTGTTACACCTTTGTAATGGGGAATTCACATAATCTATGGCGTCAAGTCTTAATTGTTTGTTCAGGATGTAGATTTGTAGAGCGAGTCAAACTATGGGCCAAGCCCCGGGTTTTCTGCTTCGTTTAAAACCTTCGAGGCATAAAAGATGAATTACAAACCATTGCAGTGTTATTTATAAGTTAATTGATATAAACGTCTGATGAAAAAAAGAATAATTAAGTAAACAAACAAAATGAATAAACAAAACGGGGCTGGGGTGGGGGGTATAATTTCAAATTCAGAACAATTCATGACAATTTTATCTGAATGAAAATTTTGTAAGCTATAATGTTGAGTGTTCTTTTCATTGATTTAACCATACTGAGCCCCTATAGACAGGACCTAATCCTATGCATGCCCATTCCAATTATGAAAATAGTGCCTACGTATAGTTTTGTTGTTCACCTGTATATTATATGCACATTAATGTAAGCTTTTCTTATTAATTCATAGTTATTTAGTCGAAATTTGCATTTAACTATTTAAATGGAATGCAATTGGCTCCTAAACTCTTTGTGTGCCTGTCACCGATATATCGGTTCTTCCACTGGTCAAGTTTGTGCCAATCACCGATGTACTGTGGTGCACAGGAATGGTAGGCTTTTTTGTTTCGGGAAGATAGAAAGTCAACTTTCTGTTAATAGATGATGTTGTAGTCAGTTTTCATTCATCTCCCTCACTATTTTCTTCCTGTATCCGCAAACGTGGAAAAATTCATGGCACACAAAGAGTTAAAATGTATCGTTGTGCGTATGAGACCGGCACCACACAAAAAGCTGCCTGTTACACAACTATAGGCCTCCTATCTGACCCAGCCAGCAACACTGAAGGAAACTCGACGCATAGGACTGACGTCAAGTTTGCACATGGGGTATGACATCGTTCCTAATTTGATCCGCTGGACACGACATCCCGCCGACGTCGGTTTAATGTAGGGAATCCGCCCTACGGTAGTCCTGCCAATCCTATGGAAATTTACGTCTTATTGTCCTAGTGATGCCAGCAGGGAAGTTATCTTGCAGCATACATAAAGAAAATTTAACCATTTTTGGCAGGTTAAGAGCGTAATTTGTTACAAAATTCTTTGCACCCCCCCCCCCCCAAAAAGAAAACATGTATTGAATGTTAAGTGGAGAAATCAACTTAATGTGGTGAACTAATGATAATGGCTCATATATCAAAGACAATAGGATTACTGTATTATCTTTGCTACTACTGCAGAGCAGGTTACGTATTCATTATCCGTATAACACCGGGAGCTATCATAAATAATTGCACCACATCGTGTGATTACGCTCATGACCGTCGCCACCTGAGAGGGTAATCAAGCGCAAATCTTTACTGGCAGCCAGGCTTTCAGTTGGCCCTTGTTAATTAAGATTAGGTCTAAGTATGACTGGCTTTCGTAAGAGAAGCAAAGGCGCCTGACCACCATGAGCATCTTGTTAGTGTTATGTTACGGTATCCAGTGGCGGACCTACTATAAAACTAATGGAGCTTATTAAGCTTCCCCTAATCCCGGAGAGGCCTTGAAGAAACTTTTTTTTTCTCAGTGAGTGAATTTTGGATGTTGCCCTATTGTTACTGGTTGCGTAGGAACCCCATTACAGTTCAAGCTTCAGGGTCCCAAAAATGTAGGTGGCCGCCATTGCCTGTATCTACATTTACTTGACCTCCCTATCTACTCCACAACAATACTGTTTATTAAATAAAAGACTATTATATTATATTACCACGCCCACGTGTGTTTTAAAAGAATATGAAAGGGTAGAGAATCCCTGCACATAAAACAAAACAAAAATACCCATAGTAATCTGTTCCTGTTGTTGATGCTCGTTTTATTTTACATCTAATTAATTCACAGTGTATATAATATATAATGTATGTATTTATTTCTTCCGCAGAATTTAGCCTGTTTACATGGGGCCGGCATATTTGCCAAAAATTTAAGAAATTCTTGGGTATATATTTACGAACAAATACAAATTATATAGGGGAGACTGGTTTTCTCCATATCAACAGACTAACTACTTTTAGAATTTCGCAATGGAGGTCACGGTTTTACTCACATTCCGTTTTTGACTTTTCTAAAAATAGGATTGTCTCTTCCTGTGTAGGCTTCACCAATTTTACCAAAAATTCCCAAATTCTATGACCTAAACTCTGCTCTTAAGTGAGACAAACATTGCATTTCGTACTAGCCTACGATCTTTGGTACTGAGCTTTACTCATGGCCAGTTGTTTGCCTGACCTTCTCCACTCACCGCTCTATTTGACGACTGACCTACATTCAACTAGCTGGGTTTCCCCCAAAATCTTAGTTTCTACCATTGGTCAGCCAATCAAAATGCCCTGGACCACCGTTACGTCACATCGAACAATCAGAAAGTTTCCCCAGGCGCGTGAAGACGCTAATACCGAGTGGTATTATCCATGGTCAAAGTTGTCTGCAGACTTTTAGTCCTTTACGCACTCAGTTTACAATGCAATCGTTGGCACCGTGGGTGCAGTCTGCAAACGTTTTTAATATTTGAAAAGCATTGTTGGAGAACTGAAGAGATTCTAATGTAAGGAATGGTTCAAACTGTGTATTTTATGAGTCACATCACACAAGACAAGTTGGGGAAATTCGCCATGCCTCATCGGTAGGCTACTTTTTCGCCACCGGGGTGTCGTGTTACAAAGATCATCTATAGACCAGAAAGATTTGGACGTAAACTGATAATGAAGAAAAGATAAAAGTCCACGATTCATCCTTTCTTTGTGCATTCTGCAAAATGTTCCTGTCCGTTGTTTGTCACATTTTAATCTTTAAGACCACGAGAAGAAAAGGAAAAGGCCGCTAATAAGGAAGGGAAAGGAAAAGCAGCTCCGAGAAAGTTACAAAAAGAGAAAGAAGAGGAGAGGAAGAAATTGCAAACGTTAAAAAAAGAAAAAACCAATTCATTAAATTTATTTCCTGCGTTGCCATGCAACTTTTTAAATGAATAAAATTAATGTTTAATATTCTTTCACAACACTTTGTTCTCCTGTATTACTTCTGGGTACCGGTATGATAATTCTGATATGTGATGTATTCTCACGCATGATTTATGTTATGCTTGCAGCTGCGGCCACATTAATCGAATCTAATCATTCTTACCTTTTAGCTGATACCTGCAGGTTTCTTTCCTACTCTCTCTTGGAAACTTTCCCAATATGATCTAGAGCTCGGTTTTCTTGCTATGTGTTATGTACTGCAGGATTTTGCAGTCGCTTTTTTGTTTTGTTTTTGTTTTGGTTAAACTTTGTTATGAGAATAAAAATAATAAAATATCGATCACTTTTAGACATTCATAATCAAGGTCCTCTGCACAAGAAATAAACTAACAAAATAATGATATCGGACCTGAATAAAATCATATAATGGGGTCTCGACATGATTAAAACTTTGTTTCTGGGGTGGAGAAGATCGGCTTGCCACGGTCACGAAAAAGGGACTGTGGCGAATTTCCCCCAAGAGGTGACGAATAGTACCGACTAGGGCCAATCATGAAAAAGCTACCCCTGTCTTTGCATTCAGAATGATTGTCATGAATATTTTTGCATCACTTGTGACTTGCCCCTGGAACCAAGAAAACTTATATAAGCCTCATTTCAACACCTAATATACTTTGTATGAGACGAAAACATAGCCTCGCCTTTTGGGTTGGCGAAGAAGTATCAATTTCCTTTAGGATCTCGAGAACTCATGTTTAGTTCAAAACATAATTCCAGATGTCTGAAACGAAACATGAGGTTCGACAAAAAGTCTGATTCACTTCTAACTTCCCCGTTATCGTGCGTTAATGAAATGCACTTTGCAATTTGATTAACTCCAGCAGACAGCAGGCGTAGATGTGTGATACTAGTTTATTTATTTTATTCATGGCGTGGGAAGCAGGTTGAAATTACCGATTGCATAATTATATCAGCAGTGGTGTAAAATAGTGAACAGTGATCATTTAGTTAGTAAATGTGCCATAAACATAGCATTAGCTGCATGTATGTCAAAGATTGAAAAGACATTTTTTTCTGTGTTTTGTTTTCCACTGTTGTTAATTGGAAAGGGAAAGTGGAACTGGAGGCCAACACAATTTTTAAAATAGTATCAGTATATGGGGTTTAGGAGGTAGCAGATAAGGCCCCAACATGTCCCAGCCTTAGCTATTGTTTGTTCTATCTCCATTCTCTGAAAAACTGGAGATTTTTTAGTACATTGTATACAGTATGTAGAAGAGGTATAACAAATGCATAATTTGACACTTGTTTAAACTTAAAATGTGGAGTGGCACTTATCAAAATGTTTCATAATTCGGATTTATTCAACTCCTTCTCATAATAGTTAATACTAAAGCTGCAACATTTAACGTCGACTTTCTCAGTTGTGCATAAAGTAGAGTTGGAACAAACAAGAACTAAAGTCACAACCACTGTAAGCAACACTGGATTTTCACAGTATAGCGAGAACCATCCATTCACATTTTTCACGACATATACGAAAGAAATAAGTTTGGCATTGATAGTATGTAAAGAAAACAATAGAAGGAGCACTACAAGTAAGCTTGACACCACACCAATATTACCCCCCCCCCCCCCCACTTTTTTTTTGTGTACATGTATTAGTTTGCTTGATTATTCTTTCCTTCATCAGCCATTCATACCAATTGATATAATAACACTGCAATGGTTTGTATTTCATTCTTTATTACATCAAAAATATGGATGAATTGCATTGTAAAATGTAAAGTAGTACAATATCCCTTCTGTGACATATGAAGTCAAACGATGATCAAATGAGACTTCATGATATATACCATATCATTATCAATAAGGGTGCATACCAATAGTGTCTGTGACATCGCTAATTTAAGAATGTAATTAAATTGCAAGGTTTAAACTTCAAGGAGCTGTCATTCTGAAAACAAAACTTCAAATAATCTATCTGCATAATTTCAAATTACTGCACATGTACTTTTATGCATGCAGCATTTCATGCACTACAACTGACAACAATGTGCATCCATACTAGTGAAGTCAACTAAAAGCAGCATCCTTAACACCAAAGATATGAATCATCACAATTCTGTACTGCTTTGCTGAATTTACAGCTCCTCAGCATCTTATGACCGACTCTTAGACTCATATGAGTGATAAACCTACACTTTGTCACAAGGGACACCTGACACAGGCAATCACAAGTTGTCCGTGACAATCACATCCTGCTACAACAAGGACGACATACCACCATCAGTTACTTGATAACAGGAGATAAAGATTAGGCAATCAGTTCACCATTGTCTTAGCATACACTATAGTAGTTCTAGTAATAGTAGGTCTCTCATTCATTGTGATATTTCACAAATCAACTGATAAGATGATATCACTCATCTTTATCTAGCGCAATCTCTGCCAAATACAGTATTAAGACTATAACAAAAGGACACTACATGTATATCTTTTAACCTATATATATATCAAAACTAGATACATGTATTATATTTATAACAATCCATTGTTGGACTGGTGGCACTGTCTATTGTCTGCCGCAATTGAAAATAGCATTTCATCATCATTGATATGAAAGAAAAAAAAGGAAGACATCTGTTGCTAAATAATACATGTACATGACATGATGTGCATAAGGCAACAGTTCAAATCACAAAACTAAAACTGACAGAAAGTTCTTTGGCCATCTGCAAAAATGAACTGTGCATTATACCATGTAAACATATGAATGCATGTGTGTATATTATATAATATAAGCATCAAAACTGTGCAGTAATGATAAACTTCCAAATCAAGCTCACAAAGAGCTAAATGAGCATGAAATCACACATTTAAAAGTCCATTCTAAATGTCCAAATACTAATCTCCAAATCTGTACTGGACAAATGCAAGTGATTTTACATTAAAATAGAACATAAGCATAAAACACAAAATCAAAATAAATAAACAATTACCAGTTGCCCTATGCCAAGCATGGGGTTATTACATATAAGTTAAAGTTAAAAATAACCTGCTGTGAAATGATCACAAGATATTTTCATGATTTGCAAATCATACCACCACATGACATCACTCCTGCATCACATTACCTTTACATAAAATTGTTCACTGAACTATGACTCTGCTCTTTTATTCTTTGACCTACATTTGCCACCTGGCTGCGGTTCACCTCCAGTACTTGTTACATCTTTTCAACCTGCCTTGCCTTACATGTAAACAGAGCCGGGTCTCTATTCCAACCCTGCCCTACTACATGTAGCTTATCAAGGCAAATTAATGGTCAGTATGCATTTTACATAAACTTCTGCATATAAATGGAATGTAGCCTTACATCACAAAGCTTATCTGAATAGCTAAATTTTTAACTGTTCCAGTTTCTGAAAAGCAGTGTGAACATTTTGCAGTCCTGCTTCGTAGTGGTGACACAACAAGAAATAAAACACTCTCAAATTTCCAGTCTTGCCAAGTATTCATTTTCATTGTCTGGGCAAAGCAGCCACAGTAAACAGAGAATAAAACTGTAACAATCAATAGGATGACAATGTTTACATAAGCCATTCCTATTCACTATCAGCTCACTAGTTCAGTTGGGTAAGCAAAGCTGCCAATTTGCCTGTTTTTTTTTTTTTAAAACAACTGATGACATTAATTACAAGCACATCTACCAGCTTGAAAAAAAAAAGTAAATGTGTTAATTTTTCACTCACATACTGTCATTCCATTCATCCTACCAACATGCACAGCATACATTTCATCCAACAAACCAACCTATTAGCCATTTTAAATAATGGGTTTAATGCTTATTTAAGCGTTATCTTCAATTGTGCTGTCAAATCCTGCATTTACCATTTAATGTGCATGATTAGATACATCTCACAGGGTGAGCAGCTCCATCTGTACTGTGCGTCTTGTGAGCACTTAATCCACTCATCTCTGGGTGTGGCACTCTTCGGTTTTAATTGATCAAACCAGGTGAAGTGAAATGGAGGGAAGACCTACACAGTTCAGTGTCCTGGTGATGTAGCTTTACCAAGGAGGCTGAAACCCCTGGGTGAGGTCTCCATGAGCAAGACAGGGACATCCTGAGAATAAGGAACAGCATAAACAGGTCAAACTCCTGTTCTGAACCAACATACTGCACAATTTGTCCATTTGTTGCATTTCAAAATCCAACAATTGAAGCAAAGCCAACAAAACTCATCAAGTCATAAATATATACATAATTTTGTTTTCACAATCCGTATTTACATATATTACATTAATTTTTTTTTAAAGTTGATTTTGCTACGCTGATAGAGGTGTCTAGTTTCAGAACTCCATATCTTTTTACCATAAAATATTTATGGCATTGATTTAATCCTTATGATAGAGTTGATAATATATGAAATCCCACCTGCTGTTAAGTAAATTCCATTCTTGTCACTCAAAATGGTATCATTCTGGAAACTCTTCAAAACCAGTCTTTGGTACATCATCGTTCCAGACATCTTGAAAAGTATGAAGCAGCTTCTTATCACTACTACTGAGTCCCTCTTCACCATGCTGTTGAGATAAAGAATAAAATAATTTTAGAACATTCATCAACTCATCCAGGACATTCCAAATAAGATTTACCCTGAGCAGTGAACACATATTTCAATGCAAATTTAATGCAGTATATTTTAATAATGTAATAGTTAATTTTGGTGGAATAGGGAGGGTCATCGTGACATCATTATTGGACCCTGGGTTAAGTAATCAGATTTTCTCATCCCCCCTAAAAAATATTTGTATATTTGCATGAATGCCCCAGCACCCCCATGCCCATGGGACCCTAAGCAATTGCCCTGTGTGCCCATGTGTTAAGACGGCTCTCGAACTGGAAACTGTGTTTGTAGTCTGCCTTTTCTTTGCATGTACTCTAACTTCTCTATTGCTGCTTGAAAAATAGCTTTAAGAAAAGGTGAAGATTGACTAATGTATGATATCTAAAGTTCTTTCAGCAAAACAGCTACCAATTGCACACATTAAATTTTGTGTTTCAGAGTGAACTCTCTCTTACCTGAATCAAGAAACAATCCAGTTCTGACGAGCAGCACATGCTGCCTTTCATAAGCTTAGGTGAGGGGACATCTGACGCTCCTGTGCTTGACACCAAACCTGAACAAAGTACACTGATGTCCAGCTGGAAATACAAAACAAAAAAATGGGTTATTAACAACTGTTTAATTTAAAGAAACATCTTGACACATATTTTTTTGAATGAAAGTATAACTTATAAGAATTTATATATGCTCACATTTCAAATATTAAGACATCTTTTGTCATCTGCATCTACTTTTAAAAACCCTCTCACCTGATCTTTGTTTAAACATGCACAGGCTCAAATCATTGCACAAAATAAACTATTCTTATTCCCCTGGTGATATTTTAGATGTATCCAAATCATGCTTTAATGGGTTCTGATAATTTTATCGTATATTGTAATAGATAATGCACTCTTACCTTCAAAATAAGAATCTCATACTCCAAACAGACCGACTCGATGAGAAGCATCTGAATGTTCCTGTTGACATCACTGCTAGTAGTGTCTGAGGGCAGAACGCAAATCACAACACTGCTGGGGTCTCTGCAAGAAAATAATGCGGAATTTATAATTACAGTTGAAATAATGGAAATTAAGAAAAAAAACCACACCTTTAAAATTTATTTTGTGAATTGTAACTACATGGATTGTTTGTCAGAATACTGTATAGATAGGTATTTGTTGTCAATATAATTATGTGAATGGACTAAGTTCTGAGAAGATTAAAAGTACCTGCCACTTGATGTCCACAAACAGTCAATATAAATTCCACTGGCTGTGTTGCTAACCATACAAGTAATCTTCACTTGATAAAATCTGGTCCAAATCTACTTGAGTATTTATAAGGTAATGGTAATTGTAACTTGAGAGCTGCTGCTACAATGTTAGGGCCTGATAATTAAACATACATTTACTAACTCAATACATGTAAAGAAGTTTATTCAATACACATATGCAAAAGCTGAGTCCCAATTTAATATCATTTAAGAATGCAAATGCAAATGTTCTTAATTTTCTATTCCACTGCAGGAACTGCTGACATAACACTCACCTGCTGAGAACTGTAACACAGTCATTCAGGCCATGTACAAGCCTTCCTCCTCTTGCAGCTTGTGTCACTGATGTGCTGACCAGATCACACACGGTCATTTCTGGGCTTCTGAAAGTCCCAAGAAAAAAACACAAAAAATTAGGGAAATTGGGCAACTAAGCATAAACCTACATATACAAAATATAATTCAACTAGAGCCTTAAATCTATGATACAATCTTCCATTCACCCCCCACCCGCTATTTTTTTTCTCAGGGAGGACGAGAGCACTTTTATAACTTCCTACTAGGCCCTTTCAGAAAATCACTAGATCTAGATCTAGTTCATTATAGTCATAGAGTTAGTATGCATCTATATCAATATCACTTTCACTATCAGTCACCCATAACAAAAGCGAAGTCATATGCAGCACAACAGAACTCCAGAAGGATGATGTTAGACTGGATCCGAGACTCTGCTGCAAGCTCTGGGCTTGAATGACAGTAGATCTACTTTTGAATTTTTTGCCATCACCAAAACTAGATCTAGATTCTAGAACTAGGGGCACTAGGGCCCATGATGAAGATAGGTCGCGGCGTTAATTTTCTATCGTTATGACATATGTGTAACAATAAATAAATAATTATATGCATCCTTCGGACTTTTGCAACTATGGAATATTTTTTTTAAATGTTCTAAACTTCTTCAGTGCTGTTCTGTGTTTGTTTGCACGATGATGCATGCATCATTGCATGATTAACCTTCAGAAAGTGGTCACGCATTATATATTATAAGAACTTCACATCCTGAAACTGGCAATTATTTTCTTCTTTCATCATGATTCATGCTGTTAGATGTTGGCCGACCGATGGCTACAAGTTCACAACTGATTATTTTTGTTCAATATGCATTGCATTGTTAAACAGGATGATTCTTTTTTTTTTTTTTGTGGGTACCCTGTGCGATATGCAGTTATTAAGGTAGAATTAGTGGCTATGGGGCTAAAATCATTATTTATGAAGCTATTCTTATGGAACTTGGCATATAGCATCAACATGGATGAAGAAATATTTTAATGATATTTTTTGAATAAATTATGCAAATTAGGTCATCCAAGATGGCCGACGGTTTGTTGAAATAGCATAAACTTTGGTGCAACCTTGTGCACACAAATATGAAGCAATTGCTTTGAAACTTTGCATAAAGAGAGCTAACACAATGTTTTAAGACATGTACCAAAATCTTGGGTCTACAATAAGAATTGTATTTTATTTGAATTTTGTAATTTTGGCCTGTGGAAAAGTTTGAAATTAACGACCTCATTTAATATGGACTAAGGTCATAAACTCTTAAAGTTCTTACTGAAATCCCCCCATCCTGGTACAGGACCTGCATATTGATATTCTCCATACACACACCAAATTTCAAGAAGATTACTTCATAACTTTTTTAGTAATCATGCACCAAAGATGTTGGATAAGCGAAAAAAGCTAGTTTCGGGAAAACGGACAAAAACTAATATTTTTTACCATTCTCTTGTGAAAAATCAGCTGCTATCCCAAGTAAATCCAAATAATCCAGTCAGTGGCCTCCTGGTGTATATACATCTCCTTCAGCAGCCTCTGCCTTGTCAATGAAGCCCTTTTTGATGGCTCTAAGCTTCTTCCTTCTCTGCATGGCTGGTTGTGATGATTTGAGTTTAGACGCGTTGATCCGTTTCAAATCCTTCTTCATGCATAGTCCTCTGGTATGAGCACCGCCGAAGCCCAACTTTTTCAACACTTTGTAAATAGAACTACTGCCATCATTAAAGTATGCCACTGCACTGTAAGTAGATTCCTCAATGACATCTTTTTCCACATAAATTTCCTTTGCGCAACGATCCCAAATCAATTTGTTGAGGCATTCATTTGTATTTTGAGTCCTCCCATGGAGACATTTTTGTAGTAATTGTTTATCTGCTAAACCCTCAAAGATAGGCTCAATGAATTTTATAACTGCAGCTGGAAGGCCATTCTTGTGTTTGTATGTTTGGGGATTTTGTTTGTATTTGCACCAGCTGTCTTCACCACCAGGGCATTTCTCATGCATTGGGTTATCATCTGTTGACGCGACATGAGGTAGGATTGCACGGACATCCGAAATCATTTGGTTCAGATTTCCAGCATTCCTTCGAATGGCAAGACCATAATAATTTTGCAGTGTGTCCACTTTTTTGTCTGTCAGTCTACCCACACCAGCCAGTCCTTTCCCATCATTCAGCTTTACTCCTTTGTTCTCATTTTTCAGTTTCCGAAGCCTCGTCCCACACCTCTTTTGAACGTGGCCAACACACTCCAACTTCTGGACCTCTTTATTAACGTACGGCTTTGATTCAAATACTTTTTTGTACGAAGAAGAGTCTCCATCACCTAAATATTTGGTGTACCGAAGATTCCGACTGTCCTCCGAGCGGCTGAAAATACGAACGCTTCCAACTGCCTCCATAGCACCCGCACTCCCACTATGATTTACCTTACAGTTATGTGCAACTTTCCACTCGTCGTACTCTGCAGTTCCTTTCTTTGGCTCCCATTTTTGACATCCTTTGCAAATATTGGACAAAACCTCTGCATCAAGGCACTTGCCAGTGTCTACTGATATTGCGGTCACCACACCATGATGGCTTGCATGACCGCGCTTTTGCCACGTCCCGTCCATTGACACTGAACAATCCACAGGTTCAGATATCGACACTTCACTAGATCTAGATCTAACTTCCTCTGCAGCTGTCTTCATGCTTTCAATCGCTACATCCTGTGTGGCTTGGTGGATTTTTTTGAATGCATTCCGATAACTTGTGTACGTCATTGGTGGTGGACTGTTCAAGTAGAGTGAAAAATTCTGAAGAGCATTGTAGCCTTTACCTATAGATCTGGTGAAGGCAATCATCCTCATGTTGACTTCTTTATGCTTATGTTGTATTTCACCTTCAGTTACATCACCAGATGTTTTGAAATTGGTCTTGTATGCCTCACAATTTGAACAAAATAAGTCAATGTCGTGGCTGAATCCACACTGCGACGCCGTCGAACGCTTGCAACGTAAAGTGAAGTCTTGGCATTCTTCACATCTGACATGGGTTGATAAAAACTCAAACAAAAGACCAGTATCCATAAGAATAAATGCATTGTCTTTGCAAGAATTATCTTGGCTATGTAGGGGTGATAGGGGCTTCACTTTCTGTCCAGAAGGGCACAGAAGTTCACTATCGATAATAGGTGGTGTATTTTTGGGTGAATCTGACTTCGTTTTTGTGTGTTGATTACCACCAAATTTGCGTTTTCTAGGTCTACTCTTGGCTCTCTTTGCATTCTTTTCGTTTCCCATTATGTTTTTTGAGAGTACAGTCCACTTATTTGTCAGTAGGAGAGATGGATTCACAGAAAATACAATTGTTTGCTTCCAAATCCAAAATTTCACCCTAACTTGGTTTGTTTACAAATGAAGTAGACTGCTGTATAGAAATAACAGAGAGAGTTAGTTCCCTTTGCTGTTTCTTTCTGCAGTGCTTCGTGATTATTTTCATTCGCATTCTAGGGTTATTTTATTATGTTTTGACGAAAATATAGTATGGTAACCATGCATAAACACATTGGTTGCCAGGCATTTTCAGAATCGGGTGGGTGTAGAAAATGCTTGATTACTAGTAAATTTAAGCTCTTCTTCTTAAACTATTAGCAAGATTAGTTAGAGGAATGTACATACTTAGTCCCATGCAATTTTTGGAATGTGACTATTCTTTCATTTTTTATCATAATTGTGCCACTAATTCTACCTTAAGTAATGCAAACATTGTACTCACTTTTCCATGAATTCAGATGTTGCATTATCCATCGCAATGGCGTGAAGTACGTCGGTGAGAGTCATTATTTAACTGTGTTGAAATAAATATTCCTTTGCAGCACAAAGAAAACTTAAACGTATGATTATTTTAGTACAAAGAAAGTTTTGCCTGCTGGTTCTTTCTTCCGCAGTAGCACCGCTCTGTCACTGAACCAGACACTGTTCGACTAGAATATGACCTCACCGCGCCTGATTTTTGCCTTTATACCACAGCAAAATTTGCCTTCGCTCCCATTGGCTGGCGAGAATCGGATAACCCGTTCTTAGTCACGAGTGCTACCTTGTTTCGAACACGCTGTTCGTGTGATGACTCCCACGGCTATGCAACCAACCCGCCTTGTTTGTTGAATGTCACGCCTTTTGGTATAGGAGAATACGATCGTGATGCGACTTGTTTATCCTTCTATTCTTTATTGCCGAGATGAATCGTATTATTATTTAACAATAGGCCTATACAATCATGAGAGCAGATGCATTCGTAAAAGCCCATGTTCAGTTTTTCTTGTCTTGCGTTTGGGGTACGTTTAGGAGCGATCCTTGGCCGTGATTTACTGGAATTTCGGAAGTAGGCCAGCCGTTCCCAGGGAAATCCCTGGGCAAAAACAGGCCAACGTTGCATGAACGACGTGAGACTACTGCTCTTCGTTTTTGAGAGGTGGTTTTGGCCGACAGAATGATATTATGTAAAGGCTGATAGATAAAATGCACAGAGATGCTTAAATAATACCCGGTGGAATGTAAGAATGCATCAGTTGTGTTCACATTTACCTGCAATAGTATATAATAATGCGCCCTATAACAGAAAAAAAATGTCTTCCTGCTTCTAGTTCATTAATAATAAGCTATCTATTAGACACAGCGCTTCAATTCTATTGATAAATAAAATGCATGAAAAATATAAATTCACAGCTATGTAACTCAGGTTTTTCGGGTGCATTTTTATTTGATGACCAAGTCAATTCCGCTGACTATATTCAACAGAAATTGGCTACACCACGTGTTGCCGGCAATTCCATACCGCAAGAATGTAGAATATGTTAGGGCGAGGGTCGTTCACAGGTTAAACATTAAAGGAATGTATGTAAGTCGATTAGACATTGTGGCCTGAGTAATCTATCGATCTGAAATCGCTTAGTCAGGCAGTTTGATAATTTCCGAGTATGGCTCTGCAGGCTTGCCTTTAGTTAGTTTTAGTCTGTACATGTAAAAAAAAAAAGTAGGCCTAGTTAATGTATGTAAATTTGATTTTTTTAATTAAAAAAAAAAAGAAGGGCGAGTTTGTATGGGAACGAACAAAGTTAATGCTATTTTGTTACGATAGCTGCAAGGGCGACATTAATATTCTTCATTTTGTCCACTGATGCAGTATATGCAGTGCAGCCTAGTCGTAGGGTGATAGCTGAGTAATAGTTGTAAAATGATACGGCGCCGTAGTTTTTTGTGTTGCTGTTTTGTGTGTATGTGTGTTTTTTTTTGGGGGGGGGGGGGAGGCCTGTTTTTGGAGTGTTATAAATGTAAGACCCGGTGGATAGTCAACATTTTATTATAAAAGTCTCTAATTTTAGTTATGGGTCAGTCAGATATATATTATTATATAGACCTACAGAATATTCGCTCCCTGCTGCATTATCAGTCTCTTTGAAGTTGTTCCAGAAATTCGTGTTTATAGCTTGCTATTTGACAGCTTTTCCCGGACAATTAAAATAGTGCAATCAATCTGCATCGTGTTAAACCAGTCCCTAGATTATTTGAAGGGTGAATCCTGATTAGATCACTCTTCATTATTTGCACAAGCACAACTGGCTACACCTGTTCCGGTGCTTCACTACACTTTAACTTCTTTTCTTTTTTTTTTTTCTCCCCGCCCTTTTTTAGCAGATCCAACCCACGCGCTTCATGTCCTCAGTAAACTTTACCGGTTATGCATTCCATTTTTTATTCAATTCACCAGGAGGCCCAACCGGTCACTGTGGTTGATTCAGAGGATTTCAGCTGCATTAACCTATCCCTGTGACCGCTCCGCGAAATCTTACGCTAATCCTTTTTTTTTCTGGGCTTATTATTATAGTAACGACCAGACTGGTTGTGTGGTCTACTTTGTCGATTTTCCCACACAGGTCCACGAAAGCCTACGTTTGCGAATATTATACCAAAGATGGAAAAGCGGGTGAAGGTTCATTCACACCACTGTGCGGCTGTCGGATCTGGTTAAAATAAACCCGGCGGTACCTGAAAGGGTCGCTAAAGACAGGGTATAGCCTACTGGCGCAAGCAGTTTGGGCGTTGTCAAGCTCGTTGCGTAAACGGCAACACTCAACATTGGCCTGTGACGTTCTTTGGACCTAAAAGATCACATTACCCCGGGCAACGAGCTGTCCACCCTAGTCTCTCACACCGGTGCCCGAAGTTGTTCCACATAATTATGAGGGTTGTGAAAAAGGAAGGCATTGGAAAGAATAATTATTGATCAGGAAACCGCACTACAGATTTGCTCTGCAGGTCGTGACATTTGGGCTATATCTGACTATCAACCCTGTGACAGTAAGCTAATCAAAAAATGTTACAGTACCGGTACATGACAGATTTTTGTCCATGCTACTCAGGAAGAAACCCCTCTTTTAGACCCCTCCCACCCACTCACGTACACACAACGAATGACTTTACTTGACGACGTGCACCATCACTGGCCGACACCTTCCACCTACTGTCACGAAGAAGGGCTTTTAGAAAGGCAGGGGGTATGGTGGATGTACATCGACTTTTGTTTTTTGTTTTGTTTTTAAACTTTGTCTCCCTGCAGCTCAACAGATCCAGCCCAACGCAGCTTATACCATAACCATCACTATCAGAGAGGTGTCCGTTTCTCACACTCATTACACCTCAAAATTTATGGACATGAGCATTTTAAACCATCTGAACACAAATGCAACTGTCTGATTTTTAAAATAGGCCTACAGGAAGGTGTGTGTGTGTGTGGGGAGGGGGGGGAGAGACTGCGGGGCATGATTGCCACCCAATTTTCAACAGCTCTGATACTTAGGCTAGAGTTCACCAGTACCTGCAATAAATTCATGTAGCCAACCTTTCTGGAAAAAAAAAAAAAATGAGGAAACTGCAAATTTTATGTACACTAGTCAAACCCGCTAACTTTTACACTTTAACCCACGCATATTCGCACACGCATCTAATGTACAATAAATGTTACGAACACCCACCACTGAAAATACATTTTTCGTCTGGGTGGAATGTTCGCCAGGTAAATTGTAAATTGAAAGCAAACAGATACCTGATAAATCTTTTTTGGGTGTGTTCTGAAACCTCCTTCCTCAGTTTCTCCTTCACTTTCAGCTTTCAGTTTAGTAGCACACCTTCGGTCCACATGTCAATGTGTTTACTGTATCGGTCGATTCCCGTGCTATTTCTAAAGAAAATAGTACGTATCTCCATAGCCTACCATTTTGTTGAAACGAGTTAATTCTATCGACATTAAAAAAAAAAAACACAGACGTTACGTAATACACGTACATGAATTTATCATGACCTATTAGGCTTGTCGGCCTTGCCTTATCTGTCCTTTGTACATTTAAGCAAATGGTTTGATCGAAGCTGTCAAGTTGAACCTCGTATAGTATGAAAAAGGTCGACTTGGAGTTGACCAGTCTGCCCGTTTGTCTGTTTGAGCTTCTGTCAACTGTCATGAATGCAGGAACAATTATTTATTTGATATGCAGCTACCGATATTATAAGAAATAATTGTGTGGAAAGGGCTGCTTGGATCTTTAATTTGACTGGCTTTCTTCAATTTATTATTTTGGTGCAGTGGCGTAGCCGAGACGGGGCCACGAGGGCGGTTGTCCCGGGCGCAACATTCTTCCATTCTTGGGGGCACAAATTTTAAACAACAAAAAAAAAGTCCCCCTCCCATCCCCCCACAAACACACACACGCACACAGAATTTCCCAATGTTCGAACATTTTACACAGGTTTTTTTTTTTCAATATGACGGGGCAATAAACGGTTGCCACATGCTAACCACCCACGGGGCAAGGGGTGCAATACTAAATGCCTTGTCTGGATGCTGGCAACCCACGCTAAGCCACTGATCTGGTGCAGTTTCTGTACCAAGAAAGGAGAACGCAAACGCAGTGCCTCAAACGCATGGCATCGTCGATGATATTTATAAGATCAGCGTCTGATTTTGGCTGAGTTCCAGATTTTGGTGCAATTTTCCTGAAAAATCGGTCATGTCAGTTTCTGATACTTTATGTGAGTGGCTTGTTGGAATAATAGCCAAATGACATGGATAAAGTTTTTGTTGTTGTCAATTTTTGTGAAAAGTTTAACGTTACCATACAGCCCCCCCCCCCCCACTTCAAAAAGGTTGTGCAAGAAAAAGAAAGAAAGAAACCGGTCGGTAACATATAATATATATTGAGAGAGAGTGCAGTATTTACATAAATCTAGACAACCTGAGAAGCAGTACAGATAAGTGTACCACAGCAAGATGAGGTATTTTGATCTGCGACACCTCTTCCGTCAGCAGCTACCCAGAGTGCGTCAAAGTCAAACCTTCAAACTTGTAGATCTGCCTCCCATCGTTCAAATCCAGCTACCACACACAAAAATGGATATTAGTCCAGTACCAATATAGAACATTCTTTTAGATCGCTGCTGTATATGGAAATAAAATCTAAATATAACACCACTTCTAGACAATTTGTCCGATATTTTTAGCCAGGCTGCGAAGGTCTCTGGGTTTCGTGTATCAAAAATCGATGCAACTACATTGTGATTACAAGCTGCCATTCGAACACCAAGACAAAGGGAAGGGGAAGGAACTCGCGTTTTAAGATAAATGATTTTAATAAATTGCTTGCGAACACTCAAATTACACGTCTACGCACGCAATCACGATTTACTTTGACCAAACGGAATTCATATTTGGAAGTCAGGCAGGCTGATATTAAGTAAACAACCTCAGCTGTGCGAAGGCCAGAGATAAACATGGTATTTTTTGCGTACATGGATTGCACTATCAGTGACCTCGCGAGATTTAAAAAAAAAGGTAAGGGCCGTTCGATAGGTATCTCCACCCCCCCCCCCCCAATAAAACCTCTGTCAACGTGACATCCGAAACACAGGCTACCGAGGCAAATCAATTCGTCACATTCCGTCCGTTGACTTGCGCGCGTATCATCGATGACAACAATGCAACAATACGCACCACACCCCTTCATAATTGAACGAAAAAGAATAGGGCTCATCGTATTCATACGCGCACACTTGTAGACATAGTGGAAGAAGGAATGGTTCGCCCCGGTATTCTGTATCAAGATGTAACAGATTGTTACCGAGTCAGCACTAAATTACATACAAGTAATATATATGTAATCAACAGTGGAGGGTGTTCACATTTGGGGATGGTTCATGGTTGGTGGCTGACATTATTAAAGTGTACAGAAATTTTGCGAGCTCGTGCTTCTCTTCGGTCAAGTTTATTGAAACATCGAGGCTAACCATACACTTGTTTCCTTCTGTGGGCAAGGAACAGAATAAATTATACATGTATGTTGTATACACTGTACACTGGATCTGCCAAGGCTGGAATTTTTCATTAAGCTACGTGTATTTTTTTTTAGACAGGGCTGAGCAAAAACCTATTGTACTTCGTGCTGGTTATAAATTGTCGGCCTTGGGGACATAAATACAATCATGTTGTTGATGTTTAACAAACTGCGACTATACAAAAACAAACAAACAACGCGCAATCTGAGCAATCTGACTGAGCCACATGTTAACAAAACCGTATGGCATAAACACATTTTTTGTAAGCTGTTTTTGCTGTAGGGCCTACGTACCGGTACGCACCCTAAGCATTTTGCGACGGGGCGCCTACGTATAACGTACTATCCCTAACCCCGTCTTTATCCTCAACCCTAAATCTTATCGAATCCCTAATCCTGCCCCCTACCCTTTGAACCCCCCCCCCCCCCCCAAAAAAGGAGGAAAACAAAAGGAAAATTTCAGATTTTCATTTTGTTTTCTTCTTGTCTTTTGTTTGAATGGGTAAGGGGTAGGGTTAGGAATTCGATAAGATTTAGGGTTGAGGATAAGGACAGAGTTAGGGATAGGCTACGTGGGCGCTCCTAGCGAAAAACGCTTGGGGTACCCCGGTACATTCAAACATTCAAACCGGTAATAGATCTAGTAACAGCAGCCACGAAGAGGGACAGCAAAGAATACATCTGACGTGATACTGCGTGTCGTAAGAGGCGACTAAAGGTGCAAAGGTCCTGGTCTCCCGAGAAGAGCCAGTTGGCGGTGGGCCAACTACCCACCCTGTAAAAATAAACCAGTTACAGAAACACAAGCAAATACTTTAAATCAGTCTTTTATCTTGGGAGAAGGGGGAGCATCTGCACCTGTAGATTCAATGAAGGACAATGGACAAAGCCGAAAGGACTCCACTGGCCTGACTGCTCCTTCATCAAACAAGTCACTCCGGATTGCGTCGTGGAATGTCCGCTCCATGTATGAAGCAGGAAAGAGTGCCCAGGTTACAATGGAGATGAGGCGATACAGACTGCACATACTTGGAGTTAGCGAGACCCGCTGGATACAGTCCGGACTGAAACAACTTAATTCTGGGGAAAAGATTTTGTATTCTGGAAGGGAGGACAAAAAGCATACAGAAGGAGTAGCGATCATCTTGAGCAAGCACGCCCAGAGGTCACTGAGGGGATGGGAACCCTACGGAAGGAGAATTATATTGGCATCATTTACTACAAAGAACAAGAACATCAACATGAACATTGTGCAGATATACGCCCCAACAAATGAAGCAACCGATGAGGACAAGGACGATTTCTACAACCAGCTTCAGGAAATAGTTGACACATTGCCAAGAAAAGATGTGAACATTATAATGGGAGACGCCAATGCCAAGATAGGACAGGACAATACAGGGTATGAGGACATTATGGGGTGCAATGGTTTGGGACAAATGAATGAGAATGGAGAGCGGTTTGCAAGTTTCTGCGCATTTAACAGCTATGTGATTGGAGGTTCAGTATTCCCACACAAGAGGATCCATAAGGCCACTTGGATTTCACCGGATGGAGTAACTGAAAACCAGATTGACCACTTTTGCATCACCCGACGATTCAGACGCTCACTGGAGGATGTCATAGTACAGAGAGGAGCTGATGTTGGATCTGACCATCACATGCTGCTGGCAAGACTCAAACTCCGCCTCAAGAAACAAGGTACCAGAGCAGGAATAAAGAGGAGAAAGTTTCAAGTGAGCCTTCTGGATGGAGACAAGAAGGAAGAGTTCCAGCTGACACTGAGGAATAGATTCAAACCCCTTGTTGACCTCGAAGAGACAGTAGATTTGGAGACTCACTGGGCTAAGGTAAAAGGAGTATTTACATCGACATGCCAGGATGTTCTTGGGGAAAAGAAAGTGGAACACAAGGAATGGATCAGTCAAAATTCACTGGACTTGATAAGGATAAGAAGAGACCTAAAAGAACAGGTAAATGCAAGTCGTACAAGAAGCTCAAGAGTTGGTAACCAGGAAGAGTACCGAGCATCAGCTAAAGAGGTCAAAAAATCAATTAAAAAAGACAAAGAGGAGTTCATAGGAATGTTAGCAGAGAAAGCAGAGAAGGCAGCAACAGCAGGACACATGAGGATCCTCTACCAGACTACAAAGACTCTTGCTGGAAAATATGGAAAACCTGAAGTTCCTGTCAAGGATTACAACAGGAAGGCTATTTTTGGAAAGGAAGCTCAGGCAAAAAGATGGATAGAACATTTTAACAGCCTCTTGAACAGACCTCCACCAAGCAACCCACCCGACATTCTACCCGCAAGAAATGATTTACCGATCAGTTGCGACCCTCCGACTAAAGCAGAGATTAATGATGCCATAAAGCAGTTAAATCGAGGCAAGGCAGCTGGACCAGATCAGATCCCACCAGAGGCGCTGAAGGCAGATGCTGCTGGGGCTGCAGAGGGTCTGCACTCGCTATTCTCGAGGATTTGGATCGGAGGCAAGTTTCCAAAGGACTGGAAGGAAGGACACCTCGTGAAGCTTCCAAAAAAAGGGGACCTCAGCAATTGTAGTAACTACAGAGGAATCACACTTCTCTCCATCCCAGGAAAGGTTTTCAACCGGATTATTCTCAAGCGAATACAGAATGCAACAGACCCAAAACTTCGTGAGGAGCAAGCTGGTTTCAGGAGTAATCGATCAACCACCGACCAGATCGCCACGCTGAGAATCACAGTAGAGCAGTCGCTAGAGTGGAACTCCCAACTGATAGTGAACTTCCTTGACTACGAGAAGGCCTTTGATAGCATCGATAGAGAAACACTGTGGAGAATATTGAGACATTATGGAATCCCAGAGAAGATGGTGAACCTTATCAAGAGCATGTACGAGGGGACAAGTTGCAGAGTCGTACACGATGGCGAGCTTACTGACAGCTTTGATATCAAGACTGGTGTTAGGCAGGGTTGTTTGCTGTCCCCATTTCTGTTTGTCCTGGTGATTGATTGGCTTATGAAAGAAACCACCAGTGGAGGAAGAAATGGCATACAATGGACCCCATGAACACAGCTGGACGATCTAGATTTTGCAGATGACTTGGCACTATTGTCGCACACACACGACCAGATGCAAGCAAAGACTACAGCTCTAAACAAAATTTCAGAATCTATTGGATTGAGGATACATCCTGCGAAGTCGAAGGTCCTAAAAATTGTTGCACCCCCAAGCGCACAAGTCAGAGTAGGAGATCAACCACTGGAAGATGTAGAGTCCTTCTGCTATCTTGGTAGTATCATTGACAATAAGGGAGGAACAGAGGCAGAAGTCAAAGCACGAATTGGAAAGGCACAGGCAGCTTTTACGTCCTTAAGCAAGATTTGGAGAACCAAGGATATATCTCTAAAAACAAAGCTGAGGATATTCAACTCGAACGTGAAGTCAGTCCTGTTGTATGGATGTGAGACTTGGAATGCATCCCAGGCCTGCATAAAGAGAATCCAAGTTTTCATCAACAGATGTTTGAGGAAGCTACTTAAGATCAGATGGACAGACAAGGTCAGCAATGAAATTGTATGGAAAAGAACAAGACAGAGCCCAGTCAGAGAGGAAATTGGTAGGAGGCGATGGAGATGGATCGGCCACACTCTCAGGAGGCCAGGAAACAGCATCACGAAGAAGGTATTGGATTGGAATCCCCAGGGCAAGAGATCAAGAGGAAGGCCGCGCGGAACGTGGAGAAGAGCCAGAGAAAATGATGTGCAACGAAGCGGAAAGACTTGGATTAATGTAAAGAGACTGGCCCATGATAGAGAGGGATGGAAAGTGTTTGTTGGTGGCCTATACCCTGATCCAGGGTGAGAAAGGCAATGATGATGATGAACAGCAGCCACGGTGCCCCATAATTATTTCGAGTTGATGAAAAAACAAAAACCTTGTCAGTTTAGATTGCTTCACTACAATGGCAGCAGATTTTTTTTAAGAACACGACACCAGCTGTTTTCCTATTGTTGTGATTTACGGTGTAGATATTGATTTTGCGAAAATATAAATCTAGTGTCTTAGTTGTCTGTAATGATTAATTTTGAAATAACCTGAGTAACCCTACCTTTTGTTATGTACATAGGCCTACATTGTACGTATGCTTTGTTGATTCGGTACGCTCGGAATGGAAGAGAAAATGTAGAGTTCAAGGACTACATATAGTAGCCCTTGGCAGAGTTATAGCTACTGTAGACCGTAAAACAAAGAGAAAACACGTCATGCAAAATTTCATAGAAGTCTTATACAGTGTGGTCAGTTTTCGTGAGCATTGATTCGATGATAATGTTGCCTACAATTAGTGAACAGGCCAGACCGGGGGGGGGGGGCAGTTGGTATATTATAGGCCTACGTTTCCGACGGCCTACTGCCCCTGGTAGAGGCAAAAAGGTCGGTAGTGGCGCTTGGGTAAAGAATGATGGTATTGCGAAGTGAGTCAAGGGGGGGGGGGGGAGGGGGGCTTTAGCAGAATATATCAATAATCAATATTTTAAAGAAGATTCATAACAAGTATCGTTTCTGTATTACAATCCATGTACATATATTTCTTACTCGAGGCCTCGCTACATAGCCTACAACTTTTTCTTTTTCTTTTTCCATATTTTGTCTTTGCTTCAAGCGTTGCTGCTCACCCCACAGATTTTCTGTGGTTTCTATAATACATGTAGATTAATATGTACAAATAAAATGTAGATTCACATATACCAGCGACTGGAGCCATCCTATGTTCCAAATTTATTATTACAATACTAGGCATGCAATTTGAATGGATTCCCTTCCCAACTGGCCTGGGTCTGTTTCCAACGTTGCCATGCCCTGCTCGAGAACTAGGCCCACTTTCTTGAATAAGGGAGCAGGTTCTGATAGATGATTATTTAATACTAGTATATATGCATTACAGTCAATTTTTAACAATCTGTCCCCTTCAAACCTGCTTGCTTTCTGATGTGGCTCATGGGGCCAAGGGCGGTGGAGGTGATGTAAGATTTAGAATTATTAAATTGGTACCGGCGCGGTAGGCAGAGCGTATAAAACAAATCAGGTACGACGATAAGATGGGGTTGAAATCTGTAACGCTGACAGCATAGCTGCGGTTGGAAAGATTTTACTTGTTTATTGTGGTGCGCGTGCGTGCGCGTGTGAGGTAAGAGCAGAGCTCAACAGGTGATAAAATGATATAGGGCCTACACGTAGGTGTACTATATTACTTTAAGTATTACGTGAATGTTTGACGTAGGTGAATGAAATTGGCCTGATTGGGGTGTTGTAATAAATGTACAGGTGTAGAATTGGAAAGATGCGATAAACAAAATGAACAGGTGAAAGAGTAGGCCTACGCAATGCAGTCGAAATAGATTTGAGGAAGCACAAAGAGAAAGACAAGATCGTTAAAGCCCATTTATCCATTGTCTGTTTGATATAATTTGACCATTCGCACGACGTGGCATAGACATGGAGGAAAAAAAAAAAGTTCGATTTCTTCATGGCTTATTAAATGTCCTCGTCACTGGTTCAAGTCTCAAAACAAAACGTATCATTGCCCATCTCATGCACTGGGGTACCGATGATTAAGGTGTTTCTGGGTCACGTCTACGGCACCTAATCATTGCTTATGGTATTCTCATAAAGTGACATAATATCGATATCTTTAATAGGCTAGTTTTGAAATTATAAACAGAATCTTTTTCTCAATCATGTAATAAAAAAATAAAAAAAAACTCACTCTCACCAAACGATTGGAAGGTTACCATGAAAAATGGGAGCAGTTTTAGTTCGCCAGTACGTGAGGAGATGGATGACAGTGCAGTAGGCCTACATTACATGTACATTAGCAGCGGCAGACCTGTATTTTTGGGTCTCGGATGCTTCCTATATTTTTGGGGACTTGGATGCTTGAACTGTTACGGTGTCCCTTCGCAACCGGTAACAATGGGGCAACATCCAAAATCCACCCATTAGAAAAGGTTCATTAAAAAAAAAAGGGCCCCTCCAGGATTCGTGCCCGATCAACTTTTAAGCTTCATTAGTTTCATGGCAGATCCGCCACCATACATTCATCTGGAACATAATCGCTCCGTTTCGAATCCTGATGATGAGAATGACGAGGTGTACTGAAACGCAGGCGGTTTCAACAGGAGGTAGGCCTATATTATTATTACGTGGACATAATTTGTATGGTTTGTGGGGGGGGGGGGGGGGGATTTTTTTTATTGTACATGATGACAGATTTCAGTCGCTGCGCGTGGAGGTACGGTACCGTTGGCATTTTTTGAGGTTTCAGGGCGAATGAGATTCTAACTCCACTTTCTGCACTGCTCCTCACTTAATTTGTGATCAGGCTATATTTAGTATGATTCTGGAACCTAGACCCGGGGCGAAGGGTTGCAAACAACAACAACAACAACAAAAAAACACTGTTCAATTCCGAGTCCTGCTCAGTGCAGACAGTTGCTGATCACTCTTAGCACGAACAATGAAAATTCTATTCATTTGCTCACGGCATACTCCCCCCCCCCCCCATCTACCACCTCAGACCCCTCCCCCCCCCCCCCCAAAAAAAAACGCCGACTTGGCGCAGCACTGTGGCGACGACGTGCCTGCTCCAGTTGTAACTGGGTACAATGACACAAAGGCAAATTTCCCAAATGGGATTAAAGTAGTATACAATGCAAAATACAATGTATAATACTGACTTAAATTTAAATCTAGAAACTTTTATCTCCCCCCCCCCCCCCCCCCAATGTTTTCTTTTCCTGCATGTTACCATTTCAAGTATTGCTGTGTGTTAGACTGTTACTAAACAGCATACGTTTGAAAAGCTGACCTTCAGCGCGACTTACGAAAATACAATTCATGAGATGGAAGTCTGACCGCTCTGGCTTTTTAAACTTTGGTCCACTTTTTGCTACCACCTGCCCATGTTTGTTTTGTAAGTAGTAGTGCAGGCACAACCACTGAATCATAAACAGGTGTGGTTACGGAACTGAGGAACATTATAGGTGGTTCATAATATGTGGTAGCTGTTTACAAAATCATGATAGGAGGGGTTAAATTACCGTATACGAGTATATAATAATTGTGTATAAATACATTCAACATGTATTATATTTATGCAAAGACGTTATCTTAAACAGATCGAGTCGGTTGATAAGATATTGCCAACAACAACAACAAAAAAACACACGGGGGGAGGGAACAATCTGAGGGTGAACTAGACTCTTTGCAAGCATCTTTTCAATCCAATCAGTTGAGAAATAATGGGAAGGGGGGGGGGGGAGTATAATCCTAAATTGCTCCTTATTTTATTTACATTTTTTTTTTCATACACAGGCCTAGATATTTTGAGTACATGTACATACAAACACATAATTACATGCCTAGCTCTTTTAAGTACATGAACCGTACCGTGTCTATGATGCCCAACAAGACAACGGTTGCAATGGCGATCATGCCGAAATCGTTTACTCACTGATCGTGCATGGCATTCTCTCCACGAAATGCCACACCTTACGCAAGATAGATACTGTAATACATGTACATGGATGGTTCAGACCATTGTCAAGCTGTTAACAGAAGGGGAAAAGGGTGATACATGGCACTATAGGTCTACAACCGCCTCCACCGAGAAGGACAATTCACACTTAATACGTACATGTAATTAAATTAAGAAGTTTCTGCATGAAATGCAGTACACCTTCCTCTGAACTTTTTTAACTGCCCGATGGCCAACACTACATCAGGAGACAATTTGCATTTTACAGGCGGACAACAACAATAAAAACTGTAATAACAATAACGCAACAATTAAAATAGAATACTGTACATGTATTATAAGCGATAAGAAGGCACATAATGAAAGTACATGTACATGCACTGTAAGGTGTAGACATTTCCTAACCTCCTTGTTTTTTGGGGGTTTTTTTCTCCCCCACCATCATGCGTAAAGCTAATCATATGCTGGGAACTTAATCGTGACTGAAGCTTAGGACAAGGTGGTCTAGAGGCAAGGTGCTCGCCTCTCATGCCGAGGGTCCAGGGTTCAAAACCCGGGCTGTGCAGTCATGTTGGAAATTGGGATTTTTCTCATATTTTCGTGTCCCCGATCCTATTGGGGGTAGGATCGAGTACCTAGTCTTCTCGGATAAGGACGAAAAATTTCGGAGGACCCGTGTTCACGTTGCACACGTTAAAGATACCTTGGCAGTTGGGATACTTTGGGAGTTGGAAATTGTAAAGAGCAGGCCGTACAGGCCGCTGCCCGGGCAAAATTGAAATTAAAATTAATAGATTAAATTTAGCCATATCACTCCCCCCAACAATAATTTATAATTCATTATTATATATTATATAAATATTAATAGAATCTAGATATGCAGATATTATTATAATACTTCAGAATACAAGTTGTGAGTTGTGAACTGTTGTGAGTTGTGAACTGCGCCTAACAGGTGCTCTGAGATAGAGAGAGGTAGAGAGAGTGAGAGAAAGAGAGGGTGCCGGTGAGAGAAAGAAAGAGCGAGTGAGAGAGCTTCTGTAAAGCGCATAGAGCATTTCTAATGGCAATGCATAATTCTATGCGCTATATAAATGCCATCCATTATTATTATTATTTTTGTTATTATGTATGACGTATAATAGTTTAATACTGCACACAACAACATAACTTAGTGCTATGATACTAAACTAGTAAAAAAAACTATAGCACATTGATAGTACGATGCAATGAGAAATAACCTCCAGGCGCAATCGTGACGGAATGCCTGAAGCTAGTGCATGACGTACGTACAGTACTGTGTACTACAACACAACTTCATACGCACATACTACATGTAATAAAAAAAACAACAACTGTAGCACAATGATACAGTAGTAACTAGCATGGTGCAATGACAGTTAACCCCAGTTATTAAATAAGGACAGGCGTTTCTCACGACCTGGAGATGACTAGCTCTGGGTCAACAAGGCTCTTCCAGTCCCATCAGGCCTATCGAGGGTTTGCCACTTGTGGAGTTGCGTGCGACGAATGGCAGCTCTCTTTAACTACAGTAGTTTCATAGTCGCATATATCAAAGAAAGACATAGGGACCTACATCATGCATCTGAACAATCACTCAAATATGAAATAACACAGTCCACACCTTTGAAAGAAGTCGTGATGGCGGTATTTTCAATACATAATAACATTACGTGACTGTATAATGTAGGCTAATTCTTGAGGGAAGCAGCAGATGAAGTGCTGAAAAAGATTCATACTTTTCAGCTAACGCCCTCAGCCGTTGTAATCACGGAAACTTTTCACTACAGCATGCATAAATTAATGTTGTGGATTTTAAACAATTTAAAAAATGCACCGTGGATGGAATCGCTGGGGACATACCATTGTTATCAGCCACGGAACAGGATACGTTGTTGAACGTAACATGGATAAGCAGCTTGACTACGCAATGGAATTGTTAAGCTTCCGTTTTTCAGATTATGTTCGATTAAATCAAATACAACCGAAATGGTATTCAAATAACTGTCACAGGTGTATATATTTAGTGCAAAGCCGATTTTTCCGCTTCCACAAGAAAGGAATTTAAAAACGATCTCGAAAAACTCCACAATACCGTTTATTGTTTTTGTTTTTAGAATCACAAATGTTAGAAAATACTGTACAACTGTTAAGGAAAGAAAACTCTGTTAAGTTTAATGAAGGATTATCGCACGTGCCACCAACAGGCACACGACAGTATTTACATGTACATGTATTTCTAATACAGTACATGTACCTAATTCCAATTTTGATTGATTTTTTTTTTTTTTTTGCAGGAAGCGCAAACATTTGGTCCTACAAATGTCTAAATGCCAGGAAATGGATTAAGTTATTGGAAATGCAGCAACTCAAATGCCTAATACATATCGTTTAGAATCCATCACAGTGATGTAGGCCTACATAATGTCTAACTGAACGATGTTTCTCCTAACTCTTGAGCTAGGTGGATAGAAATGCATGTTTTCAGTAACTATACGCATGTACTGTACAATGCACATGTAACTGCACGATATGGTAAAGACAATCTGAAGTTTTCCTAGAGCATAAAAAATTACATGTACACTGTAGTAAGCCTTTTATTAGTGCTATTTCTCAAACAAATGTAAGACGTACGTGTGTGCATGTAATCGAGACATCTGTTACTACTGAGGATTGTTGCAATTTTGCTTTCGAGACTGGATCTAGATCTACATGTAATTGTTTTCTTTGCAAACAAGTACAACAGTACATGCACGCAATGTATGATTATAAAACTGCTACATATTAGTTATTACATGTATTTATTACATGTATTTCTGGAGTAGCATGGTAAGTATAAATTAAGAAACATGTATTTTATTTTTATACATGAACATGCAATGAGTTCAGTTTTCATGGTGTCATTACTGTCAGTGTCACCGTTTGCAGACCAGCGTGTATGCTGCAAGTACTGACATGTTTATGCTGGCCTAGTGCGGAATAATGTAGGTCATAGTCATAATCACGTAGGTGTGAAAATAACGTGTGAACCTGTTAATTGAAAAAAAAAATAGCATCGATATCTTGTTTTTTAAAATTAATCACTAGATTTCCCTCCTCTTTCATTTAAACAGCTCCAAAGCCGCGTACAACGCATGTTATTTCATCGTATCAGAGCTGACGAAAAGAGATTTCACAAATTACACGGCGCACATGATATATATATTTATTATTTATTTCGAGTGTATATAATTATGTGGGTTCTTTCTTTCTTTGGGGGGGGGGGGGAGAGAAGAGGGATCGCGAAGAAACATATTGCAAGTACCGTAGGCCTACATGTATCTATAGTGTAAGTCTGTCCATTCTTAGGACGTCCGACACATTCACAAAAAAAAACAAAAAAACTGTACACATGTATGATACAGCATAGAATTAGAATGAAACACATGCGGTAAGTACACTGCATACATGTACAATGTATCTGCAAAAACAGCCAGCAGTTCATGCCGTAGAATGGTAAGGTCTTTCTGATGGGGCGGAATTTTCTTGGGTATTCTTGACTAGCATAATAAATAAATAAATAAATAAAAACCTACCACTTGTGAGATATTAGTGTCCATCAAGGTGTCCATATATAACTTAATGCTAACTAAAATAAAAACAGGAAACACGTGTTGTCCAGAGGTGGAAAAAAAAATCTGCGAGAGTTAAGGCGATCTGCGGCAGTGATACTGATACCCATGACTTCTGCACAAATACATATGTAATAAATACAGATCGTGTAGGCCTGCATGTAGCCTACTATATGTCCATATTGATTTTACTTTTGATATTTCACAGTTAACTACCCATTTATCCATCATGTCTGTTTCAATTCAAGTCAAAATGTCATTAAAAACTGCAACTTTGTAAATGATGTACCAAAGCAGATATTACATGTTATTATACTTAATAAATAATACTGTGCTCTGACATGATAAAAATGGCCGTTTTCTCAGTTCTTCAAAACAATTCACAAAACCGTACCCTCCTCACAAATTTCTTTGCAGACATTGACACTACTTCAGACTTCCTTGTTTCCTAATTTTTTTTTGCAATCTCTTCAAGAAGATTAAGAAAAAGAAAAAAAAAAAGTATTTTTGTTTGCACCAGAAATGCATCCTGCTTTGTTTGTAATTTAAAAAAAAAAAAAAAATTGTACTTTTAAATGTATGGACAAACAGTGTTGGCAAAATTCAGAAAGTGGGTCAAAGAATGTCTAGCAAAGAAAAGGTCCTTTGTTTCCCGGGGGCCTCAGAGCAGTGCTGTTGGCCAGCAAGAAAAGGAAAGCCATGTACGTGTACATGTAATATGTATTGTAGGCTACATTGTACATGTAATTGGTGCTTGAAAGTTTGTATAAAAAATCCAACATTGCGGGCGATTTTATAATGTTACCATGGCAACGGTGGAGACAAATTGAACCCCCGTACTATCACTCTTACCCAAGGTACCCAATATTATGTATCAGGACATAAAATATTACATATTATATTAGAAAAGGTGGGATCTCATCTCGACTTGAGTGTTCACTGCAGCCTATCCCGCCATAAAGTTAAGGGAAGTAACACAGTAATTCTGTGCTACTGTAGTGTAAGACCACTACTATTAGTGGGCCTACTGTAAGAGGAAACATTCAGTTCAGTCCACTGCTGCTTGATTTTTAACCAGACAATACTAGAGAAACTTGGCTATACAGGTAGTAGGTCTATCCGGCATAGTCTGGAAGTAAAGATTAAAAGACTATCAGAATAAGTTGTAAACTCAAGTCGAGCGGCACTGCTGATCTGCTCAGATTTGACAGTTTCCCTGGTTGCAAAGCTAGAAATTTGAGATTTCTAAGAACTGCAAAGCGAGTACATGTACATACCGTAATAATCCCCAATCGCATGCAAATTAATGCAATTACATGTATTTGAATTCCTGTACAGTATTCAGGTGCATCCATGCACGCGTAGATGTTTTTAGCGTTCGATGTTTAATTGCATTAATTGGGCAGAAACTCTTGAGAAACGAGTTTCATGAAAAATGCCCCCCCCCTCCCCCCCGAATACATTGTATTTGAACACTTGCCAAACATTTTATCTCACTGCGGTCCCGTGTCCTTTTGTGTGTTTGTTCAGGTTCCTTTGCACGGAGTAGGTCTACATCATGTAACATGTTACAATTTGTTACTGTTTTACAATGAAACACTTGAGACAGTGAGTTAGTCGAGTGTCCAGCCTAAGTTAAAAAACAACAACACAAAACAATCAGGACGCATTTCCTGCCCTGGTTATAGGCTACATGTAATTATTGTAAATAACTAATTAAATACATGTACATGCGATCATGTACAGTGGACTTGGAGTTGCTTGAATTGAACTTCAAGGGACCAGAGAAATATATGTATGTTCAGTTTGACCAATTTTAGGGTGAGCATGTTAAGTCATCATGATAGAGGTCATGTTTGTATAATTATAATACTAATATACATGCATGTATATTTTAGGCACATGTCCATCTATATCACTGCTTTCCCTCCCAGACTTGTATTCTGGCATGAAAAATTACATGTAAATTCTTCTATCTACTGGCAGTTCGGAGAGGCTGTTATAAGTAGGCCTACACCTATGCAAGCCAAGCATTTTGTGCTAGGGGCGTGTACATAATTATAATAATAATAATAATAATGAAGATCATTTATATAGCGCCCAATCCAAACCGTTTGCTCTAGGCGCTTTACAGAAAGTCATGTTCTCTCCATCTGCAACTAACTCTCTCTCTCTGCTATCTATACATATATTGTATACATAGATACACACACATAGTATAAGACAGAAATTAAACGATAAAACAGCAAAATTAAAGTGAATTGAGAAAATAAATGGATTGGGAATGAGACTTCACAACTGAAGTGTTTTTTAAAAAGGTGGGTTTTTAGACCAGTTTTGAATTTGGACTCGGTAGATGCTTCCCGCAATGATTTTGGCAGGATTATGTACCTATCTCGAACCCCTCCTCCTTATCATCAACCCTAAATTTTATCGAATCCCTAACTCTGCCCCCTGCCTTTTCAGCCCGAAAAACCCAAGAGGAAAACAAAATCTAAACGAATAATTGAGGCTGTTGTTTGGAGTATTTCAGGAGCTCTCTAGTGCTGGAGTCACAAAAGGCTTTAAAATACACACAGTACTATACTTCTAGCGCAAAAACTTGGGAGCATACGTTGTAACAACACTTTTTCGGAAAAAGATGTTTTATACTCACTTATTTGTCACTGTGTGTTTAATTTGGTGTGCTCGTTTTTACGTGTTTATTTAGAACTACACATGTATGTGACCTAGAGCATGTAGCTGTGCCATGGAGTTCATTTGAACAAAGTGGAAATTATTGATTCTGATTCGTTCAGATAATCCAGTTTGATCATTAAGAAGGGAAAAATCGGGACCAAATCATATATGTTCATTTAAAGCAAGCTTTCAAAAAGTTCACTTTAGGCAGACTCCATTGCACATAGGTCTAACCATAGAATATCGTGTATCTGCCACAGAAAAGGCATGTGTCAAAACTATTGTCAACAATGCCAACTTTGTGAGCCAAAATTTTTGTCCTTGTTAGAGTTGTTTTTATAATTTACCCTGAGAGGATTCATGCACTGAAGTCTTTTTTAACGTCTTATCCTTCATGATAATTATATATATAAATTTTACATGTATTTGGCTCTCTACAGTCTTTTGCTCCACACACATACTATAATGTAATCTTATATTTATGACCTAGAGAAACCAAAAATGGTGTGTTCCATTTCCAGGGACGGAGATACTGCAAAATCCCAATGTTTATATCATCAAATTACATTATATTATACTGCACAATTGTATAAGCCAGGGTCACCAAACTACGGCCCACCATGGTACTTGATTTTGTTTGATAAAACCAGGGATATCTAGAGCTACGGGATGGACAATTGCTGCAGCCCGCGCTTGTAAATTATGTAAGTCTGCCAGTTATCTGGCCCTCTGTGAAAAAAGTTTGGTGACCCCTGGTATAAGCTAACAGTAACAATGGCTCAGTGCCCTACCATTTTGATCTCAAGCAGATACCGATTACATGTATAGTTTTTTGGTCAATTAAATGTAGACATAACGTATACATAATGACACGATTGAGGACTTCCAGTGCCTGTTCACTTAGAAAATGTTCAAAATAATGTTTAAATTTGGTGTCACACTCACAGGAGAATGTACTTTCTAAGTACTCTACAATTTTAAACAACTTTTACTAAAAAAAACAACAACAAAAAACAAACTACAAAGCACTCAGTAAATTATGGTTACATCAAGACTTTGGTAATACTAATGAAATACATGTACTTGTAAACAACAAATAACATATATATCCGTTCATCACGGCAAACATCCAAACATGCACATGAATAATCAGAGAAAGAGCATTGTTTCTGTTTTTTTAAATGTGTTTATTGAATTCATTTCCCATGTTTCCGTTGTTTTTTTTATTAACGAGAAACACACTTTTTCTGCACCCACTTTATGCGTCAGCGATGGTCACTTCCACTTCCACACCAGGCTCAATGCTAATGGAGGTCTGGAGAGAAATTAAGGAAAATAACTATGGAAAAGATGTCTCATTCCACCAATCCCTTCAGTGTTTACACACTTCACTTGTGTCCTTTACAAGTATGTTCCAATGTAATTTGTGACTTAAAAAAAAACAAAACATAAAACTTCACCCCCCTCCCCCACAACAAGTTCCTGGTCATTTTTATTTACTATACATGTAATAAGAACTGTTTTGAAGCTACCTAATATATTTACAGGAAAAAGCACAATCTTCTTTGGCATGGGCATATTATTGAAACAGTCCCTGACTCAATCCTAACGGTAATTGCAATTCAACAAAAGCATTCATACAATATCATTATGCAGCTGCTGTGTAGGAAATCATAATGCATTCCGCCAACATGGTTAATGTAACAAAAAACAAACAAAAAAATCCACACCTATAAAACAAGCTAGCAAATATTGCAGTTTTTAGCATTTTTTACCCTTTAAAAATTAAAAAAAAAAAAAGTTTAACACTCATGCGCTGTTTTGTCAACTATACAGTATATATGTTTGGTGGGCTGTTTTCATTCGTTAACCATAAAATTGGGGATAAAAAATTGAACAGCTAGTTGATAGAAAGATTAAATATCTAAGGTGCAGCCAAAAGACCTATTCAATAAATGATTCAAAAAAAAGGGAAAGGGGGGGGGGGGGGGGGGGAAATGAGCTGGCAGCTGTAATTGCCATATATAATGAGTATTACACACAAAGAAGGTTTAGAAAGGATACAATCTGCTTCACAATCTCAGATGGGCTGTGCAGATCAATGATACGCTTGTGTATCCTCATCTGATACCTGTCCCAAGTTTTTGAGCCCTCACCACAGGGGGTTTTGCGAGTGGTAATGCGCAGCACTTTGGTGGGCATACGAACTGGCCCCTTCACTTTTAGGTTCTTCTCCTTAGCACCCTTGATAAGGTCTGTGCATACTAATGGATATAAAATAAAACAGAAGATCATAACAAGCACCAATACTTCCTCAAAATAATGTAAATCACGGCACTGGCTACACAAAATTCTTACCCAAAAAAGAAAAAAAAAATATAGTGCACTGTATAGGGTAACATGCAAGATGCCAGTCGCCAACACTGTACAACTAGTAATGGATCACTTAATTTCCAACACTGGTTTGCAAAGTATTGCCACATCTTTGGCCTTTTTTTTTTAAACATCACCCTAACTTACACAGTGGAACCTGCTTAAACCAAAAGCGGATAATGAGAAATTCGCTTTATCTGAAATCCTGTATTTCTCATAAGTTTACCCCGCTTGACACATAAAGAAAATCACGTAATTTCCTTTAAACCGAAAGATTCTCTTTCACTTCCTCAGCCGACTGATGGTAATGTCTCTAAAGTTAATACCTTTGATGTTAAACAGAACAATCCATATGTTCAGTTTCCAAGGGGATTATGCAACACTGAAAACATCCAAAAACAACCATTCACTTAAAACAATGTAAAAGTTAACTCTTGTGACTCGATGTTTCTTTAGGTATACATTGGAGTTACAAAAAACAAGAAAAGGAAGCCAGAGAATCTGATGCTTCAATGCCAGAAGTATTAAAATCAGATAAACCGAGAATCTCTCAGGTGGTACTGATGTCACAAAAATGTTAATTTTTTCATTTTTTTTTCTTCAGCTGAAACTAGTGAAAATGTTTTTTTTTCTTCATCACATAAGACTTCTTGACATCTCTAGCAGCATCTGTTATGTACTCCCAACTAGTGTAAACAGGATATAGGAAAATTTTATTTAAAAAAACGAGATTTCACAATTTTTTTAAATAGGTTACTTAGACCAGAGCATCAAAGGATGCATCCACACACACACAAAAAGCACAACTGTGTAAAAAAAAAAAGCGTGTACATCTATAGTACAGCCCCCCCCCCCCCCCGGGCTGAAAATTAGAGCAAAAATGCTACTCTCTGGTACACTACGACCCCCAAATTTTCAAGACTTCGACAGGCGTACGTGAAACTTTTCAGAGAGCTGAAGAAAATTTAGAGAAAATAATAATTGTTTTCACCCTGATTCTTAAGCAGTCGGTCAGCCCAACCTAGCATTTCAATGCCATAACCAGGAAGTTAGTTACATTTAAACCTAATACACATAGATCATCTAAACCCGTGCGCTGCGACACAAAAACTCTTGCTCATATTGCATAAATCCAACGTTTCTCAAACCGCGCTGGACCTCCAAAGGACGCCTGACCCAGTTATGTAGACAAGACCGCCCCCGTTCCTTCTTCACCCTCCTACACTTGAATCGGGCGGCGCCAAGCCTTATATTATGTGACATCGCTTTTCGACGGTGACCGGGTGAGCAGTTTGACAGATTCGTAGACTTGCCTGCACCGATTGTCTTAATACCGTGTCCCGTGAAAACGATTGAATTCGCATTGCGTAGTTAAAAAAAAACCCACATAATTACATGGCCACGTTCCCTCTGAAAAAAAAAAAGCACTGATAAGTGCAAGCTGACTGCTAACCTCTCGTCCGCTCACTTTATTTCAAAACAAAACTACATACACAATGAAGAAGGTAAAATTATAATTCGTGTCTGGGGGCTATAAATTACAGTGTGCATGTATGCTGATAACTGATAAGTACCGTTCAGCAAATCTGCAGCCCCTTTATAAAGTTATCAAGAAAACCAGATTTTCATTTTTCAAACCACGAGCGGCCCTTCCAACAGACGCCTGACCCAGGGAGGCAAACAGTCTCCATCTTTCCTTTGCGCCCCTACTTCTACCAGGTGGTACTAAACTTCACGTCACGTCTCCGGCGGACATCAAAGTGAGTAGTTTGACACTCCCGTAAACATGCCGGCGGCGACCATTTTCTACACTGTTAGTGGGGAAACAAATGAATAGGTACTGCCGCCGCACACGTCCCCTACACGTAGGTGAGCCATCCTATCGTGATCTAACTATCGCCCCACCGAATCGGAAACCTCTACGCAGTCACAATCACACTGCATTGTCAAGACCAGTGGCGCTACCGGTACTTTTCGTCTGTTTGGTCGGCCTCATATTTTTTTTTTTTTCCAACTGATAGTGAACTTCCTTGACTACGAGAAGGCCTTTGATAGCATCGATAGAGAAACACTGTGGAGAATATTGAGACATTATGGAATCCCAGAGAAGATGGTGAACCTTATCAAGAGCATATACGACGGGACAAGTTGCAGAGTTGTACACGATGGCGAGCTTACTGACAGCTTTGATATCAAGACTGGTGTTAGGCAGGGTTGTTTGCTGTCCCCATTTCTGTTTGTCCTGGTGATTGATTGGCTTATGAAAGAAACCACCAGTGGAGGAAGAAATGGCATACAATGGACCCCATGGACACAGCTGGACGATCTAGATTTTGCAGATGACTTGGCACTATTGTCGCACACACACGACCAGATGCAAGCAAAGACTACAGCTCTAAACAAAATTTCAGAATCTATTGGATTGAGGATACATCCTGCGAAGTCGAAGGTCCTAAAAATTGTTGCACTCCCAAGCGCACAGGTCAGAGTAGGAGATCAACCACTGGAAGATGTAGAGTCCTTCTGCTATCTTGGTAGTATCATTGACAATAAGGGAGGAACAGAGGCAGAAGTCAAAGCACGAATTGGAAAGGCACAGGCAGCTTTCACGTCCTTAAGCAAGATTTGGAGAACCAAGGATATATCTCTAAAAACAAAGCTGAGGATATTCAACTCGAACGTGAAGTCAGTCCTGTTGTATGGATGTGAGACTTGGAATGCGTCTCAGGCCTGCATAAAGAGAATCCAAGTTTTCATCAACAGATGTTTGAGGAAGCTACTTAAGATCAGATGGACAGACAAGGTCAGCAATGAAATTGTATGGAAAAGAACAAGACAGAGCCCAGTCAGAGAGGAAATTGGTAGGAGGCGATGGAGATGGATCGGCCACACTCTCAGGAGGCCAGGAAACAGCATCACGAAGAAGGTATTGGATTGGAATCCCCAGGGCAAGAGATCAAGAGGAAGGCCGCGCGGAACGTGGAGAAGAGCCAGAGAAAATGATGTGCAACGAAGCGGAAAGACTTGGAATAATGTAAAGAGGCTGGCCCATGATAGAGAGGGATGGAAAGTGTTTGTTGGTGGCCTATACCCTGATCCAGGGTGAGAAAGGCAATGATGATGATATTTTTTTTTCCCGGATCAAGAACCATCTCGCGCATAAATCTCCGGGCTTTCCCGGGGAAAAGCAGTTCTGTTCAAATTCCCGGGACCCAGGGCCTAGCAGCAAATAATATACACGTAATTATACTTAAAATGGTAAGATAGGACAGCTCGGGGTTTTCGCGGGCACGGATTTGGCAGCGCAACCTCGTGGCGTAAACAGAGATGTAAACAACGGTTATTTTTTACAAAGCCGAACAGAGAAAATGCCGAGTTTTGTTCAGTGTATAGCTCTCATTCTAAACTTTGCTGCAAGTCGCTTACTTTGTAATTATGAAGTAATTCGTTGTCGGAAACCTCTGTCTATTTTTTCCCTTTTTAAGTGTGGTAACAAAGTCGCAATCGTTTTATCAATTTACCATCTTACTGAAGATAGATCTAGTATATTTTTAGAATAACATGGGACAGAGGCTGGATTTCCCGTTTATGACGTAACTCGCACACTCTGTCTCCCAGCAGGACATGCAAGTAAGAAAGTAAACAACAGCGGGAACTACCAAGGGTTTTGAAAATGTTTAAGGATTTACCTTCATCACGCTCCTCCTCTTCTTTCTGTTCTCCAAATTCACGAAAAATACACCATCGCCGATAAACACTTCAACCGTTGCATCAGAGATGCATAGCAGTACAATAACTAGCAGTCGAGTCCCAAGCACTGTCAGTAGGCTAAAATTAACTTGTCATGAGAGAGGCCAGGGAAGTTACAATTACATGCACATTACAAGATCCATGCCTAAGCCATTGCTATCGGGCATCCTGTGAAAAATCTGTTTCTCTCTCTTTTTCCTTCCTTCAACCACCCTTTTTGCGCTCCGCTTCATAGAAAAATTCATTATTCATTAGATACTAGATCTACATATTTTAAAAATATGTTGAAGGTGAAATCTTGCCCCTTGAAACGAAATCGAACGGTGTTGTATCTTACATGTTCAAAGCAAATCCATTGCTATGGGATCTCTGGTATAGCTCTGAAATGGTTCAGGTCCTATCTATGTGACCGAAAACAAATTGTTGTAACAGATAACATAAAATCAAAAGAATACATACTGCCATATGGTGTTCCACAAGGCTCAGTTTTAGGTCCCACTCTCTTTATTATGTACATTGGGCCCCTGTCTAATATTTTTAAAGATCATGGTTTTTATTACCATCAGTATGCTGATGATGTCCAACTATATCACCCTGGTACGACTTTAGGTCATGTTGACAATGTTATAAAAGATAGTGAAAAGTGTATTATGGACACAAAAGAATGGATGAACCAAAACAAACTAAAGCTAAATGAAGACAAAACAGAAGTTATGATTATTGGAAAGAAAAGACAAATTACTGCAATTAAAAATGTAAAATTAAATCTTGGTGAAAGCACTGTAGCAAACGTGAATAAAGTTAAAAACTTAGGCACAATTTTAGAATCAGATCTCAGCATGGAAAATCAAATAAGTTCATTATGTCGATCATTAATGTTTCAATTAAAAAACATCAGCTCTATTCGTCCATTCATATCCCAAGAGGCAACTCGAATACTTATCACTTCACTTATGTTTTCAAAGCTTGATTATTGTAACTCTCTGCTCTTTGGAATTCCGAGCAACAAAATAAAACGCCTTCAGATAATTCAGAATAATGCAGCTAGACTGATTTTTAGAAAATCAAAAAGAGAATCTGCCTCAAGCCTTATTGACCAACTTCACTGGCTTACTGTTGAAAACAGAATAAAATTTAAAGCTGCAGTTTTGGTTTACAAATGTCTTGAAGGTTCAGCTCCCTCCTATCTTTCGGAACTTTTGAAAAAACATGAGTCTGATAGATTTTTAAGATCTACTACAGAAAACAAACTGGTTGTTCCCAGGTGTAAAACATCAAATTATGGAGATAGAGCTTTTAGTTGTTTTGGTCCCTGTGTGTGGAATTCTTTACCACAAGAGGTTCGAAATTCTGCCTCTCTAAACATATTTAAAAACAGGTTAAAAACATTTCTTTTTAAAAACTGAATTTTATAGCTTGCTATGGATGTATAAAACTAGTTTGTCTGTGTGTGTGTAAGTTTATTTGAATGTGCTTTTATGATTTTTTACTGTGTACAGCGCCTAGAGCTTTTAATGTTTTAGTCCTGGTGCTATATAAATGTATATATTATTATTATTATTATTATTGCGCGCCGAGAGTGGGTGCTGCCAGCGACTGGATGTAAACGGTATTTTAAGACTAGAGTCCGCAAGAGGGGAGTGTCTGATTTTATCAATCTTGGATCTTTGCTGGCAGTCACCCTGTTCTGTAGTCTAGATCTAATTTAGTATTGTTGTTCCAGTGTTTGTGCCTTATTGCTGGTGTTGTGAGGTAGTGTGGGCCTATAATCTGTTGTGGTTGTTAACATTATTCATGAATGTTGTAGGAAATGGCAAACTAGTGGTTTTTCACCCCAGAAACCATGGCGTCATACTCATGTACGGAACACTGCGAGGGCCGCACAGACTGTGACTTTGTGCTACCGCCCAGAGATAACATTTGAAAAAAAAATTTAAAAAGGAAGAAAGAAAGAGAAGGCCACAGCAAAGTAAACATTGCAATGCACTTAAAAATCAAGGCTTTTAATTTTGTAAAAGTACTAGTATGGGAAAAGGATGGGGTGGGGGAATAGTTTCTCTTGTTTCATACACGATATCATATGACACCACAAGTGTTACTAAAATCTTAGTTACAGAAACAGGAGAAATTTTCAAAATTTAATAGATGAACATGGCAAGTAATACTAACAATACCAACACTGAACTTAATGTCAACTGAAGCGGAACCTTTTGCAGTAGTCAGCCATTTATAAGCCTTTCATGGTGTCATGGTTCATGCAGAGATGCCACCCTATAACAAAAATCTGAATCTGGGAAAGAAAGTCTGAATTGGTGCGAAAGACGATAAAAACTAAATGTTCCAGTTCTAAACCTATATTTTCATGGGTTTTTTTTTCTTGGCCACAATGGATTAAGCTGAAAATCATCTTATATAACATTATCTTATTATCCGCTCTTTGTCTTGATCTTGGACAAAACTGAAAAAGAACCCTTTCCAGAAAAGCTCTGTGGCAAACTTATCTTTGCTCTAGAGCTGTGGTTTTTCTACAATTATGTCAGAGAAAGGCTGCCTTGAATGCCAAAATGCACGAATGCCCCGCACAATTTTTGCCTATTCTGTGCTGCTGAATGTTGCCCTACTCCCAATCTCATGTTTTAATTGGGCAATTTGTGCCCATGCAATGTCAACCTTCTTTATGTTCGTGGCTTGGAATTAAGAAATCTAGGCCTAGACAAGTTTAAAATTGATTCCTCCTTCGGTCACAATCGCTGCCGAATAAATTACTTTAGACTTAATACGTCTAGATCTAGATCCATAGATCTTGCTAGATCTCATTCCTGTATCTGTCATATTCACTGCCAAGTAAATCACTTAAATCTAGACTTTGACGATATATAGGTAGGCTTAAATTTGAAGGAGGTGATATAAATCTAGCCATGTTTAGAATTGATTCCTCCATCCATCACAGTTGCAGCCAAACATAACCCTTAAACTTAAGTGAGGGCGAATAGATCTTTTCAGTTTGTTTCAGAATCGCCGCCATTCGGAACAGTAAAAAATAATGTAAACAATGCATGTCGCAATTGTTGACCAAATTCCTGAATGGTGCGCACTATTCGTAAAATGATCACATTATTCCAATTTGGCACATTTTGTAAAAGTTATAATTGAAACCTAGAATCCGGAAGAACACAAAAGGAAAAAAATGCCCACTGCGGGAAGTAACAAAAAATCAGAATACCGGCATTGCCCCTGTTTTTCGAGAAAAATCGGAATGATTTCTATCAAATTGGAACAGGTGGCATCTCTGTTCATATATGGAATGATGTGGGTGGTGACTTTTTTGCCCTGCTGCAGCAAAATTGACAATATGAAAGGCTTTGAGCAAGATTTATTTTTACTCATTTTGTCCAAGATCTGGGGGCACTGTTTGGCAGAGGACCATATCAAGAGGAATTGAGCACCGCATAACTGGTGAACTCTTATAATGACATTCTACATTCAGGCTAAGTGAATCATTGGGTGAAGATATGGCAAATCAAAAATTTTGTTGTGAGCAATTGATCTGAAAACTCAAACCTTTACTGACACTCTGCCAAAATAGTCATATTGTTGCCTTGTTCCACATAAATTTTAACTGTTTCCAAGGGCTAATGATAGACTAGATCTAGGACAAATTAGATCCAACTACAGGATAAAATTAAGGAAAACTTCTCACGCCATAAATGTATTCAATGTAGGTATTCCAAACCAAATTTTCAAACTCATGCTCGCCTCTTTTAAACTAGATATTTGAAAAGAGGCTTTCAAATAGAAAAAAAAAAAAAATATATATAAAATTTGTCCATGTAGCTCACAAGTTACGAATTTTTACAGTATTTTTGGACTTAGTTTTTTCTAGGTAAGTCGTAAGTCGCTGGTCTGACGAGAAGGCCATTTCAGAGTAGCACTGTGTTATAATTAAATTTGGATCTCTAATTCTTAATCCTGGACACAATTAACTCTATTATACATGCAAATGCTATGGTATTTATGTGAAAGGTCTGTGCTCTGTGCTTTTGGCATAATGGTAGGTCAAACATAGAGCTTCATAATCATAACAAATTTACCACGAATTTTTGTGCAAAATCGCCCACCAGGTCTACTTTGGTATCAGATTATATAAAACTAGATGAGCTACCGGGCATTGCCCAGAATAAACAATCATGTGATCCCCCCCCCCTCTCTAGATAATAAAAGTAATAAACTACAGTCTCGCTTCAAAACTCATGCGCAGCAGAACACTACGCACCAAACTGAACGCTTGATACGGTGCTATATATTACGAAACAAACAATGCAAAAATACAAATGTTACATAGTATTCAACATTGTCATTTATTAAAAATACATGCTTGACGTAAACAACTTTTAATAATAGCCATCATCTGCCTTATCTCAATTGCCACCTTCCTGCCAAATTTAAGGCCTGAAGAGTGTATAGTTTGGTCAGTTAGTCATGCCAAAGGTTGCAAGTTACTGAAATATATAATAGATATGGAAGTCTGATGGTCATGATACTGTTTAGAGCATAAATCATACTAACAGAGAATATGCTCATTTTTTTTTAGGAACAACACTGAGGAACCTTTCTGTGTATGGGTCCCTGAACTCGGCTGATGTCGCATTTTTGTGAAAATCTTGAAAAGGGCCAAAAATGGACACCAATATTTTTTTCTAAAAAATGTCCCAAATTGATTGAAATGCATTGGTAGACAATAGACAAGCACGTTCCACTCCATTTAAGTCACTGGTTATTGCAATTGATCAAGAAGATCATTGGCTGTAGGATAGAAATGATGTACCATACTTTATACTACTAGATAGTAGTAGTACTGGATTTAGATCAAACTCATCTCTTCATATCCAGAGGGGAAATAATGGGTGAACAAATCCCCGATGGCACTGAAAAAAAATCAATAAATTTCAGTTTCTAACGAAACAATTATTACAAAGAGTGCCACTGTACTAAAATGACAATAAATTTGAATTCTCTGCTTTCTTGCCAAAGCTAGGCATACGACAGTACGATGCAGCATACACACCCTAGTAGCATGAGGGGATTCCGTGTTTATAAATAAATGTCAACCAATCAGTGAACATTATTTATTGCAGTCTTCGTCATTTCTGATCCCGAAATAGATTTCATCAATGAAATGCAGCTTACAATGTGAAAGGAGATGCCACTGTCCCCGATCACAAAAAAATTGGGGCAAACCAACACCCGTTTAAAACTAGCTATAAAAAGCAGTATCTATCAAAAGCACGGTCCAAATCCATGAATCCCATTGAATTTGTTGATGAACCACAATGAAATTAATCACTTTGAACAATAAGAGTGTGAAACCGTCACTGGTGTGTGTGAGTCGAGAGGCACGGGTCAACCGACTCGGGCCGACTGGATAGTGGACTCCCTACACTTCGCGGAAACTCGGGTTGGGGGTCACCCTATTCAAAAGCACGGCGGACTGCGTCGCATGAACCAATCAGCGTGATTTTTACATATTGTAAAGTGGAAGTGACGCTCTTTTCAACGATGTTAAACTCGACCAGATGTGATGCTATTTTGGGAGAAATATACACAACGGAAAAGTCCCTATTTTTCACCTTGTGGTTTTGATTTGAAATCGGCGTGGAACCCAAGCTATGTTTATACCAAAATTTAGCTTGTCCAATGACCTTTCTGACCGTACCAATCATCAAGCCATAGGTAGCCATGCCGCGATGTGACAGAGCGAAATGCAAACAGTACCCCTCCAGGGTGCGGCTCAGCTGATGTAAACTTGGGGATTTTCACGCAAACGACGGGTTTTTATGAACTTTATACCAACTAATTAACGCAAAATAAAAGTAATCAATCAGTATGAGTATGGCATTACACAGCAGAAAACAAGCTTTAATTTGATATGTAGATCTTTGTGATCCTATTAAATTAGAAAAAGTTACGATCTCGCGAAAACACTCAAATTTCAAGTACGAGGCCATTTTTAACATGTCCGAGGCGGGCGGTTTGGGATACCTAATCAATGGTACATCTATATGAAGTTACCTTTCTCTAAACTTTTCACAACTCTGCTTGTAAGTGTGATTCGGATCCTGTGAATTGGTGCCTCATCAGATGGGGCTTTCATGGAGCCATCCTTGCTGAAACCGGAATCTTTATTGAAGGACTGAAATGAAAAGAAGTTTCTCATAATTTAAAATGAATCTGATCTCTCTATCCAGCACATTAAAAAGCATGCTTAAAGAATTTCCAGGTGAGTGAGATGTCATGATCTACAAGTTTTGATAGTATGAACTAACTAGACATCTAGATCCCAGATCTAGACTAGATAGTAGATCTCAGATATCTATTGTCAAGATGTCCTGATCTTATTCGCAGATGGGGGGTTTACTGGTTTTGTGATGCCTACTATGGAAAAGTTCTCCCGCATTCCGCAGTCTGCAATGGCTAGTATCTACTTTTATCAGTCAGAGTCTCTGGGTCCCGTCCATCTTGGGTTCAATCCCACGCCCGAGCATTTGATGTCATGGGGAAATTGATCAAGTGTTACTAGCGTGCTCCACATTACTTTATCCCTCTTCACTGAATGGGACAGAAATAAAAATGTTGGCTAAATCAAATTTTAAACATGTAAATGATTTCTTTTAGTCAGTGTGAAATGAACAGCCCATCTCTCTCCACAGTAACCTGGATCTATTTGTCAACTTTTGCTTTATCACTTTTTTTGTTTGCTTTGTCTACCTTCACACCCGACAAAAGTGGCTAATAGGCCTACTTTAATAATAATTCATCTAGATCTACAAAAAATTTGTAAAAAATATTTTTTAAAATCCTAGATCTAGATATCTTGAATAGATCTATCTAGAAGTAAACCCCCCCCCCCCCCCCAAAGTCAGATCCTGCTGAACCTCGACGACCCCCCCCCCCCCCCCGTAGGCGAATTTACTTCTTGTAAGTTTTTGGAACAGAAAAAAGGAATGAGTAGCAGTGGGGGACGAACTCTTCTGGCTTTCCGGTCTTCTGAATGAGAAGTGATGCGCATCGTTTGTTTTAGTTTTAGTCAAAGTGATTGAGATGGACACTCGCGTGGCCACCGCTAGCCTCTCACTCGTCAAGCGAAAGAATTGTTCGTTTCAGCTTTTCAGTGTATGTATGACTATGTGAAGTTAATCTGATCTTTCTAGATCTAGATCCTAGTCTTTTATCACTCGATAAAATTCAGAGAGCTTTGGTTCTCGCCTGCTTGTTATGGTAGGCCTACTTAGGGCGATTTTGTATCCCATAAACAGCTCTCACCATCAAAAATGTTTAGGTGAGTTTCATCAGTAGCTCGACCGAACGCCATTTTAAGCTCTTCCTAAATAAAAATCACGGGAGGAATTCCTTACGAGATCTGCACTTTTTGATAAAAAACCCTTCTATATATTTTTTCGGTACTTATTAATTTTGTTAGTTTATCCAATTGTCATTGGAAAAAAAGCAATGTTGGGGGCGTGAGGGTCTAGTCAGTTTGTATCAATGGGCGGTAGTCAGATTGACTACTCAGGTGAAAAGGGGCTGGGGTAGTTGTGTTAGTTTCTGGTCTTTGGCGCTTTGTCGGCAACAGTGCGGATCTCGTACGGAATTCCTTCCAAAATCACAAACTAGAGTCTAGATCTAAGTCCATCTGCGAATAAGGCAGCGTGGCCATTAGTAGGCTACTAGAATCTAGAGATATCTTGATCTAGACTCTAGTAGGCTATTACTTGTAGGCCTATTGGGATGACTCGGTATAGTCCGGAATGGTAATCTAACAATTTTACTCAACCTAGGGCAGGCGTGACATAGCAGGCTTGGTTCTCGGCAGACCTGCCTCTCACTCAAATCTAACTTGAAACCCACCAGGCATCTATCGAAAATAGGACATCAAGTAAATTTAAAACCATTCCGGCTGATGTGGCAAAGAAAGCCACTTGAATCTCAGTATTTATGAACTAAACGACACCTGATAGCCCTTATATTACCATTTTTGTTATTCTGGCCGACTTAATCAAAGTTGACTGTCAAAGCTTTGAACAGCGGTGAGCCAGTAACTTGTATCTCTGAACACGCGAGACGGAAAAGAAAGCTCCTTGAACATGATTTCCGTTGACAACATTTTATTTTGGTCCAAGTTAAATTAGTCCAAATCATGAAATTTACTTCCGTTTACCATGGGTGTGGCTCCACAGTAGCGGCAGGATGCAAGTTGCAACAAATACAACAGCCCAAACAGGGTCGAAATGTTTTACTTGAAAAATATCAAGGTGCAAATACGTACGGGTTAATATTAATCATACATGTAATGTAATCGCACCCTGAATCATTGTGTCTGGTTGCAGCTGATACCACCACAGATCACATTTATAGACTAATTTTTTTAGGGTTGACTACTGTCCATTTTCTCATGCTTTAATTTTGTTTAGCAACCAGCACTTCATTTCTTCATAGATAACCTCCTCACACGCTGCTCTCAATTCTGGAAAGCCCACACACTAAATAAATACATTTAGAACAGATCTCAGCGAGCGAGCAACAAGACTGTTTTAAGCCATTGCCTAACAGTGGGACCCCCACTGTCGAATAAACATAGACCAACTGGAAAGGGTCCAGAGGAGAGCTGCCCGCTTTGTGACAAATGACTATACTAGAAGTAGTAGTGTAAATAAAATGATGAGAGACCTCGAGTGGACACCATTAGAAGAGAGGAGAGCAAAAAACAAAGTAAAAATATTTTATAAAGGCAGGGAAGGAAATATCCATATCCCACTGAACCACCTCACCATTAATACCAGAGGCAACAGAAGGAATAATATAAAATATAACATCCCAAGCTCACGGGTTAACAGCCATCTTTATTCTTTTTACCCTAATGTCATCAGGATGTGGAACAACCTCCCGGCAGAAGTCCAAACACTATCGTCTGCAACGACTTTCGACAATGAATTTAAGAACATTATTATCCGTTGCAGCTACCATTGTAACTAAAGTGCGGGTTGTATTTCTGTGCACAATCTGGAAACCAAAGTTATATATACAAAAGACTTTATACAACTAATATATTTTTAAATGGTCTTAACATCTATGTAAGATTTTACCCTGTTTTTAGCCTCAGAGGAGCGACGTTGAGTCGCATATACTATAGTGCAGTTGGGGAATCGTCTTATAGTTATAGACGAACCAACTATAAAAGAAGAAGAAGTAACACTAAACAGAAACAGGAATAGCTGCCATTTTTGGATTTACCGTGGATACAAGCAATATGCCGAATATATGTTTACATGATTGCCTGATCAAACTTTCACGATGTTTGAAGTTGTCGGGCCATCTAGATAGATAGACAGATAGACAGGCGGATGGATGGGTGGGTGGGTGGATAGACAGCCAGACAGATCGATATTTCTGGTCTAATTAAATTTAATAATAGTCTACAGTGTAAAATAGTAATGATGCATGTGTTCCAAAGTGACGAAATATCGTAAAAACCACAGTGGCATCGGAAGTGATACTTAAATGGGTGTTCAAGCCAAGTTATCAGAAAGGAAGGTGCTGATCATTGCAGATAAATTTGATTGAAATCACACTTTCAGAAGTGGCGTAGCCCACCCGCTGTGAAAGATTCTCAACGAGAATCTCCGGGGGATACCGATGATGACGTCACGATTTCCACGTTTGTAACAAGATGGCGTCCTTGGTGAGGATTTTGGATTTGATACGAGCGTTTTTATCTGTTCTCTTTTTTATTTTATTTCGTTGTGTCAGGCCAGTGAATGAAGAGTAAAAAAGTACACCACCTTGATGCCTTCATGTGTTGACTTTTAGGCGCACCGACGTGAAGCGGTCTTTCAGACAAAGTTTACAAGTATAGATCAAGTCGAGATATGGTATCAAAGTAGACCTATTCGTATGTTAGTTTTGTTACTGAGCATTCTTTAGGTCTTGGAAATAAGCCGACGAGCACCACACAGACCACGTTTATTGGTCTTACAGCATGAATTAGGAACTGACTTTTTAGGTCTGTTTGAAATGTAGCAGCAATCTTCTGGTCATGACCATGTCATCAAAAAGCCTGTTTTTATTCCCCTCGAACTGTATTTGCCTAATTTCCTGGATAGATTTTGTAAACTCCTGTGGTCAGTTTCATGAAAAGTGCCCAGACCAGTGGACAGAAGATGGTGCCGAAACAGCCTGGGCACTCTATGTAGGGCAGATAATTGATATAACCCAAGGGCGCATTTCATGAAATCTATCTACGTGTCAAAGTGGGCACTTACCTAGATCTAGCTGACTGTTAATGGCGTTTCACATAAAATTAGAAACCGGTATCATTTTGTACTTGCCAGTGTTTATCTGCGGTGGACATCTTCACTGCAAGTATTAAATGCTCCTATTACTGGCTTCCATGGTAAATAAGGGTTATGTCTAGGAGTGTGCAGGGATAGAGTGAATGTAGGGAATAAAATTTTAAGAATGACCTAATGAAATGATACTACTATGTTGCGCTCGTGGTCTGCCAGAGGTGTGGCAGTAACGAAACGTGCCTAACAGTGTGCACTGGCTATGTCTTAGCTTTGGCTGGGCGTTCTGTGAATATGAATTAAAATTATCTATTAAAATAATGCTGGCCGTCATTGTGCAGGGAAGGAATAAGAAAGAACAGGGTGTCCTGGCATCTGTGACTCAGGGGACAGCTTAGACTGACTGGGCAGTTTTCATGAAACCCTGCCCTTCTGTGTCAAGTACTCATGGGCCCGTTTTCGCCATATATTTTATTAGGTGGGAATTTTGCCTTGGGCACTGTTCATGAAACCAACCAGCACTGAGATCTGGCCCTCTTGTCATGAGGCCAGCAACTGATTGTTAATAAATAGGTGGTGGGACCAAAAGCTACAGCTTGTTATTCTGTTGCACAACCTCAGGGGAAAATCTGTTTTATTTTTGGTATTTTTTTTTTTTTTGCATTCAAGTTGTAATGCATATTTCAATCACAAATTTTATTCATTGTCACTACAAAAGTTGCACATGTTTGTGTTTAAATGTATTTAATTTTCTGCCTATGAAAATATATGCCTATGTCTGTGATAAATTGTGTGACTGGAATATTTTGATTCGTTCACACAACAAAGAGGACACATTTTGTATTTAAGCGCCAAAAAAGAAATTTATAAGAATTGAAATTCTTGGGAGAACAAAAAATGGAAGTGCTGCACATTTAGCCTATCATTTAACAACAAAAAAAATACAAGAAATGAGCACATTTACAAATGGTATTTTATGTTCTGTTCAAAATGATTGTAAGGAACACATCTAAACGATATTTAAATTTTCCCTATGGGTGCTTAACTTTATTAAGAGACCAGCTGAGATATTCATCCCACAGCCTAAAAGTAAAAGCACCAAGAAAGCCACAGGATCTGAGGACATTCACTCTCGCAGTTTAGTTTCATGCAAAAAAATAGTATAAGTACTGGCTGTTCTAAGGAATATAAAAAGCTCCAAGAGTATTGTCCAGAACAAACAAAAAAGTGTAATTGTCATAAATAACATTTTTCAGCTCAAATCTAGATCCATCCATTGTGTTTTAATTGCTTTCTGTCTAATATATATTTTTTTTCAATGAAATGAAGTCATTGTGACGTGTCATAGAGAAACAAAGCTCGCTGGCCTTTGCACTGATAAATATACTTAATCCTATCTAGACAGGAGGGTTAGTCAGCTTTGTACAAAAGCAATGGTACTGTCATTGAAATGTTGACCGCATGTCAGAAATTGAGATGAAATACAGTACATTATGGTATTTTCTTTTCAGGTGTGGATTTTCACAACGGCCCTTTCCTTGCTCCTGTCATGTAGTCATGTAACATCCTTTTACTTGCCAGGTGTAGCACCCTCAGAATTTATGAAAGGAAACTTTGTTGAAGTGAAGGTGAGTACAGCATTCCATTTAGTCCACCAATTTTTCAAAAGTGATTAGATATGTAAACTCGCATACTTGTACTTTTATGTAACTATAATCAGGTGCACCTTGCAGATTGAATTGCCTTATTTGTTTCTCACTAAACCTTTCACTAATTCATCAAACCAACCAACTTCCTTCTCAGGCAGTGAAACTGACCAGCACAAAGACACAGCTTCCTTATGAGTATTATTCTATGCCTTTCTGTAAGCCTTTGAAAGAGATAGTTTACAAGGGAGAAAATTTAGGTAAGTTTTTTGCTGCATTGCTTCTCTGTTAATATTATAGTAAAAAATTTAGGTAATTTTTTTACTGCCCTGCTTCTCTGTTAACTCATTGACTCCTCGGTGGAATTTTACACACAAATGAAATTCCGCATATGTGAGTGTGCATGAGATAAGTCGGCAAAGCTGATTTTGAGAAAAACGGCTTTGAACTGAAAATATGGGTCCGACACAAACTTCCGACTTGGCTGTTTCTAGGGGACCGTGTCATGTTACAGGGTAAACTGTAGATAGCAGTGAACGCTACTCACTATGATCTCTATAACGGCTTTGTAATTAGACTACAGTCTCCTAACAACATTCACTCCAATATTACTTGGTCAATTAGCTATTGCCACTTATAGGGTTAAATGCTGTTTTATCAAAATCTTGTTTTAGGGGGGTCACTGACTTTAATTTCTCAGAAATGTCTTGTCTTTTATTATATGTACAGAACTCAAAATGTCATGTTGCTGACTTATGCCGGGTTTTCTCATGCAAACTCACATATATTTATGACTTTCTAAATCATACACGTTTGTTGTGGATAGAGCTAGATTACACAATATACATATCAATTTGTTGGAAATTGAAAGCAGAATAAGATAAAAGGATTGACAGAATGATTTAGCACACTTTTGATACATAACCGTACAGTAAAGTGAAATGAAAACTTCAAGAACAGATTTTCACACCTAAATTTTTCAACATACCTCATGCTCATTCCACTTCTATGCATCCCCATGTATTCAACTTTTAAAATAATAACAGTAAGCCAATTATGAATTCACCATCCAAATTTCATGAAGATATCTCTCCCAAACTTTTTGAGTTAGGATCAAAATCATATAACTGATATGGCGACATATTTCACAATATGTCACATCACAGAAATAAAATAAAAAAAAAAAAATAAACATCGATTTCAACACGCCATTCTCTGTTTACGTTTTGCGGAAGGAACAGGAAAGCCAACCTCGCGCATGCGCAAAAGTATACTTCGTGGCAACAATTGGTAGCTTCGTAAATTAAGTTTTAATTCGGAACTGGGAAATCCAGCTTGGAGTCCGACTTCGGCTGTGGCTTGAACTGGAAAATCTGACTTAGGGGAGTCAATAAGTTAATATGTTAAAAATTTAGGTAATTTTTCTTCTGCACTGCTCCTCTGTTGATATTACAATGCTTTTAGTGATGTCTATGGGGGAAGCATTCCTCAGTAATAATTTTGATATTCAACTAATTGTGTTTAAAAAGCATCTTTTACTCTCAATTTTGTTTTAAGTACCAAAAAAGAATTTTTTACACTGTTATGCTGAATTATTTTTTTAGATGACCATACATAATACATTCTAAATATGTATATATTTTATTGCAGGAGAAGTCCTAAGGGGAGATCGTATTGTGAACACTCCATATGAGGTATCAGCTGCAGTATTTTTTGCTCCTTTAGAATGTATTCATGCTTTCCTTAATTTATCTAATTCTGTGTTTTACACTTTTTGTCACACACTTTGATACATTGAGGACAAATGGAGGTATCAGAAAAGGGAGTGTTGGACAAAGGGTTGACGAGAAAAATGGGAGACTTAGGATAATTATCCTAATTGGTTACCTTTAATTCAGTGTACCGTTGTCTAAGAAAGTCAGTATCAGCGATTTTTGGCAATAATTTCATCATACTATTTATAGGTATAACAACATTTTATTTCCTATTTTGTTCATAAAACAATCTCTTGGAAAATGTCTGTTGTGTAACATTTGAATTACCACATTCACTTTCTTTCTTATCTCCAGGAAAAAAAATTATATCCCATCACTGATAATCAGTTCACTACTTTACTAATAAATGACTACTTATGGTGGTAATTTCCATCTTCCTGTTCAGGTGCACATGGCAACTAATGTTGACTGTAAGGCTTTATGTAAAGACAGCTCTGGAAAGTACACACCAAAAACACTCACAAAGGATGATGCCCAAGCGTTCATTGACAAGATTACTCGTGATTATTCAGTGCACTTGTAAGTAGTAGATGTCTCACTTTTATAGGATTAGTATTAGTTAATAAGAAGAGAAAAAAAACCTCAGGTTAATCTCTGACATTGTTCACATAACAGTATAGACTAAATGGGGAGATATACTATACTCTTGGTGGTTCACTTAGTTCACTTTGGTAAGGAAGACAGGCCTCTCACATTCCATGTTGGATTCCATGTAAACAGATGTGAATGTGTTTCAGAATTACAGACAACTTACCATGTGCCACACCTATCCATGTGCCAGATGGAAATACAATTTATGAACATGGCTACAAGCTTGGAGCTGTCTCTGGCAAAGAAGTAAGTAAATTTCACTGCCACTTGGCCTTAAAGAGTTGTTGGATACTTTTAAATTTTGGTTGCTTTTATTATAAAGTAGATAATGTTGTCACAAAAAAATTCTATTTGCAGTTGCAATCTAGTACCAGTGATCTTATGGTGATTGGCCTCAGTGGCAGAATAAGTTAGGTAATCATTTTGGTACTGGTTTCTTTTTCTTTATTGCTGGCAAGGAGTCAAAAAGGTAGGGATTGTTGGAGTTAAAAAGGTTTGTGTCTCATTCTCATGTGTGAGGCAAATATTTAAAGTTTAGAAACAAAATTAAATGTTAAAAATTGCATCAGCATCCTCATTCTGATTCTTCCCAGGTTTTTCTCCACAATCATCTGGATATGACTCTGAGTTACCACAAACGAGAGGAGTAAGTCCCTTTGTATTCCATCCTTCACATATCAGTATTATCAGTGCATATTTTCTTTTCATGTTAGATCAGACAATTGTAAACTTTTTTAATTATTAAAAGACCAAAAACTGACATTTTTGTGCATAGATAATTAGAAATGTTGAAATTTTAGTTATTATATAACATCTAAAGAAAATGCTGCTGAACAACGAAAACAGTGTTTACACTCATAACTTTCATGTTTTTTGAGAGAGAGATCTTAAAATTCACAATGAAGTTAGACAGTTAGTTAGTACAACTGATGGATTTGCAAACAAACTTTTGAGTGTGTGAAGGTTCACATTATGCACAGAACAACAAATGTTTGCATGCAGAACATACTGAATTTCTGTCTTCTCATCATAATAACCTTTGTACTGATACCACTGCCATAGTGTAAACTAAATAAAGTAAATAAAAGGATATTTTTATGGATTTTCAAACCTACCCCCAAAATCATGTTTCTACTGGAAAATCTGGCTATGATGCACTTATTAAGAATTTGTCAATTTTGTCTACAGTGAAATGTACAGAGTTGTTGGATTTGAAGTGACACCAAGAAGGTAAGAGTACCTTTATGTACATTAAGCCCAAGAGTTTAGGTAAATATATACTTTCTTATTTGCTGATTCGCTGTAGAAGTCAAGTGCATTTGTACAAGTAGTTTTGTGCAGGGAAAAGTAACACCCTCCAAAATGTTCTGAATACTTTGATGTTTTTCTCTCGAGTCTCCAATTTTCTGTAAGCACCAAGACTGAATGGCTGGCAGTATGAAAAAAAAAATTGCAATTTCCACCATGAATATTTCTGTCTTTCCCCCATTTAATGCAAGAATGAAAATTTGGGGGGAAAATCTTCGATACAAATTTCACATTCACAGAATGGTTGGAGGTTATTTGCTTCTTATAGCATTAACTGTTATGTGCTCAATAAACTGCACTATCGGCACAATGCTGCATTTTTGCTGCCCCCCCCCCCCCCCCCCCACCTCTTTTTTTTTTTTCTCCTTTAAATTAGATAATTATTGTTGAAGTAGTGGAAGTGAGCTGGTACTGTAGTAGGATGTATAGTTAAGACGAATAATGGGATGAGGTGGGCAGGTTGATCAATTAGTCAGTTGCAGATTCTCTTTGCAAATTGCAGGTGTTGGCCACTTGGCTTCAGTATTTCCATTTCCATTTCATGACAATCTCACTCAGATGCTGAAAAGGTGCACAGCACATTATGTGCAGGGCAAGGGCAGTGGTGGGATCCGGATTCAAATGTTAGTTTTTTTGCATTGTCTGAAAGTGCCAGCAATTTTAACATACCATTAAAGGAACGGGCAAGTACAGACTGGTTTATATCAGGACTCAGAGTTGAAACTGATTTCTAGATAAAAACAGATTTGTCATGAGTACTCCAGCTTGTTGTACTAAAAAGGCTCAGTCTTGTACAGTAATTCATATTTCACGAGTCACCATAACGATTTTTGGCATATGAGGATTTATTCTGTTTGTAAATATATAGATGCGAAATAGATATTGGTGATGGCTTTTTGTCAAATTTTATCAGTGACCGGGGAATTAATCCTTTTCCTTTCTTTGCTATTTGACTTCAGTTACTCATTTGAAGAGGTTAAAGTGGATGAAAGCACTGGAGTGTGCCAGCTTAGCAATGCAAAAACTCCCCAGAAACTCAGCACCTCTGGTGAGTATCTTACTTAAAAATAATTGTTTTTTTGTACTCAGAAGAAACTCAGCACCTCTGGTGAGCATCTTACTTAAAAATAATTGTTTTTTGTACTCAGAAGAAACTCAGCACCTCTGGTGAGTATCTTACTTAAAAATAATTGTTTTTTGTACTCAGAAGTGTTATCAGCTAAGTTGTTTTGTCTTCTGACGTTTGTAAAATCGGATCATTCAATAAAGCTAATCTTTTCTCATGTGTCGAAAGAATTCATGTATTGATTACTTGTGAGAATAGGTGGAATGTTTGTCTTAAGCGATTAAGCATCTGGATTTTGCATGATTTGCTGACATTGGTTTACATATTTATTTCAAGTATGTTTGTAAGATTAATTTTTTCTATCTTAACTCTCACCCCGTGCGCTACCCGTAAAGCCCGCTGTCCGGTCATTGACCTTACTCACGGAGAATCTTATCTGGGGTCACTGACCCTTGCCGCTATGCGATGACCACAAACGCTGTCCACATGGTTTGGTTTTTATTGATCAGTATGAAAACATTCGCTGCTATGCCGTATCACGCTTGATAATGAATTAACCAGCAAAACCTTAGTCTGTCAGTCTCTAACCAATGATCTGACTTATGATTCCAAACTGACAGCTGTAGTTTTCGTGAGAACGAAGCATGATAACTAGCCACGCCCTCCCAAGCCCTACACAAATGGTTTCATCCTGATTGACACATACTAATAAACCAATGTGGGCATTTGGGGCAAAGATTATTTCGGAGCTTGTTTCTGATTGGTTCTTAGATACAGACAACTCCAGATGGTGGTCATCTTGTGAGAAAATGAGATAATAATGCAAATTTGTTGAGCAACGATTTGCATATCGATGTTACATCTTTTGAAAGTGTGGGGAGAGCCTTTGAAAGCTTAGTCTTTTTGATTCCGACCAGTGGTTCACTGGTTAACATGTCCATGTCACAATGCCTTTGATTTAGAAGAGATATAGTGAACAATAAGACGGTGGTTACATCTCAAAAAGGTCAGTGATCGCGTGAAAATATGGCTTGCACGTGGCGCGGTCAGCTTGACCTTGCCGACTTTTGCCGCCCGTGCGGCGTGAGCGCTTGGGAAGCATGGGCGGCATTTGACGCCCTGCGCAGGGTGAAGGTTAACTTTGAAGTTACTCAAAACAACCTCTTTCATGGATCAAAGTACTTTTTCTTTTATTTCATCCACTCCTTCCTTCCTCCAAATGTTTTGCATAGTTTGTTCTTTACTCTTCTTCCTTCAGTGTCACAGTTTTCCAGTCTTTACCACTAAATCATTGTAGCTGTTTTGAATACTGTTTTTACTCACATTTAAGAAACCAAAAAAATTCTACATTTGTGTCTCTTAAAAGCAACATGTATTATTTCATTTCTTTGAGATCAATTGTAAATTTGTATGATACAACCATAAAGCCTGTTTCGTGGTTATATTTCAGGGGATACAAAAATGTGGTTCACATATTCAGTGAAGTGGGTGGAAAGCGATGTCAGTTGGGCTTCCAGATGGGACATCTACCTGGCCATGAGTGATGTACAGATTCATTGGTTTTCAATCATCAACTCTGTTGTGGTGGTTTTCTTCCTATCTGGTATGAATCTTACTGACATAGTTACAGAATTTGTTGTCTTGAGAGACCCAGTGTTTTTTAACCAAATTGAATGTAATGAATTCAGAATCGAAAAAGACAAAGAAAAGAATTCTAGTGCTTACCAACCTGCTTGAATGATATCAATTTGAAGGAGAATAACAGAACTTCATTTTGTCAGGAAATTGTTGATAATATCACTGATTAGAATAAATTTTAATTTCATACGGTCATTGCAGGTTGTTTTCTTCTTGAAAGCGTGGAGTTGTCTTTCTCATGTGATATTTGTATGTCATAGTGTTGTTATTATGTAAAGACCTGATGATGACAGAAACACCTGAAACTTAGATATCAGATGCATGACTCATGTACTTGAAGTTTCTTCCTATTGTTATTGTTAACTCTTTGTGTGCTATGAAGTTTTCCACATTTGCTGATACAAGAAGAAAATAGTCAGGGAGATGATTGAAGACTAACTATAGCAACATTTGTGAACAAAAAGTTGACTTTCTTTCCTCCCAAAACAAAAAAAGCCTAGCATTTTTGTGCACTGATACATCAGTGATTGGCACAGACATGACCAACAGAAGAAGTGATATATCAGTGACTGGCACAAACATGACCAGCAGAAGAAGTGATATATCAGTGATTGGCACAGACATGACCAACAGAAGAAGTGATATATCAGTGATTGGCACAGACATGACCAACAGAAGAAGTGATATATCAGTGATTGGCACACAAAGAGTTAAACTGAATATATCTTGTCTGCATGATGTAACAGTGAAATATTCTGTGAGAAGAAAAATACTGTTTCACTTTACACCATGGGAAGTGATCAGCTAATTTTGTAAACTTTGGCAGGTCCTCACAATCATGGGGATTGAAGCCCTGTATGCATTTGTGAAAACTGAGAGATGATAAAAGATATCTTGTTTCATGTGATGAGGATTGAAATCCTTTATGTACATGTGACAATTAGAGATGATAAAAGATATCTTGTTTCATGTGATGAGGATTGAAATCCTTTATGTACATGTGACAATTAGAGATGATAAAAGATATCTTGTTTCATGTGATGAGGATTGAAATCCTTTATGTACATGTGACAATTAGAGATGATAAAAGATATCTTGTTTCATGTGATGGGGATTTGAAATCTAATATGTACACGTGAAAACAATGAGAGATGATAAAAGATATCATTGTTTGTGTGATGGGGATTGAAAAGCTGTATGGACATGTGAAAACAATGAGAGATGTTAAAGATATTTGTTTCATGTGATGGGGATTGATATTTTATATGTACATGTGAAAAAAATGAGAGCTGATAAAAGATTTCATGGTTGATGTGATGGGGATTGAAACACTGTATGCACTTGTGAAAACAATCAGAGACGTTAAAAGGTATCTTGTTTTGTGTGATGGGGATTGGAATCATGTATGTACATGCAAAAACAATGAGGGAGGATTAAAGATATCTTGTTTTATGTCATTTTCAGGTATCCTTACAATGATCATGGTGAGAACCTTACGCAGAGACATTGCCCAGTACAATAAGGATGATGATCTGGTAGGTCACATAAGTAAAATGTTGGGGTTTTGATTGTCAATGAAGTCATTCGTTTAACCAAAAATTATTTAATATAGCAGTTTGTGGAATTGGTAGTATGAGTATAATTAGTATAAACATGAAACGCGGAAGAAATCAAGACTTTTGTAATCATAGTTGTAAAAGTTTTGGTGGATTGAATCATTTGACTTGAAATCAGTTTGGAAAGTTGCGGATTAATAATGACTGAGTTTCTTTGCTTTCTCTTATTCCTGAATTTATTATTAATATCACATTCCAGTTTCATTAATATTGCCATTCCCTAATCTCCACAAGGATGAAACTATTGAAGAGACAGGCTGGAAACTGGTCCACGGTGATGTTTTCAGACCACCACGATTCTCCAAGCTCCTGACTTCTTTTGTTGGAGCTGGCATTCAGGTGTTCTTCATGGCTCTGATCACCATATGTAAGTAAAAGATGGACTTAGTTTTCATTCTGTCTTATGGACAGTAGTTTTGACCATCAAGAAAAAGAATCCTTGATTTCACAGGATTATTGTAAGTGGACTGATCAGGCTCAGGAAAGCGTGAATATACACTTCTATATAATAATGGTATATTTTTCCACAGAGATTTTTACAGATATGGGACAAGCAGTAGCACAGCTATGTAATTCCTTGAGCCTTTCACAATACCTCAACCTATTTACATAAAGCGTTTTGAAAATGAGAGTTGCAAATTTTTCTCTATGGTGCTACCCGTAACTTGGTCAGAAATATATAAGGGTAAATATCATTAAGGTGATGGAAAAAAAAGAGAGGGATAAGAGCAGTCAGGAAAAAATGTTATTTCAATTGCATGAATATCTGTTATGAAAAATTTAATGTTTTCATTTTCCAGTCTTTGCTATGCTGGGCATGTTATCTCCCTCTGCGAGAGGCTCTCTCATGACAGTTGGCATTTTCCTGTACATGTTTATGGGGTAAGTACTTGCTAATCAAGGAGGTAAATTACATGAAAACCATTCTTAAAGTAACATTTAAGTTTTCATTTAACTCTTTCTTTTTTTTTTTATGCTGAATATTAATCAGATGTTTTTTTCTTCCATGCATATCAGACTTTTTGCTGGGTACTTTTCTGCTCGATTGTACAAGACAATGAAGGGTCTTCAGTGGAAAAAAGCAGCCTTTCAGGTGAGTCCCAGACACAATAAAATATTTATCATTACTTGTAAGTGGTTTTATTTCATCAAGAATGTGTATACGTATGCCTGCAAATTGGCTGCTCTTTAGTGAATCTTTATAGATAACTGTTGTGTATAGGATGTATATAGGGCTGCACATTTACTTTGAAATATTATAAAATAATATAGTATTCTAATAATTTGTATTTACAGACAGCTACTGTGTATCCGGCCATCATGTTCGGGATCAGTTTACTGTTGAACTTTTTCATCTGGGGCAAACATTCATCAGGAGCTGTAAGTTGCATGTTGTCTGGTGTACATTGCTCTTTTTTCCCCATTGCTTATGTCTTCATATTAGCCTTCTTTGGTTTTAATTGATAAATTCTGTTGTTCCAAATGAGATGATGCTCAGCAGTTTACCCATGTGTGAAAAACTTTAAATTCTGTTGAGATTGGCAAAAACTGTACAAAACAGGGATAGTTTACCATTGTAGTCAATGGAAAGAAAAAATAGCAAAAAGTTAACACAGAGAACAGCAAATGGACAACTGATGTTTTCTTTGCCAATTCTGTCAATTATAGTTTGTAAAATTTATTTTATGATATGCCCAGGTTTTTGTTTAAATTTTCCTGTTCTTCTCATGCCTTTCTTTCTCAACTGTCTAGATTTAAGTTAATGTAAAATAATTTCCAAGATTGAGTTAGATGTCAGGTTATCTTTATGGGACTTTTCAGACTTCAACTTTGGACTAATGCCATAAAGGAAAAGTGAAAATGATGGTCTTATCAAGTAATACTTTACTGTAAAGATGATTTGTATTGATTGCTTTGTTAGAGTCATCAGCTTGTAACATGTCATACATTGTTGATGTTCATTCTGATTTGAGATAAAAGTGGACACATGTTATCAAGATATTTACTTGCCATTTACAGGTGCCATTCACAACTATGCTTGCCCTGTTGTGTATGTGGTTTGGTATATCTCTCCCCCTTGTCTTCATGGGTTTCTACTTTGGCTTCAGAAAACAGGTGAGCATCAGTAACTTTGCTACTTCACAAATGAATTTCCTATTGCACACAACAAAACAGGAACATGGAGTACTTGTATCCTGGAGAGATAACTTTATATGAAAGGCTGATTTTCAATAGTATCTGATTTAATGTTTTTTGGGGGGACATATCTCATGAAGATATTCCAACCCAATGTGACAAATCATTTCAGAGCCTAAAAGAGTGCAGTTAACTTAAGCAAAAATAAATTGAACAACACAAAATAGTCTCAACTCTTTCATTGTAACTGTGATGATTTTTTTGTCATATGCTTTACGTGTGAACATCTCACTCTCCGACTTTAAACTGCAAAACCCTTGGCAAACATGATGGTATAGTCAGATCCAAAATATACCCCAGTCAATGAACATTGTATGGCATTCTGACTAGAAGTCTCTCAGCCCACCAGTATCGACAGACTCAGGATACATTGGTGTTGCAAATATTTTGACTGACTATTTATAGCATGCACACTTTTGAATGTTTCATTTATTTCTTTGCTGTCTTGCCCAAAACTATGATGTCTGGTGTATGAACTGTTGGAAATCTGATGGGTAAAAATTTCCTGAATGTTCAGTGATAATCATTTTGTTACAATTTCTATTTTGTGTAATCAGTGATTACATTTGGGAAATCAAGATGATTTGGGGGAAGTGAACTTTTCATTCAGTATCCAAGAAAAAAATGAGGATCACCACTTACAAATGAGTTTTCCCAGTAAAAGAATTTATTTACTTTCCCTCTTTTACAGGCCTATGAACATCCAGTGCGAACAAACCAGATTCCTCGACAAGTGCCAGAACAAACTTGGTACATGAATCCTTTCTTAGGGTGAGTTAAGAGTTGCTTAGTTATTTCTTTTAGGTTCCAGGCAGCACACACAGAATGGCTGTAAAAGGTCTTGTTTGGTTTGAAATACTGAAAATCTCACTTGTGTAGAATATGAAAGCAATTTATAAAATGTTGTTGTGAGATACTTTATTCAAGGTTTGGCTTCCACAGAGATCATTACATTCTTCAGAACCGCTTCAATGGCCTTATAATGCAGAACACTTCCATGCAAATTTGGCTGCAGATCACTTATCATAAGGATTCAAAGCAGATGTGATAATCTATATAACAGATGCATTACCGAAAGAGGCGTAGCGTTTTCTTGGAATAAAATTTTTGGTGCATTTTATCTGTACTGATGCTGGATGTATTGAAACTTAACAACCCAAATGTCATTAGGAATTCAAGGAACATAAGTTTTATGACTTCTTTGTCTATTTTTATGTTCTGTGTAACAACAGTTATCAGGATTAAAATGCTTAACTCTTTCCCTACGGTACTAAGCACACTGCGTCACATGCTTCCCTAACGGCAGCCTGTGTTGTGACGTTGTAAAGGTATTCCTTGACCACTGTAATGGAAAAGTTTAACATTCCGTAATGTTGAACCTAAAAAATAGAATTATTTGTAAAGCTCCCTTTGTCCTAGCGTGTTCAGCAATACCATGTGTGTGATAAGTGTATAGTTTGGACAGCTGTTGTGTAGTAAGGTGATCTTTGTTTGCAAATGCACGGTGCCGTATGGCATACAATCCAAGGAAGTGCTCTGTCCAGACATTAATAGCTTCATAGTTCTGTATAATCTATAATTGAAAAAAAATAAAATTTTGACTTGAATCTCTGAAGACAAAACACAGGCTAGGGTAAAAACATGAATTAATGTGTTATTTTTGTATGGGACGTGAATTTGGTAATTGATCTAAATTAAATGCACAATGGCACAGTGGGTTTTGGTGTTAAAAAGAAATCCTGCCAGATCTCTGTAAATAAGTGACATGTTTTCTTTAACATTGACAGAGCATTAGCTGTTAAACAGTTCTTTGACCCTTAGCCAGTAGTACCATTTACAGTCAGGAGGGGACGAGAAGTGTGAAGGGGGATGAAAAAATACACTTCCAAAGCAGGCACCAACGAGAGACAGAAGCGCTTCTTTTGTAGTTTTTGTTTCCTGTGAGTGTGATATCAGTGTTTAAAATATTTAATAGTATTGATTGTTGTTTGTATTTTCAGAACTCTGATGGCTGGCATTTTGCCGTTTGGAGCCATGTTTATTGAATTGTTCTTCATCTTCACTGTAAGTAACATTTTAGGAACCTGCATGTTGTTTGCTTTGATACAAAACCTCAGCTGTGTTTTCCTTTATCTGCAGAAATGGACTTTTGATGGCTTGATATGAAATAAGCGGAATAGGCCAGCACAAGCCTTAGCGTACAAAAATAATGAGTTTTCTTCGGCACCTTGTAATCGCATTATTTTGTGCACTATAGTAATGTTATGGTGCAACACTGGAGTGTGTGACTTAACTGCTGAAAGAAGACATTGTTGACCTATTTATTGGTGGTTTTTAGTGGAGAATTCCTTAATAGTAGTGAAGGAAATCCACAGCCTCGCAGAAGTTTGTTTTCTGTCTACTAATTTTTCAGAACAATTTATTCCCAAACTGGCACATACAGAAACGCAGCTTATTCCATGAATTTTCGTCGCTGAGAGTTTCATGGCCGTACGTTCAGCTTTTTGTTTGAAAGTGAGAACATAACCGCCAAGTAACCAAAATGATAATAGTAGATCATGCTGACATGCTTGCTTGTGAGAGCATCATGCTGATATTGCTATTGTATTTTTATGTATTTTTTTTTCTGTCGATGAAATATTTGAGTACCATTCAGTTTGAGAAGTCTGAACAGATTTTTGGAAATTGCATTTTTTAAAAACTCTTTGTATCTTTCCAGGCAATCTGGGAAAACCAGTACTATTATCTGTTTGGTTTTCTCTTCCTTGTGTTCATCATCCTGATGGTGTCAGTCTCACAGATTGCAATTGTGATGGTTTATTTCCAGCTATGTGGAGAGGTAAGGCTGCTTGGTTGGCTTGATTCAAGGCATGCATAAGCTGGCTCATGTCTGCAGGATTCCCACTGATTCTTAAGAGTCCTCAACGTTCTTTTCTCAAAATTGATTTCGCCTTGTTCTGTTTTCGATTCAGCTGACCAGTGTGACAGTAGGCCGAAAGGTCCTTAAAAAGCACTGAATTTATATCAAGAAAAATTCCTTGCACGTCCTTAATTTCGATTTTTAGACACCTTTAGAAATCCTAGTATTTAACGGTGTTATATTGTGAATTTTCATTACTTTATTCAGTGGGTAAAAATCAAGTGTTGCCCTTCATGTTATTCTGAAAACATAATAGTTGGAACTTCACTGTATGTATCCCTTTGAAAGATGATCTGAAACTGAAACCTTTTGTGTAATGCAGTAATTGTTTCTGTCTTAAATGACTGTAATATTTCAAATATCTTTTCAGGACTATCATTGGTGGTGGAGAACATTCATTGTATCTGGAGGTTCAGCAGTGTATGTCTTTGCCTACTCAGTTTTCTACTTCATCACCAAGGTAACATATTCCATCCATTTTATGTTGCCCCAAATGCTCAGTATTTAAATATCACAATAATGCTGTCCAAGCATCTTCATCTGTGCATTTTATAATTTCAGTAATCGGCATTGTTTTTCTCATGCTTGGTGGGCACTTCTGATAGGGTCTCCTTCTGTCCTTGAATTATTATATTCTGTCTGTTGTCTTGCTTCTTCCTAGCATAATGTGGCTATAATTGCGTCGAGGTGCTTTTTTGAAACTCAGACCCAAAACTCCCAATCCTGTTCATATTTATTAACCCTGCTATGGTTACTAGTGCTGTTACAGAGAAGAATGAAATGAATGCTTGATGCAGGGTTCAAAATTTGTCCTTCTGCGAAAATAGTACAGTGGAACTCGGATACAACGGCATACATGGGACCACTGCAAAGCTCCCATTCTAAGCGAGGTCCCGTTATAAGCAAGGGCAAAGGGTAACCAGTCATATAAATAGAGGGTTTGCCCCATAAGAAATTTCATTCTGCAGATTTGAGTCTTCTTTTTTTACACCCGTCCACCTCTTCAATTAATTTTGCCTTCATTTCAAGTGAGGCTACATGATGTGTGCTTTATATATCACTCCGGTAGTTTTTTGTTTACTAATGAGAAGAATGTGTGAAATGGGGATTTTAAATTACACCGTTGTACCTGAGGTCCCGTTCAATCCGAGGCTGTTATACTTGAGGTCTACTGTACTGGGAGTCGAAAGGATCATAAAAGTGCTGTTTACCTCACTCATATTAAAAACCCCAGACTTATGAATGAAATGAAACTGAAGACCCCCCCTTTTTTTTTGTTTGTTTTAAAAACCAATGTGAGCTTCATTTTGCTTTAACTCTTTAAATTTTTTGCACAAGATTTACTGTTGTGACATTTTCACAGGACATCATGTTTGTATTTTGTTTCAGCTGGAAATCACAGAGTTCATTCCCACTCTACTGTACTTTGGCTACACAATTTTAATAGTTTTCACCTTTTGGATCTTAACTGGCACCATTGGATTCTTTGCTGCCTACTGGTTCATACGGCGCATCTACGGTGCCATCAAGATTGATTGACCTGACAGATATATATACATATGATTGAGTGTGAGCTGTGAGTCATAGATGTGACAAATATATTTGCATTCATGAAGTTGTCATCAATGCAAAAAAAAAAATGCTGATCAATGAGAATGTTCTGACATTGCTGAAATTTATACCTATTCCCCAGGTGAATGGCCGTCTGAAGCATTATTTTTTTTTTCATATATAATAAATTTAACAGTCAGATTCCTGGGATTCTTTAAAAATGGACCCTTTTACCTATGTTGGTGATTTCTATCTTTACAATTAAACACATAAAGTGTCAACTCTGAAACTTGGTGAAACAAAACAAAAATGCTTGAGCAGTGTAAAGAAATAATTTAAAATTGGCATTTCCTTGTGCTGATTAATGTGAGCCTTCAAGGGTCTTAGGGAAGAAAATTTAAATTTTGAGTATTTAACATGATCTCTCATCCCCAGCATAACACTTAACCCACTATTAATTTTCTCTACCTCCCCTTAATTCTTCATTTTTTCTGCATGTCCCATTAGAAAATCTTCAACTGTTATACCACTGCTCACATTTTTTAGTTATAGATTGTAAAGACCCATTACATGATTTCATACAGTAGTCAGTACTTTTTTGTTCTGTTCAACTTTGCTTGAGTTATTAGAGACTTTGAAATAGTTCCCAGTAGTGTTGAAATTTACTTTTTACATTTGTTAGTATTATTTATAGGTGAATAATATAAACTGACGTTATTATAATTATACTATCTTCGATAAGTTTTGTATTCTTTATACCTACTTTGTGTGTGTGAGTGTTAGGCGTGCTTAACAAGACTAATGGTTAATGCTGATGTACAGCATGTTTAAGATTAGCCTCCAAAGGAAAATGCCTTAATTTATCAATCATGCACTGAAAAGCAGAGGAATAAAATGTGGAATTCCTTTCTGGAAATCTATTTTAAAATTAAACATAACTACATGTGGAAAATGAACAATGGGGTGAGCCAACTGTCATGCACGTTGTTGGGAAAATATGCAGAATGTAGTATGAATGTATTCTATGCCATTTATTCTAATATATATATGGTATGTTTGAAGTGAACTGGTTGTGTGGCACAGATAGCTTTTGTGTTCTAGTAATGGTAATTATTGCTCTTTTAAGTGAAGTTATATATTGTTCTGTCTTGGCCTGGCCATTGGTGAATCATCTTTTACTTACGCATATTGTATTTAACATTACCATTGCATATATTATTTGTTTACATGTCTTAAGTTAATTGTATGCGAAGAAAATGAATAGATTAAAGTCTCCATACAATGGTGCACCCCATATACATTTATGTATCTTAAATAGTGGGTTAATATACTCGTTGACATTGCTTTTTCCATTATTGTTTTTCCCACGATGGACACTTGAGATTTAATGGTGGAAAATTTGGTTTTTCACATGATTATATTACAATCTATTGTAATGAGTGATGGACGAGGACAACTAGCCACTTTCAGTTTGAAACGAGGAACATAAACAGAAAGATTTGGGCCCGCCAATCAGTTTTGTTACCTTAATTTGTGAGATATAGGATTTTTTGGAAATGACTAAGAATGATGTGAAATTGAAATTGAGTGATTTAAAAAGAGAAATACATTGTACAAGTTGTATGGGTGATATTGTCAAGATGACTTGTGTGATAAATGTCATGTAAAGCCTATACATATCCTGGTGTCATGAATGATTGCACTTGTGGTGGTAATAGTTAAGTATTATCTTTTTCACACAAGACTCCAGGGGGTGTTGTTTTTGGTTGTTATTCATTTTTTAAAATGTAAATACCACTTAAGTACTATAATACTGAGATGGGTAAATCTGCTGTGAGACTGATATGACATGTGTCGTAACATGTCCATTAGCGTATGATTTGTTATGTGTCCAAATGATGTGATGAACCCATGAAAAAATATCTGATATAGTATGATAAAGTTCACTGGATTGAAAAAGATTTTCAGTGCTGTTTGTTGTGTTCTCATCAGGCTGAAATCTTTATAGCAATCCTTATCATTATCTGGGATGAAACTAGAAAGTGCCATTATTTTGAATATTCCAAGCATGTGCAAACTCCGACATGAAAGGAATTGCTAAAATCAGAACTTACTGAAAAATTTTGAGTAAGATCATAGAAATTTACTCGTAAAGATAAACACATTTGACTCTGCAAGCCACCTGAGAAAAATTGAATATGTCATGATATTGTGACACTGGGTGTTCATTTTGACCCGGCTTACTGTAGTTACTTCTTCCTGAAAGATGATACCATTATGGAAAAAGATAAATGTACTTTGAAGTTGCAGAAATATCACTAGTTGGGTTAGTTGAAGTATTTGATGCCTTAACCAGGTGTTGTCAAAGACAGTTTGTTGAAAAACAGTCCTCTTGAATTTGGTGAGCAGTTCATTTGAGATGAGTATAAATGTATTTTGAAATCTATGGGTTCATATTTTTAAGATGCACTATTTCTCTTGACTGTCCCATTTGAAGTCTACAGTCCTGAATTGTGAGTTGGCATTGCAGTTCTTGTGGGACTCTAATAAGAGTCCTGAAGAAATACTTCAATTGCCTTAGCAGAGAAGGAAGGTAATTCCATTTTGGGAGAGGGTACAGGAGGGGTGCAACATTAAAGTGTATTACTGACGACATAACCCTAAACACAGGATTCCTTCTCTCACCATATTATGCCTAGAGACTGTGCATACCAGAATATTTTCCGATCTGTTATGTAAGGGTGTTGTGCCTGTTGTTGACATCGTTGACATGTTGTATTTGTAGTGACCTGCCTGTGTCAACATCTAAGTTAGTGGTGTAAACTGGTTCAATGTTATGAGATTGATGCCAAACACACATGTCAACTCATGTTTCAAGGGCAAAAGCCAACAATTGCAGTTACATATACAATGTATACAATATATATATATTATATATATATATACAATGTATATGAATCCATGACTGGAGATGGCAGGTGACTTCATACCTTTTTGGGGAGCCTTTTTTCTTTTTTGGAATGAACTCAGTTTGCCAGCGTCATTCAGTGTAATACTTTGTGCAGTTCATTACTTAAGACGCCATAACCCCGGAATGTGTTTATTACTTTTGATCATCAGCCATTGTCATGAATGGCGAAGTTTGCAAATTGTTTGTGTTATATTTGCACCCAACATTTTTAGTTTCCAAATGTAATTATTCAGAACTTCAGGATAATGCAGTTTATATAATTTTTTACGTAGCCACAGTACCAAGTGATTTTTGGAATACCATAGTTGATATTTACTCCCCCAGTTTTCATATTTTTGCCTTGGTTTTGTTTTTAGTTTCCATTATCAACTCTTATATAGAATAAGAATGCTGCTAGCATTGGTAGGAAGAGCAGTTTCTGTGCAAATAGTCACTTTGCAGTAGTACTATGGAACAGTTTTGTACTGACATGTACAACTTTGATCTTCATACACAGAAACAAAAGTAACCTACAAGCAGAAAATTATCTAGGTGTTTATTTTGGTTCATGAGTCAAAGCAATTTTCATTTGCATTATATTTAAGACAGATTCAGGGTTAGGATTAGCCAGTTGGCCGAGGCCCGGAGTAACTCTTTTCAGAGATGGGAACTGTTGGCTTAAAAAGTTTACTGACATAAAGTTTTGTTACCAACAGCAACACTATTTGTATTCGACAACACACGCAACAGCATCAGGTAATAATGGTGATAAATTTCTTTGAATTAGAATTAGGAGAAAACAGAAAGAGATCCGTGTAGAGGGGAAATTTCCACCTCGAGAAAAAAAAGTAATAAAAAAATCTAGAAATCGGGAGGTTTCTGGAGGATTCCTATCTGTTTGTAGTTGGCAAAATGGTCCCAAAAATTGCTCCCAGATTTTAATGCCATGACATTCCATTATTGAATTTATTTTCTTCTTTTACTAAAGAAGTTCAACAAAGTGGCTTTTAAACACGTGCTTGTAGTTATTGAAATTTCATATGGTATAAGGTAAAATATGTGTCCGAGAAAAATATATGTCATATATGCTCACATAGGTGTTAAGGAAAGCTCCAGCAACAGTAAAAGTTTCCACTTAACCCTTTCCCATAAATGCCCCTGACAATGGTCAGCCCAGGAAACTGGGCTCCCCTGAGAGATCTTGGCAATTTACGAGTCAGTTTACAAAAACTGCCATAGTGATCTAGTTCACAGAGATAAAGAGGCAAAACCATACATTTCCTGAAAGGTAAATGAATGACCTTGCTTATGGAATAAAAATTTTGGTGAAAAATGCTATTATATGATGTTTTTTGGTGTCCTTCTTTTTTTCCATCTAAGATCCCCAGGATCAGTCCCTTTGTCCTCACTGCTGGCACTACTGCCACTCTCAACACTCCCGAGATCGTCAATAGCACTCTCACTATCACTGCCGGAGTCAACTGTTGCATTGTTTTCACCATCTTCATCAAATGAATCCCAAGACATGTCACTATCCGAGTCCTCTTCATTGTTGATTCTTCGTCTTGCCATTTTCTGGTCTCACTTCACACAAAAACCACGACTGTAAACATAAACTTCCTCCACTAGGCCTACTTCCGGCTTATTTTGAACAGGGTGTCACTCTTCTGTGGCTAGAAACACTTTCCATAGTTATTTTCGGGAGCAGCCATTGTTAAATACAGCTAAATCTAGACATACCCCCGGTCGCCGGTATACCGGCGATAAAAATTCACGGGGCACTTTTCCGGTCGCCGGTATACCGGCGATATTAATGGGAAAGGGTTAAAAGACATTTCATGCAATTTTCTGACGATTATAATGAATATATTATGATCATGGAAAGTAATTTGTCGAGCTTTCAAGCCAGCAAACGAGGATTATTTCTTTTCATTTGTGGAAAGCTTTTCCAATTATTGCTCACTGTCACCATCACAAGCACTTTTATCGTATATATAATTCAAAAATGAAGATGGCAAATTCTGATAGTGTGATAAGCTGAAGCTACTAAAATTCTATTGATGAAAACAATCTCTCGTCTACAAAAATGTAACTGTGGGATGATATGATTTTTTTTTTCTTGTTAATGAGAATACTCTGCTGCCATCAAGCAGACATCTGTATAATGGCTCTCCAATTGTTGAGCTGGTAAATATTAAAACATTGTGGGACTTCCATAGGTCAGAAGTTTTTGTTACTGCTTACTCTTTATTCACCTGTAAATATCACCTTTTAATTTGCCTATGTAGGCCTATTTATGGCTTTTTTTTTTTTTTTTTTAATCAAGGATTTTTTTTTATCTGCCATTTTCGTGGTTAGTTGTTGCTTTTATAATTGCTTGTTTTTCATGCAGAATGAAGACGAGCAGATGATGGGATAACTTTTGATTCTGATAATGTCTAATATGACAATGTGGTTCAATAAAATGTTTATAAACCTGTTTCTTATGTAAATTTTATTTTTCGTGTTGTGTAAATTCTTGTGTTCTTTAATGTTTAGAAAAAAAAAAGTGCTAGTAATTTTCATACACTGACACCAATACCCCTTTTATCGTATCATTTCAGTTATAGTCTTATCTTCTTGCTTCTTCCTAGCACAATGTGACCGTTATCGTGTCAATATGCTTTCTCCAAATTCAAACTAAACAACAACACTGTTTATGTTGTGCATTATTCTGCGACAATATTAAATTTCTTGCAACATGATTCAGCGTGGATTTTTTTTTGCCAGCAATGGAAAGGCCCTTCACATTTTTACAGAAATTTCTTCCACTGGTACTCTCTTTGAAGGAGCTCCCAATTCCTATTAAAAATTCAAAAAAGATGCCTTACCACAGACTAATAAAATACCCAGACTGGATGATCCCATTGTGTGATGTCACAAAACAGCGAAAGGTCATGAACCATCCGCCACATTAGGTTTACGTTTACGACCGACGCTTCAGCATAGCTACAATGTTGAATGACACCATTTTGACGCGCCTACTCAATGCGGAAGTTTGGTTCCGCACCAAGAAATTAATACATGTACCACCAATCTTGACAAATAAAAAGAAATTTCTACTGCAGATAGAACTAGAATCGGAATTTCCCGAGCGGCGGCCATGTTGGTTATACGACCGCCGCTCGGGAAATTCCGTAAAAAACGAAGCTCGTGTTTCCAGTCTGGTTAATTTATTAGTCTGTGTACCTTACATAGAATTTTCCCCCAAAAAAGTTTAATTCTACATAAAAATATTACTTGTTTTAACATTTCAGCCCAATCACCATGAATTCCATGACACAAATATACATGTACCATGTACATAATTTTAGACTTCAAAATTTGAAAAAATACAAAGCACTATTGTTCTTTTCCCATCACAGTTTTCAGGTTTTCTTTATTATGCCAACTTACAACAACATCTTTGTCATGTAAGGACCTTCCAGTTCATATCCAATTTTGCGGTAGTAGTTCCGTGTTCCGACACCTGTAATTGTCAAAAAAACAACAGAGAGATGGATATGTGTATCTATCTGAAGTGCTTGGGTTTTCTTAAAATGGGCAATACTCTCTAAATATCAGTAAGGATAATTTATAACAAATGATGTGTACTGGAATACTAAATGAGGCAGGGATAAAGCCTGTGCAAAAAATGCACATTTAAGGCTAGGATTTTTATTACAGATGTAGATGAACATGAGGATGTTGTAAGGAGGTGGATGATTAGATGCCCTTTGGCTGGTACGGAATGTGATGGGTCACTGGATTCACATTTGGTCAGTTTGCCTGTTCCACAACATAGCAAGATAACCTTGCAGTACAATACAATCCTGTATTTATTATTTCAGATGTTTGTTTTTGCAACATGACAAACATTTCAAGAAAATCGGTCTTTTGCACTTGTGTGGTTTTACAAGAGCACCAGCATGTATGTATTACTATTATTCTCAACAGCTACGTCAGTACCCTACTTCAGGCTCAGCACTGAGGAATCATTCTCTCCTGACACAATCAAAAGTCAAAGCAATTCATGTAAATCTTTGATCTGTTGTAAATGACTGTGTTTTCCTTTCCACTGAAACTTTCCTATTGATATGAATAGTTTCGCACTTACCTGATATAACTGCAATTTTCTTGGATCCATGTTCTTCAAGTGCAATTCTTTCAGCTTCTTCCATGAACAGCATTCCAAATCCCTGAAAGGTTAAAAACACAATGAAAAGAAGATACAAAATAATATATTTGTATGTTTTATCCAAGCCAGAAAAGTACAAAATTCTGATCATTTTCATGAATTGCAACAACGTATGGTAGTATTGAAATGTTGAATCCAACAACTAGCATAATCCAATTACAAAACAAAATACAGACAACTAGCAATTTAGGAACAAAATTTATTTTGAAAACAAACTAACATGCTGCATACACACATCTTCATTGTGCCTCTCCTTCCCTCATGTTTATTTGTAATCGTCAAATAGGAAATGAATCGTACAACTTTACACGAGTTATACAGAATGTAATTAAATCTATGTAGACTTTGGTGGAACACTTGGACAAATATATCAAGGCTTGGAAACCAGAGCAAAAATGCTTTATTTCCAAAATAGTCAAATTGAGAAAAACAAATTTGAAATTTGTAACCTTCATAAGAATTCAAATAAATGTGACAACTTCAGCATGGACACATGAACTGTTTTATTGGGTTATGAAATAAAGTCCCACACCTTGTGTCTTGGATATCTACAGGCATTTAAGAGCAATGAATAAAATTGGATATAACACATTCTGGTTGACAACCCTCGATAAATATGTACCTGATGTTGAAACTTTCTGGGGTCTCTCGTATGGACTGGTACAACACTCCCATAAACATGCAGTTCTCTAACAATAGAGCACCCTCCTTTTAGCTCAGGCCTGAATGTGTCAGCTGAACACTTGCGCAATCGCAGCAAACCAATGAGAATGTCTTGTTCTGGATCTTCATAGGACAGGAAAGTCTCCCAACCTCCATTGGCTACGTAATCTCTACGTATCAGTTCAGCCTGCAAGGAGAGAAAAATTAGTAGTTTTATCAATTTATTTCCTTGATTAGCCTTAACTGAGTTTCAAGGATAATCCACTCAAATGAAAGGTTAAAAATCCAATTCATCAATACTATTATTCAGGACTGTTCGATGTTTGGCACCAGTTACTGACAAAACCACAAGCACTATAAGCTTCAAAACATTGTACAACTGATACTTGGATCCTCATGTGATCACTGACAATTACTGATACAAAGGCATCTATTTTCTAAAGAAATATATTTTTCAATTCAATTCGCCCTTGCTTAGAGTCCACTTTCGGCTTTCATTTTTTTATTTGATTGTATTCTATGGGCTATCAATTTGGTGCATTTTTCCCTAAAAGGAACAGCGAGCATAGCACATCAATGCGCATGGGTTACCATATTTAGGGGGGGGGGGGGGAATGGAAGGGGCATAGGGAGAGAATGGCAGGGGCACATGGCAGAAGCAGCCTTATCACAAGCAATGCTGGGAGGGAAACAGAGGTCACATGGCAGAAGCAGCCTTATCACAAGCAATGCTGGGAGGGAAACAGAGGTCACATGGCAGAAGCAGAATCATCACAGGCAATGCTGGGAGGGAAACAGAGGTCACATGGCAGAAGCAGAATCATCACAGGCAATGCTGGGAGGGAAACAGAGGTCACATGGCAGAAGCAGAATCATCACAGGCAATGCTGGGAGGGAAACAGAGGTCACATGGCAGAAGCAGAATCATCACAGGCAATGCTGGGAGGGAAACAGAGGTCACATGGCAGAAGCAGAATCATCACAGGCAATGCTGGGAGGGAAACAGAGGTCACATGGCAGAAGCAGAATCATCACAGGCAATGCTGGGAGGGAAACAGAGGTCACATGGCAGAAGCAGAATCATCACAGGCAATGCTGGGAGGGAAACAGAGGTCACATGGCAGAAGCAGAATCATCACAGGCAATGCTGGGAGGGAAACAGAGGTCACATGGCAGAAGCAGAATCATCACAGGCAATGCTGGGCACTTTCATTCTGACACCATAAAATTCACACTTAAAACACATTTAAGTTGCAGTTGTTTAACAAAATATTAATGCTCAAAAGATTATCAGGCCATAAAACTTGCATTCACACTTCTTTCTTTCTCCTCCCACAATTTGCCACAGCATCATACTCATTACTGTAATTGGAATAGGCCTCTTAAAATGTTTAATGAAAAGGCTGTGAAAGTACTCATCAAAAAAATATAAAACTTGGTTATTATATGGGTCAGTGCCAAAAAGCTCCAATAGAAACATGGACAGAGGGACTGAAAAATGTACAACACACAAAGGGGAAAAGAGACACATTCTGTGACACTTTAACCATCTTTGTTTTAGACTTTATAAGTTTTATGGCTGTAACTGTTCTTAATTTGGTGAAATGGGATGATTTTCACATGAAAGTGATACGTGTCGGACATTACTGTGATGACAGAAAAGTAGCAATAAAGTCACTAATATGGCAAAGAATGCACATTTCACCTGTAATTGAGTGTTAAAATCATTACTGTTAGCCAAAAGTTTCAATGATGTATAAAAGAGTGCACTTAATGCACAAAAAATGCTGCTCTTTTGTAGTCATAGTAACGTCCGCCACAAAAGGCAAAATTAAAGTTTTTAAAGTGTTGTTAATGAGGGCAGATTTTATCATGCACTACTGCTCCTATCGAGACTTGATTTAAAGTTACTAATTTTATCGGTTAATTCGGATTTATAATTGCTACTATAAAAATTAGATAATTTTATTTGTTTATTTTGTGTTGGACGTTACAGGATGACAAACATTGAAAACTAATGTAATTCCCCATTTTTAAGCAACTATTTAATGGTTAAATACGTTTGACAATACAATGGACATAATACTTCAGTTTGCATTGATAGCCGAGATAATTTGGATGGGACTACAAAAATTAGATGACTTTATTTCTTTATTTTGTGTTGGACGTTACAGGATGAAAAGTAATGTAATTCCCCATTCTTAAGCAAATATTTACTTGTTAAATATACAGTGACCATACAATGGACATAATACTTTAGTTAGCAATGGCAGCCAAGATAATTTGGATTTATTATTGGGACTACAAAAATTAGATGACTTTATTTCTTTATTTTGTGTTGGACGTTACAGGATGACAAACCATGAAAAGTAATGTAAACCCCCATTTTTAAGGAAGTATGTAATTGTTAAATATACAGTGACAATACAATGGACATAGTACTTCAGTTAGCATTGACAGCCAAGATAATTTGAATATAATTCCAGTAAAATCAAGGATAATGCCATCATGATTATAGAAACTCTAGTAATGGTGGCCATTCACAGTGCCAGATTTCTCATTTTTCATCCTGTGTTCATTGCTGGGACTGGGAAAATGCATTTTTAGGGAACATGTTGCAAATAAACTTATCAGAGCAAGAATCAGACAAAAAAGAGACCAAAAAAATGTTGGTCATTACAAACAGATAGAGGAACGTGTCGGACGTTACTATTAAATATAGTGTGACGACAAAAATTTCAATTTCTCTGGAGATTTGTTGTTGCATTTCTTCATCTTGAAAACACCATCCTGTGCTCCCCATATGAGAAGGACTACATACAAACTACCAAAGACCTGTTTAGATGGATTGGGAAAATGAAATGACTGTATTCTTGCAATGTGGCTGGACGTTACGGTGTGACTACAAAGTACATGATTTCTCAAACTTTCTTTGTGAAGCCTTTGCAGCTGAAAACTGACCAGCCAAAGGCAACAATTCCCATTATTTGAAGGATAACATGTTATTGGAACACATCGTTAGCCTGCTATTACATTGGGGTATTTCACAGTAGGCTCTTATTTTTTCATCAAAAGCGTGACACCACGAGTAACGTCCAGCCGCTTTTTTTTAAACTAGCAATTATCACTTACTAAGCCCATGCAGAAACTTTTTTTGTTCAGTATTGTCATCTTGATTTATCACTCTAAACAAATCATACCTGCCAGAATCCACAGATAAAACAAAATACCCTTTTATTTTGGTTTTTCTGAGGTCCCATACAATGTGTCCATTTTGAAAATGTAAAAAGTCAGTCATTTTCCAAAATCAATTTCAAATTCGAAGAAAACGAGAGCAACAACTGTGATCATCTTGCTCATGCAGGTTGTTGGATCAATTTTGAATAACCATGCACAAAGAAAACACAAATCAGAGCAAAAATGACTGAAATAACACGATCACAAAAAGGCATATGTGAAAAAGAGAGCTTTTTGGCATTGACCCATATGTAAGTTGGCTTGAGAATATTTTTATGAGAAGATATGGTGCTGTTGCATTTTGGTACTTTCACAATTTCATCAATTTGAAAAACTTCTTCACTTTGATCCACTGCTTTGAGGGTGAATTAAAAACCTGGATTCCTGTTGTTCTTCTGGGTTTTTTCACTCTGTTCATAGACTGGGTACTTTGCTTCCATTAGCAATGAGCAACCCACTAACCTGATCTGGTTTAACTTTGTGGTGAATTTCCTGAATCCCCACTTCTCTGGTCCTTACATCCCTGCATTGTGTGCCCAGGTCATTCATCCTTGCCAGGGCCAACTCGCGAAGGTTTCCATGCTCCACTCCACTGGATACTAGAGGCATGGGAATGTCTCTACAAACAAAAATGCACAGATCTTTTTTATATTTACAAACATCAGAAAGAAGGTGGTAGATGGCTAAAAACAAAAGGCATTCCCCTCCTCATTTCACAATCTGATTCTTCAAAATTTATCAAATAAGAACCAACATGCATCAAACACAAGGTTTGTAAGTGCAAGGTTTTTTCTGTGCATGGATTAAGACCTGGCAATGGTCCTGGTTTTGGTGATACCGTCCCATAGACAAGGTGTCACCGTGTTTTCTTTTTGTATTCACCTTTCACAGCATATCTGTATTGAAATTTCAGTATGAAGTAGCCTACTAGTAAGTTTAAGGTGAAAAGAAGACATGCACTATGTTAAAAAAAGAAAGTAGCACCTACCGCTGCACTCTGTAGACGCGCGTCCAAGGTGGGACAAGAGCAAGAATACGAGCAATCAAATCAATCAACTGACTTGGAGGATAACTTCTGTATCGTCCAGTTTTCCACAGTTCATACAAACCTGAAAGATCAAAAGATGAGAACTTAAATGGCTTATAAAATGCACCATTAGGAAAATGTAATAATCCAATAGTCTAATTACAAGGAGGAATAGAGAAATACCAAGTTGTGTTCACTGTTCAGTTATGGTTTATAATACAAAATACCACTGTCCTCTAACAACAGCACCAAAGAGCTGGAAAAGCAACAGTTTTTTCTTAAGATGTCAAAAATGACATATGCCATTAGCATAGAGCAGTGGTGAAAAATAGAATGTGTGTTTTGCAATACCTACCAGTGCCCCTGATGACAAGTGTAGGGTAGATCTTCAATCCATCTGCTCTGAATGCAGGATTTTCAAAAAATTCCTATTTGACAGAAATGAATAAAATACAACTGGAAGACACATTCAAATATGAAACCTAAGAATATATTAATATTAGATAGCTACTATTTCAACTGTGAAAGCTGCAGCCTTAAGAATCGAAGCATAGGGTACAGAATATATGCCACCATCTACCAACTGTCATAAAGAATTGTTAACTAATAGTTTTAAAATTATGCTAACCACTCATGTCTTTTAACTGCCCAATATGTCATCACATCAGTATATACGATGAGGGTGCAGTTAAAAAAAATAACCCCATGCATCAAATATTATCATTGCCAAAAAAATCATTCCCCACACAAAAAAACATTTCTGCAGATTGGTTCATTTCTCTTGAAAATGAAAAATGAAAAAACTATAATCTAATGATAAATCTGCAAATGACCAAGAACTGCCTCAATAAGCTAAAATAAAATTTAGAAAATCCTACAATAAACTGTTCCACATCTCTCTCCCAGCCAACATTTGGAAGATCTGGCATCATATGTGAGACAACTTTGAACCCAGCATCCTTAGACATCTGGAATGATTCACACACTGCCCTGACTGTGTGACCTCTGTAAAGAATGATAACAGTTGAAATACTTGTAAATCCTCCATTGGTTTCACATACACGCAACCACACAATGACCAACAGTAGACCCTGGTGTTAAGAGTACCTAAGTCATATAACATCAAAAGTACTTTATTTGTTTCCAATATTCACACAATGGACTTAAGAATCCATAAAACACATTTCGTCTCAACAGTTTAAAATTTTGGAAAATGTGACTTAAGTACTTGTAGCACTAGAGTCTTCAATTGCAACAAACCTATTACAAAGTATTTGGGCTGACGAGACTCAGCATACTTCTAAATAAATAAAATTCTTATATGTAGCACCACAAAACATGAGTGAGAAACAAAACAAAAGATCATAATATTTGACTACCATTAACAAAAAAAAGCTACAAACAAACAAACAAATAAACACACACACACAAAAATCTATCTAAAGTAAATGTCCATATGATATGAAAGAAGTATTAATAGTACAATTTCCACACTTCACAGTTTGATAAAGAAGTTGTCTTGAAATATTCTAAAAAAACAAACAGTTCATATACTGATGAGGGAAAACAACTTTCAGATTATTATTGTCTTATTTAAATGAATGATGAAGACAAATGACATGCATGAAATTGAATACCAATTTTATAAACTTATCATCTGTGTACGGGAAGCACGGTAAATATTGATAAATCATATTTAGCTTACGGGATGGACCTTACATAAAATACATACATTCCACTTTGGCTATTTTCACCCCATGTATGGTATGCTCCAAAGAAACCTCCGCCCCCATTCACACCTTTTGTACAATAGAGTTACCTGCCATCTCACCGCCTCCGCAGCTTGGGCAGAAGATGGCAAGTAACAAATGAGACTTGTTTTGAAGAAAAAGAAAAGAGATTCAGCACTGCCACTTCTGCAGAGTTTGCACTGGCTGCCAGTCGAGAAAAGAATAATGTACAAATTGTCATCCATTTGTCACAAATGTGTCAATAATACTGCTCCATCGTACCTAGTTGATTTAACTGATTACTATGTTCCATCTCGTCAACTAAGATCATCATCTGACACTACAAAATTGAAAGTACCTAAAATGAATCTGTCCACTGTAGGAGAAAAGTCCTTTTCATTTCTTGGCCCTACCATCTGGAACACTCTTCCAAAGACAACCAGGGAAATTAATGACATTGGTTCTTTCAAACGCCATCTGAAGACCCATTTCTTTCAGACAAACTAGGCTAGGTGTTTTTCGGCAGCAACAATAGTAAATATTTTTGAATTTCTTTTGTGTATGCGTGTGTGTGTGTGTGTAAGAGTTTGTTAAAGCGCCCAGAGCTTGTCATCGACGGGGTTGGGCGCTATATAAATGCAATATATTATTATTATTATTATTAAAAAAAAGAAAAAAAAAAAAAAGGCAAATAAAAACAAGAAAAGCAAGGTGTAAATGCCAAGAGCAGTGATCCTCCCAAAACAAAGACCTAAAACTTATATGTGTGTGTGTGTGCGCCTAAAGAAAGGTCCCAGTTGTCGGTACAGCTATTTTTGAGCTCGGGGGTGAAAAGGTAGAAAAAGTCGTGACTAGTCGAAAATGTACTTCTAGCAGAAAACACAAGTTTAAGCATTTCTAAATAGGATATGAAAAGGATTTTGGAATATTTTATGTTTAAATATTATTTTATTAATTATTTGTACAACATGTGACTCTTCAAAAAGTAATATTGAAGTGATTGTTGCTAGGGGACCGTGGACTAATTACAAAGCCGTTATAGAGATAATACTGAGCAGTGTTCACTGCTCATCTATAGTTTACCGTGTAACATGCCACGGTCCCATAAAAACAGCCAAGTCGGAAGTTTTTTGGATCTTGTTAGGAGAGCGCAGTATTTTACAAAGAAAGCTAGAGCTGAACAGTGAACACAACTCAGTAGTTTCCCTATTTGCCTTTATAATAAAACTATGCTCCCCCAACAATATCCAAAAAGTCTGTCATGGGAGTGAGCTGTTAAAGCTGTTTTTCTCAAAAGTTTGTTTTTGCCCCTTGTCTTACAAAATGTGCCATATCTTCAAAACTACTTAAGATATTGTTAAAATTTTAAAAGCAGCGTGTTCAGCATTGAATTTTCTAGAAGAATATGCCCTTATCTCAAAATCCAAAATTTGCGACAACTGGTACTTTTCTCCAGGCACACACACATATTCATCCATTTTTCAAAAACTAATCTTTACAGATCTATTGCTGACAAAGGAGTTAAAAATCTGAATGATGAATAGTACTGAATCAAACCTGTTTGTATCTCTGGCAACATCCTCATAAACACTCTGTACACCAATCTCCAGCCGCGTGCACCCATATTTCAACATGTCACTTTTGGATGACGGAAAAGCAAACAGATTAGTGCAATATAATGACATTTTTAATCAAAAATAAGGAATAGTACATAATACTCAAGATTTAAACTATCTAGCTTATTGTACATCAGCACATTTGAGAGAAACTGAAAACTTTATCTTGGTTTTACCTCTGTTCTTGGCTGACCTCGTTAGGTTAAAAGGGAAAGTTCAATAGTTTAAGGTAAAAATTTTTGCATGTCACCTAATATATTTTTTGTATACTTCTTTAATCCAGTGGTAGGGATGAATTTTATTTAATTTTGCCCAGGCAACGACCTGTTCGGCCGGCTCTTTAATTACCATCTGCCAAGGTATTTTTAATGTGCGCAACGTGCAAACGGGCCCTCCGAGTTTTTCATCCTAAATCCGAGAAGACCAGGTGCTCGATCTTACCTCCCATAGGATCAGGGACAGGAAAATATGAGAAAAATCCCCAAATTCCAACATGCCTGCACCGACCGGGATTTGAACCCGGTACCTTCAGTATGAGAGATGAGCACCTTACCTCTAGACCACGGTGTATTATATAATATATTATAATAGTAAATATAATATTAATATACAAATACAAAAGCGGTAAACAAACCTTTTCACATCCTGTTGTGCCAATATCAAAGTGCTGGGTTGTTTCTGCTTAACAAGTTTATGGAGAGGTTTCAAAGGTGTTTCCTCATTGCACAACTGATTTTTATTTTACTGACTTTTCACCTCATAACAGATGAAATTGGAATGTGCAAGGAAGTGATTTTTCCTGCTTTACTTTTGAAGTCACTTTTTGTTTTCCAGAAAACTCACTACCTTGACAATGGAATTGTACAGTCACTTTAAACATAAAAGAATGAGGAACAAACTGACATTATTTCCATGAAATAATTTGATTCCTTTGCATTACGGCCCATCTATTTCCTGTTTTGTTTCATTTCCTTTGTATGGAATATTCCTTTCTGATCTCTTCCTTTAACAGGGTTCTGTCATGACCGATAAACAGATGAACTTTATACTTTATCCAATAAGGAATTCAGGGAAATCTGAAGAAGTTTTGCAATAATGCTGCCCGAAGTTTATTCATGTTAAAACATTTTATTTGTCACCAAATTATTCATAACAGTCGTTCCTAGTAAAGTTTTTAACTAAGACAGCAAAATTTACCTGAGATGTTTCTTAAGGCAGTAATCTGGTCGTGTTTCAATTGTAATCCCTATACATTTTGTGGTACTCTTCTCCGAGTATCTGAAACAAAAAAAAATCTTAAAAATAATTTTTACCAATTAATGATCTCATCATATTGACCCTAACTAAGGAGATGATATTTAGCCTCAGGCTAGCTAACACATCACTTTCAAAAAAAATTATAGTTATTTCGTAATGGGTGGTTCCCCATGCCAACACAGCTCCCCAGACATCAGTTTGACTGGAAGGAACCCGATAAACTGGTAAGCTCAAACCAATCTCAAACAATATACTGACTCTAAATAATAATAATAATAATATATTGCATTTATATAGGATAGGTCATCCATGGAAGACGTGACAGTATGCTCGCACTTTCATGGAAAAGGCATCAATTAGCAAGTAAAAAAGATGGGAAAGACAGGAGAGAAACAATGGAACTAACACAACTTTTTACAGTAATAAAAAAAGTTGGGTGTCTCTATCCCTCTATGGGATGTTTTTGCCCAACACAAAGTGGTTATCCTTATGGAGCACCTGGCATTTTTTTTAATTCCAGAGGTATGAGTAAGTTTACCAATAGGGAAAACATAACATGAAGATGATATCAGCAGTTTAAGTTGATGAGCAATAGTGACTATAATTTGTGATGAAACTGTCCTGAACGTACAATTTTGACTGTCCTGAACGTAACATTTTAATAAATTATCATTGCTGTAAGCTCAAAAAAAAAAGAGTACCACTGCAAACTTAAAATAATTCAGCTAAACAATCTGTTGGCTTGGTGGACTCCTAAACTGCTTCACAAACGAGAATGACGTATGATAAATGCTGTTGACATTTATTTTTCTCCAGAGGTAGGTACTGTCTCAGATGACGTACTCAATAGACTGCCGCTGTTTTATGCATATGATAATTGACTTACTTCACTGCTTCCTGAACACTTGAACTAGTGTGACCACTGAGGGCATCATGCAAATTTCTGAAACAGGTAAATACAAGAAAAGTTTTGGTACTCAGCATCATACTTTTCACACACTTGAACTGGTGTGACCACTGAGGGCATTATGCAAATTTCACTTCAACTATTGTGTCTACCGAGGGTATCATGCAAATTTCTGAAATACATGTAGGTAAACATTTCTCTTCAAGCTATCCTAAGCCGACTTTTATGGTTAAAAATCAACTTTACTCATGGGAACGCATTCAAAGTTTTAATTCATAAACCAATGTCACGGCGCAGAAGCATTGATCTATTGATCTGGTCCACGATCACTGACAAATTTTAAATAACTTGTATCCCAAATCATTACAAGCACTCCTCCATGTTATAAACTGTATTTCTAAAACTGCAGAGACAATTTAACATTCTGATATGAGTTATGAAGGCAAAACATTTATCTCAGTTTAAGGCATGATTTCTTTTGATAATCATTTTCATCCACGATATTATTTTATCCATTACACATTGACAGTATTCAATACATAGTGATAAAACATAGATAATTTGTGTTTTCAGCTCTTATTTGTGAGGGAAGATATCCCAAGGTAAGCCTGAACCCTTCATCACTACAATATCAATCAAGGAAAAAAAATCAATCACAAGAAATAATATACTAAATACTTACAAAATTCTACGAAATTCCTACCTTATAAAGTAATCCTTATAGTCATCAGGAAGACTCATGAAAGTACCGCCCATCACAATGAACTCTACTTTGTCCACACTGTGGCCAAGTTGTTGCAGCTGATTCAGAATGGATTAAATATAAAAATGAAATAATAATGAAAAGCTAATGCAAACACACACTTTCTTTTCACTATCATACTTTTCTGTCTCCTGTTGAGTCTGAACAATTTCTTTTAATAAATAATTTCAAGGAATCTGTGAAAGAGAATGGTACAAAGACCATACAATTTGCATAGCATGAAAGGCAAACTCCAAAAACTGCAAAAATGAAACTGTCACTGTATGTTTTTTTTTTTTTTTCAACTTTTTTTATTTTGGGCACACTTTTTTTTTAACATTCATGACAATAGGCAAAATTGTAGGAGGAGTTGCTTGCTGTAGTTTTGATTGTTTCTCCACTTTTGCACTTTTATTACAAATCAGCAATTCTGATTCTGTCATGATGTGTCTTCAGCCTTTTATGAAATATATTTTGTTGTATAAAATGTATGTCCTGTGACTATATCCTACAAGAGTAATGTGCTTCTGTTCTCTGACACTATCCTGATTTTGGCCCATCCACTCCTAGACCTCAAGCTGGTTTCCAATAGATTCTTCTAAAGTTTCAACAGTCTACACATTCTATGGATAAGCACAACTGACATTATTTAGCAATAATGCTAAATGAATGATATGAATTAAGAGCAAATTTAATTACAATGGTAATCAACAAATTCGCTCCTGTTTTTATTGTGTTGATTACTAATCAACAAAGTCAAGAGAAACTATAAACTGGGTTGTCCATAATTCAAAACAAAAAATGAAGTAAGAGAACAAACAAACAGGAAAATTTTGAAGCCAGATTATGACAAACAGAAAATGAAAAAAATAGGTATGTAGTAAAGTATCGCGTAGGAAATAACAAAACTGCAGAATGTTATAAAAAATGAGTTCCTTGCTGCCACCCCGCAGATTTTCTGTGATATTTTATAATATCAGGAGAATTCTGAACAATTCATACCTGTTCCACTCTGTGCCTGGTCTGTAAATATGGGTTGTATCTTGCACGGATGGCCCGCATAGATGTCGGCTGAAACCACAGAATTAGAAATCAAAGTACTGCTCACTTCACAATAATAAAATATGATACTCTACGGTGCAAGGAAAGATAGTCAAGTGTGCATGCTGTGCGTGTTAAAGATACCTTGGCAGTTGGAAGTCGAGAAGAGCAGGCTTAACAAGGTCGCTACCTGGGCAAAGGTCGCTACCTGGGCAAAATTAAAAGGAAACTAATCCCTATCACCCCATCCCCCCAAACAATAACAAACAGTTCTACAGGAACAAGAAAAATAAAAAACAAGAAAAAGAAAGGAGTAAATGCCAAGGATAGAGGTCATCCTAAAACAAAGACCCCAAAACAACAAGTGTATTCTAAAATAAGTTATGTAAAAAAAAAAAGTCATTGATGAATGCATGTCACTGCCATCAATTGATGCAGGATTGAGGCAAACGAACATAAGTAAGAAGCTGTCAACACCTCTGAAAATTTACGCAAATCCGAGCAGTACGAGCAGCAGCAGGTCGTGTTAAAAATCAGGCAAGTTCTTTTTTAATTATATAGATACATACCGTAATAGGAACTGCCTCTACTGACAATACTTCCTTACTTTGCCATTGAAAAACCTATCTAGGCCTGGTTGGGGCCACATGGACCCGACAATGTTACTGTAACAATTGAGGGTGTGGGTATAACATAAACAGAATTCTATGAAGAAAAGACCACTGATCTACAAGAACCCCACATCAGTAAAATAATAGGAAAATCGACAATAAACAAAGTAATGACACACCAATGCATGGGGAAAAACGTACTTTTTACAAAATCATTAAAGTATGACTAGGAGCTGCCCGGCCCTTTTTGGTCCCGCCCAGGTTAAGGTCTAGTTACTATTCTACCAAAGTGAAGAACTCACCTCATACCCTGTGTAGGACTGTGTTGAGTATTCAAAGTCAGAATCGGGTCCACCAGGACAATACCTGAAAACACAAGCACATTAGTTCTTTGTAACAAACCTTCTGTTTATTTAATCAAGTGTTGTCATGGCTACCTGCGACAAACTGTACATTGGGGCACATTAATTTCAGGTTCTTTTTCTTGAATATTCTGCACCTGGAAAAACTGAATTTTCACAAATTTGAATTACAGATACCCACTTATACATGATTCATTCCTACTATCTATTTCTGTCTCTTTGAAATACTCCAAGTCTCACATAAAACTATTAATAATAAAGACAGCAAAGCAGATGAGTGAGCCCAGGATAAAAACATTCTTGAACTTAAGTTTCGCACTAAATAATAATATGATATTGTAATAAACTGATCCTTTGGTAAATGTATTACCACCGTTGTCTTTGAAGTTCTTCATGACAGGTGAAAGCAGTTTGAGTCGGAAACAGGTAGTCTCTGCAGAATCTGATTCATTGTAATTCCAAACAAAAAGGCTGGAAATTTTACTTTTTAAAAATGGTGAACGAACAAGTAAATTAAATTACTGAAGAATTCGAGATGAAATGACCACTTCAAGGTTTCAAAAGAATGGTGAATCCATAATCTAATAAACAGAAAAGATACTTACACACAAATATTGCCAGTCATAGCAATATGAGGACACCTATGAGGCTTGCACATCACAGCAACCACTGCAATCTGTCGTGGTTTTAGTAAAGACATTTTATTTATTTGGAGAAGGCTAATCTTAAAATAATGACTTTAAAGTACACAAGCTTGAAAAGTACCACATGATCTTTGAACACATACTTCATCTGCAAAGAGTGTGTTTCAATAATTAATGTAATCTACAAGCAAAACCATTTCTGAAAGAAAATGTCGACATATAATAATCTGGAACTGACATGACTAATGCATCCAGTTTTCTTCAGTTACAAAATGTATTATTGTATCATGTATGAGATTTCAAATTTTAACAAAAGTGAACACCCAAAATGTGTCCATGTAATTTCAGTGTTCCTAAAAAGGATTTGTTAAGCCAAATCTCTGCTATATATCGCACATTTCAACCTGTTGACATTGGCTTACCCCACTGGCAGTTCGCACTGGTTTTGCTTTCAGCTTGGGTAATAGCATCTGTGAATGTCAAGATATTACATATATGTTGTGTATCAAATGCTGGACTATAAGCAACTGTCAAGTATAAAGAAGTTCTTGAATTTATCATTATAAGCCATCTTTCTTTGAACCTTTAGATAGTGTGTATAGAGCAAACAAAGCAGATTTGTCCGTATGAAAGACAGACCAACTCTAAATTGCTACAAAAAATATTAACCTTATGTGATGTCAAAAGTGTCAGGGAATGGCCACCGTATCATCTGCTTGTTCCAGCGAGTCAATAGCAAAAAACATCTATTTAGACAATACTTCTGAATCTGGTTGTATGGACAAGTGTTTCATTTGAGAAAAATTGCATTATCCATTGGGATTTCTTCTGGCACTTTTCTCACCAAGCATAAAAATTCATAGATGCCGCATGCAGCATCTGTTTTGAGTTGGAATATCATGTATTTTAAGTGGCTGGTTACTTCTCCTTGCTTAAGAATTACCAGACTTATTCTAAAACAATCACCACTTCCATTATTCCTACTTACTCCTTGGTTTTACAGACAAAGGATCAACCTGCATCATATGGATGTGATAATAAATCCTAAATTTAATGACATTTAGGCTGGATACTGTCCACTGCAATCACTTTGCAGAAATAATCCTTAATTTTACATTCAGGGCAGGGAAGACTATGAACATTATAACATAAGAACATGTAAAGAAATTGCTGTTAGGTCAAAAACACATACTTGTCATACAAAAATTCTTATATTTTTCTCTTAGCACACAGCTTCTGTTTTAAACAGGAGAATACAATACTGCATCAGTGTTCATTAGACTTTAAAAACTCTACTGAGAAAATTTAATGTCAACCCATTTCACACTAACAAAAGTTTCCTTACTCCATACATTGGCATTGAGCTGGTCTCTTGGAGAATCATTTGTCACATACTTCAACTTCAATAATAAAAAAATGTAATGCTGAGTTTTAAATCTCTGACACTTACCTTTCTGTGTTCTTGTGGTACTGCAGCAATAATGTCCACCAGTCGTGGCTGACTAGCCATGTTGTATTTACTGGAGACTTTAGTCTTCAATCTAATTTTTTTTTTAAACAACAGAATATACAGATAATGAAAATGGTTTTCTTCACAGGTATTTATGATTCTGAAATATTCGTGTATTGGTATTGATGCCAAAATCAAAGCCATCAGACTGACTTGAAATAAAAGAGTGATGGATACTACAACACAATGCATATGGAAACTTATAATTTACCAAATATGAAATAGTACGTGTCACCTGTCACCTGTCGGCTTCATAGTCATCGATGTTAGCTGCTACAGTGGATGTCACGACAAAATCTCCTCCACCCAATCCTGTCCTTAGCTTTCCTAGTTAGTTCACTTATTTCCAGCTGGCTGACTTTCTTGATGTTATCGTGATATGTAATGGGTGGTCTTCCTTGTTTTCTCTTTGTTTCTGTCTTTCCTTGAAGGATTGATATCATAAGGGCCGTGCTTTTGTTTCGGGCCGCGTGGCCGATGTATGCAAGTCTTCTTTTATTTATTTCAGGTGTTATTCTTCTGGTGGTGCCAAGCTGTTCTAAGATGCTTGTAGTACGTGTATGTAATATTTAAATAATTATCAGTAAGAGTAATTTAAGGATATTGAAAAAAACTCCTTTACCTACACTTTACAATATAGCATTGATATCACAAATACATAATTAAACAAGCTGGGAGAAAGATATACATGAGCGTTAAATCATTTAAAGAAACAAACAAAGCCTGGTCACTTCACAAGTAATTAGAAACAATTTCAAGCACTGTTGTATTAAAAAAAGAATTTCACCTGGCTTTTTGGCCCAGGCTTGTCATACTCCTAACCCCAGGGACATGGAATAATGCAGATCTCAGAAGTTCCGTAAGTGAAGGAGAATACAGTATGTGCACAAAAATGCTCCTTTGGCAGTTAGATGATGCCATAATAGGCAGTTGTAAGCAACTGTCTCACTCACTTTATAAGTATAATCAGCTAATTTTGGTGTATTTTAACATGGCAAGGAAAACTGCTGCAAATTGCCAGCTCCACATGGAACAAAGCATCCTACCGGTATACTCATGATGATAATAATTCTTGCAGTAAATTGTGATGATCTACTGTTCATAATTTTTGAGATCTAGCGGGAGAATAAAGAAGACTTCAAACCAGAAAGGAGTGACAAAAAGTCCTAACTTACTTGTTCAGATCAACATCTCTTTTCTCTCTGTCAGCAATGACCAGTTCATTGACTATTTCTGTGACTGCCATTACCATAATCTCCTCCTTCGATAGGTCAGTCAAAACTATATGGATGAAAAATGAATACAAATTACAATATCTGTCAGTCCAAGACATAAAAGACAATTTCTCATGTATATCAATGAAGCATGTTAAAAAAAATATGCAGTTATGGAAACTGCTCGTGAATTTTTGTCAGCAATTGTCCCGGAGTGATTCACTGATTGACTTGCAAGGGTCTGAATGTCTGAATGCCCCACCATGAACTAATTTAAACTATTAAATATGTAATTTATCTGCACCACAGGAAGAAAATCACCCTGCACATATATATATTCAAATATAACTTGAATACTGATTGGTTGGGAGAAATTAATGTTCCTTTAATAAAAGCATTTTAGCCAATTCTGTAAGCAGTGCAGTATCCCACCAATGGTCCTGTTCCCTCAGTATGTATGTGACACTCTTGTATAATAAAACTGATGGTGTCCACAAATTGTAAACTGTTGCATAGACTGATTCACATTTAACGTCAAAATATTTAAATCATTTTTCTTCACTGCAGTTGCTTAGAGAATGAATCAAACCTGACTTGACATTTCCATTTAAATGATGATCCATATTAATTATTTACTATTCCTGAATTCATCCTGAAAATCAAGAAACAATGCAAAATGCCACTCTCGGTAGTAATGGCATATTTATTCAGTTTCAGGGAGTTAGGACATCAAACGATAGCATAAAATTGGGTGCATCTTTCTCAGCATTGATACAAAATGGAAAATAAAAGTTTTGAACTGAATTTATACAAACCTTTCTTTTTATTTTTTCCCATTGTCCTGACAAAATTTTATATCTGTTAGAGAAGGCTCCTGGACACTCCACTTTTGATAATGAGACACTTGCACTGTTGATATATGGAATAGATCTGATATGGTCATTTTAAACAGTGTAAAAATGGGCAGGGCTGCTTAAGTATAAATACACAAGCAACTGTACTGGGTCAAGCAATGTTTCCAAAACACGTAGCAAAGTTCCACTAACACTAGTAACAGCCATCTCTTCCGCCCCCTTGGTCTCATAGTCATATGAAATCCCATCCAAATTTCTCCGTATTACTAGTCTAGATCTAGATCTAGGCCTACTGTGATTATGGACGAACATCTGATGCAACAATTATCTCATGTAGGCAGACAGCCATTACAATTCTCGAAAGGAGTTCCCTGTGAGTTACAATATAAGGATATTACAAGGATACGTCTTCAGGAGTTAGCCCTCTACATGGATGTTTTTATAGGGTGCAGCTCGGTGATTAACTAATACATGTAGTACTTATCTCGACTAGACTAGATATCTAGACATCTAGATCTAGTCTAATAGGCCTACCGTAGTACATGAAATATTTAATATTAGTATGTGCCCGACTAAAGTTGTGTAACTCATATAGGTACCCTTCCCAGTTCTCACTAAATGGAGAGGAGAGATAACAAAATCATTTTAACCTTGATCTAGTCTAGAGTTATTAGATCTGATGCTCTACGGATGGTATTAGATCTAGACTAGGACTAGATTCTATCTGGCCTACTCAGTACTGATAGATCTAGACTAGACTCTGGGCCCTGGTCTAGTCATAAAATTAGACCTGGGCAGGAGGATGTGAAAAGAAGAAAGCTTCAGAATTTTCTTAGATTTGATGTACGACCCATTATAAGCCCGATAATGTTTTTAATCGATAAACTACGAATGAGCCTAATCTTGTCGATTCGTGATTTTGACCAGGCCTACGTAATGATGTATCGAGAAACACCTTGCACTTTGTTGCTCGAGCTGGGTCTTTTGGAGTTATCATTACTTTCTTCTTGTGCTTAGGTAGCCAGATTTTACTACCGGAAACCATCGAAAACCATTCATTGCATTGCTTGATATAAAAAATAATTACATTATATTCTCCCATGTCCATTTGTGATAATACAACAATGTCCGAAGAGCTAAACAGTGTTCTCTCCTATCGAATAATAAAATCAAGAAACATGTACGTCGGTGGTAATATTTACCACAACAACAAAATGAGAATGATTCAAGCATAGTGTTATCATTCTGAAACCCTCATACGATAAAAAGTCTCTGGTGTTATTTTCAACTTGTAAAAATTATTATTTTGACTTCTGATTGTAACAAATTGGATGTTTAAACATTTATCTATTTTTCTCCATAAACAGAACATTCGATTCAAATCTCGAATTAATTTACATTTTGTCCATTAGGACGGTGTCGATAAGATACACCCAAAGAAGTTTCCTTTGCAATTATAACATACTAGCTGAGGTCCCCGGCCCTGCCCGGGACAAATCGGTTTGAATATTGTTTCAGTTCTGTGTGATTATTATGGACCTGCTTCATCTGGCCTGTTCCTATTTGTTTATTTTATTTTTGTTTGTTTATTTTTAAATAAGTCTTACTGCTCTGCCTTTGTGAGTTGACACCTTGCGCATCCCGTACAACAGCATGATTTGCGCACGGGTTAGTGTGTTTGATAGTGAACGCATCGCAGGAAGTGCATGATAACGAAACCTTAAAATGCCGAACCATGACTCGAAATAGATCTAAATGATGGCGAAACAATACATTTCCAATATAAAAAAAACTACACCGATTTGAGACTTCTATTAAAAACTGTACACCCTTGCATCCATTCTGATGCACCATATAAAATTTGAAGTCTGAGTGTTGAGTGGTTCAGAAGCCTTTTGCAACGAAAAATCTCAGGTCCACAAATATAGTATAGAAGATAGATAGGTGTGCATATGTGTTTTGCATGCAACAATTTTTCCAAATTGGTATATAAATTGTAATCGATAATTCAGGTCTTTTTCCCCATTTTATTTTGTTAAAGTACAAAATACCTTAGATGTAATCTAAACATGTTAAATATGAGAAATGAACAGCCTGGATTTATGCTCTTGTGGAGTATTGTACCTGCTCATTTAATTATTTACTCAATCCCCCCCCCCAAAAAAAAAACCAACATTTTTTTTTGTAGAAAAACTTAGCACAGCGTAGATCTAGTCTAGACTCTAGATCTATCTATTTTTTCTGGAAGGTATTCATCTACTGTTTTTCGTTGTGCCAGAAATTCTAATTACATTACATTCCTGCTGGTGACACGGTGAAGTAGGATTTTAGGTAAAATCGTACATGTTTTGGATTTAAAATGTATCACACTTAGTGGATACATGTGTGCCTCGTAAAGGTTGCAGAATTCTAGGGTATGAAAATAAATATTGTCACCGGTTTTCTAGAAAGTGGGAAGTAAACAACTGCTTACCTGTCTTGTGAGCCCTTGAAGATGAGCAACGTTTACAAAGTATGTATACGTGTTAATACTGGAAACATTAACAGCACCCAGCAGTGTTTTTAACGACACCAAGAAAATCTGACGATTTCAGAGGTAATTGCGTGGTCAACGCCTGATTTAGTGCGAAGTGGCGCTCGACGAGTTGATCTCTGATAGGTAGATCTAGATATAATATAGATCTAGATCTAGATCTATTGTGTCATGTCCAGGGCAGAATCCAGGGATTTCAGTGATTTAACATGACGAGTCAGGGTTTATGATGTAGATCTAGTCTAGATCTAGATCAGAGTGTAAATGAGAGTTATAAATAGATATAGTAATAGATGAGGTAAGGAATGTTAGTAGGCTATTTTATAACAGTAGCCTATGGTCATGGAACTGGAAGCAATGCCCCTCTAATGTCGTAATGAGTGATCTGTGAAGGACTCCGAATTGTGTAATGATTTGAAAAGGGGGTGTATTTTTAAATCGTTGTGGCTATTCTTACGGCAGCCATAAGAATAGAACTGAGGACGTGAGGGTCTAGTCAGTTTGTATCGAGGCCGTAGGCCGATGTTCGTCTGGGCAGTAGTCAAATTGACATATCAGGGAAAGCCCCCGGGGTAGCTACCAACAAAGATGCCGGTTTCGTCGGTTCGGCCTGGTGCCGCCGCCATTTTCCAACCGAGATCGAGCTACGTCATCGTTATTGCCGGAAACGGTAAAAACGAAATGTGTGCCCCACGTCATCATTTTGCGACTGCCGTAAGAATAGCCTCAGTTATATTTTTAAATAGGGTCTACTGTCACTGTGATTTTTAGCAATTTTATCACTTTGCAACACAACAATTTTAGTACCAGCTCAGGTTACCATATTCTGCGGGAGAAGTTCCATTTGAGTTATATTTTACCAGATATTTTATATGGCCACGCTTATTCGCAGACGTCTGCGAATAAGATCAGAATCTTATTTTTATTTAGGAAGAGCTCCTTATGTGTCACCTGACAACCTCCTCGGCGTAAAATAGCGTTCAATTGAGTTATCGATGAAACTTTCACCAAAACATTTTTGATGGTGAGAGCAGTCTATGGGATACAAAATCGCCCAAGTGCCATTTATAACAAGCAGGCGAGAACCAAAGCCCTCTGAATTTTAGCGAGTGATAAAAGTCTAGAAAGATCAGATTAACTTCAAATACATACATTGAAAAGCTGAAACGAACAATTCCTTCACTCGACGAGTGAGAGGCCAGCAGCAGCCACCTGAGCATCCATCTCAGTCAAATGACCAAAACAAACGATGCGCATCACTTCTCATTCAGAAACGGACCCCAGTGTATATGATCTATGAACGGACCAGAGTAAACAAACAGCGTGTCGAGGGGGAAATCGGAAAGCCAGAAGAGTTCGTCCTCTGCCCCACATTCCTTTTTTTCTATTCCAAAACCTAATCAGAACTAAACTCGCCTGCCGGGGTTGGGGGGGATTCGAGGCTACCCAAGAACTGACGTTTTCTTTGGGTGACTTTTTTACTGTCCCCCCCCCCCCCCCCCCCCCCCGATCGTCGTTGCTTTGCTTCAGAGTATAAAATTGTGGCTAGGATTTTTAAAAAATATTTTTTTACAATTTCAATTTTTTTTAGATGAATTATTATTATTAGTCTAGCCAATTTTGTTAGGTGTGAAATCACAGAGAAAGTCAGACAGAACAAATAAAAATGAATTAAACTTCCATGGAAACCAAAAATGTAATAAAATAAAACATGACAAATAGATCCAGCAGGTTACCGTGGAGAGAGATGAGCTGTTCAATTCGCACTGACTAAAAGAAATCATTTACATACATGTTTAAAATTTGATTTTACATTTTTATTTGTCCTGTTCAGGAATAAATAAAATGAACAGGAATAAAGTAATCTAGAGCACAATAGATCTAGTAACATCGATCAATTTCCCCATGACATCAATTTTGTAAAATCCTTTTTTAAAAAAAATTATTTTTCCTAAAAATTAGCAATCCTAGGTTAAAAAAAAAAAGTACGCTCCGCCGTGGGTTTGAACCCAGGACCGGACCCATAGTCTCTGACTGATAACCGCAGATGCTAGCCATTGCGCCATCGCAGACTGCAGAATACAGGAGAACTTTCCCATAGTAGACATCACAAAATCAAGAAACCCCCCATCTGCGAATATGCACTTCGATTTTATATAGAGAGGGATAGCCTACTGCAAGGACGTGACTTTAGGAGCAAGTTAGCTCTCTAGATGGATATTTTCATCTAGTAAATGTGGGGTTCAGTGATTAACACTGAGAACGTGAAATATGTGCCCGGCTAAAGTTTTGTAACTCATAATTATGGTACTCCTCCCTCTCTGCAAATCACGCATCTATTTTGTGCAGCGGTTCTGGACGGAAGATCTTCCTTTGTTAGATCTAGTAGGAAAATAATGTTTTTCCCTTTCACAATTTTATGTCATCTTGAGCTTAATAAGCAGTCATAGAAAATGGGAAATTAGCTGGTCCATGGCATTTGATGTAAGATAAAGATCTACTTGTACTTCAGAAATATTAATGGGCAAAAGTACAGTTTAGCCGTCAAAATAGTGTTAGGCATTTTGATTACTGAGTATCGATTGCTTTTATTTTACTGAATGCATCCCTACCTCTCTACAGTAATCGATACTAAGTAAAGAAAATGCCCAACACAACTTTACCTATTAATGTACATTTAGACTAGAGTGTGTGCAAGTGATGATTTTTTAAAATATTTTTTCTTGACCAGCAAATTATGTCAGTATAGTGATAATTATTAGGGGAATATGGTTAATTTTGAGGAAGTTGAGACTGAATTTTAGGGAAAGTGGTTAATGATTTGTTTTAAGGGACAATTAAAGGGTAAATGAGTCACCTCACCTGTCACCTGTCGGCTTCATCGTCATCGATGTTAGCTGCTACAGTGGATGTCACGACAAAATCTCCTCCACCCAATCCTGTCCTTAGCTTTCCTAGTTAGTTCACTTATTTCCAGCTGGCTGACTTTCTTGATGTTATCGTGATATGTAATGGGTGGTCTTCCTTGTTTTCTCTTTGTTTCTGTCTTTCCTTGAAGGATTGGTATCATAAGGGCCGTGCTTTTGTTTCGGGCCGCGTGGCCGATGTATGCAAGTCTTCTTTTATTTATTTCAGGTGTTATTCTTCTGGTGGTGCCAAGCTGTTCTAAGATGCTTGTATTTGTTCTCCTTTCTGTCCAACTTATTCTGAGTAGCCTTCTGTAAAGCCACATTTCAGCTGCCTCCAATCTTGTTATGTCTGCCTTTTTGAGTGTCCAGGCTTCACAACCATATAGTAGGACTGGCCAGATCAAGCACTTAAGTATGTTCACTTTGAGGTCCGTTGGTGTGCCTCTATCCTTCCAAATGTTGTTTAGTTGAACCATTTTGTGTTTTGCCATTCCTACCTTGTTTTTATGTCCTTTGAGCAGCTTCCATCTTGCGATTTATGTGATCCTAGGTATTTGAAATCAGTCACTTTTTCTAGTGCTGTTTTGTTTACTAGTATCTCCTGGTGGTAAATGAGTATGATTAAATAATGATGAGCTGGATGAGAAGTAAATATTTATAATAAATTGTAAATGTGACATAGATTGTGAGGAATTTGACATGTTGTTAGTGGAGGAACAGTAGTGTTTTAAGAGTTAGGGGAACAATCTAGAGTGTTGGAAAATGTACAAGGGCTAAACTTAATAATCAACTTAACCCTCGTCCCACATTGAACGAACTTGTCCACGTAACGCACTGAGCAGGGATAGCCAGTGGCCAGTCAGTCAATCGTTCACGTGTCACCCATATGGTGATAACCTCGGCGGTCGGGTCAATCGGGTCCTTGTGAACATGTGTATTTTGTTTACATTAGGACGCAGTAACAACAATAGTGAGGGATGAATGGTATGTGACCCCTATGATAATTGGATAAAGTACTTGTGATGAGATGCAGTGAGTTCTGTTATTAAATAGAAGCCTGTAAGAAGGTCCATGATCAAGAGTTTTCAGCATTTACATGCCTTTTAACACACGTCCACGTACTATGATGTTAGTTTTCTTAGCACACCTTTGGCAAGAGATTTGATTTCCCAGCTCGTAGAGTACACACAAATCCTGAAAAGTGGTTTAATCAAAGCAACACAATATCTCTCTAATAACCAAATCAAATGTAAAGACAACGACCAACAACAAAGTCGGTCTTTTTTCCCAGTTTTCCCTGATGAAAAACCTACCAACAGACACTCTTATGCAGCATGCCCTAGTATTACATCGGAATTCATAATAACAGACAAAACACTTTCTGAAATACGCAGATGGCCCCCTTTCTTCTCATTTCACAAGTAGATGACAACCAGCATCAAAGTCAAAAGTTTCCCCAAGATTTTCCCCAGCTCGAACTTCAGACCATTAGTACTATTACATGAGTATGACGAATAGTTACGAATAGTTGCATCGTAATAAACGTAATTGGAGGATGCCATTTTGTAGTGGGGATGACAGGATAGATAAACAAGCAAAAATAGTGTGGAAAAAAAAATGTGCAAAAAATGATAGTTGCGGCAACTGAATAAACAAAACAAGAGGAGCAGGGTTTCTATACAATTGGCCTCCTGCAGGACCTGGTTCATATGTGGACCACAATATTGGCCTTGCATGTTTCAGATGGAAAGTGCAAGTGTTACTGTGGTGTGTCACATGATTTGATGGACAGTTTATGGGAATATGATGGAAGTGCAAACAGGTATTATAAGAAGCAAGGAAATAATTATTATGGGTTCTCATTAACAAACGTGTATACATTACGTATTAGTATATCAGGGATGTAAACATTCCGCCTTTTTCTGTCTTTTCCATCCGAGGTGCTATTGCAAATTGTGAATCCAAAGGTCGGCGTCATCCATCAGTAACAGTAATTTACTTCACTGTTGTCTGAAATTGATCAGCAGTTTTTAAATAATCTGACAAACCGACAAATAAGTATGTCTTATCGTGATCTTTTTGTGTAGAAGGTTTTTACAGTTGTTGTCTTTCACTTCCAATCCAAATAGCTTGGGGTGAAATATGCTGTGGAAAGATCTTTATTAGTTAATGATGGAGTGCTCTCCATGACATCTGAGTAGGACACACAATTTCCTTCCATTTTATTGCAGGCTGTTTGCATCCCCGATATATAATATACATATTGTATTGAATTGTTACTGAATGCATGTATTATTCTTTATTTTTTCTGTCTTTCTAGGTGTTCACAGATATTCTAGAGCCTGCACCCAAACTTCTTCTTCTGTCATTTTAATTATTATGCCTGGCTGATGAATCAGCTTACATTATATTAGCCAAGAGGAAGCTGCTAACCAGCAGAGGTATCACTATGCACTGACTTGCGATTATACACTGAGTAGGCTACAACAGGAAAGAGCAAACTAATTACAGAGGATATATATCTTATAATCAGAGCTCCCAGTGTCTTTCAACAATGTATTGTCTTCAGTGGCTAATCCCCGTCCTGCTGATGCCTAAGCCTTTGAACCCAGCTTTCATCTACAACCATGCCATGTTCATCATTCTCTACCTGACCAGTTTTTTCCTGGTGCGTAAGCCGTGCACCATTTGCAGTTTGGTGTTTTTAGCTGCCGTCTTTTTAATCTGTTACAATTGTGTTGGGAACTGCATACTGTGGCACTGCTCTTCAGATGAATGCGAAGGGGCAGACTGTGAAACAACATGTGGTGAAGCATAGGCTTCTTTGCAAAGTTTTCAAACAGGATCCTGAACAGGTGATTAATGCTAACAGCGAGTATGCACCAAAGGGTAGAAATATGCAGAGACATTACATATGTAGTGGAAACAGTCTGGAAATGAGTGAAATGAAATTGGATATATTGTTAAATAAAGTTGAATAATTGTGGTAGATTTGATAAAAAACCAGAATAAAGCAGTAATACATAGTAAGAAAAAAAGGGTTGACAGCAACTTAGTAGGCTGTTTAAAGTTTAGATGATGATAATAAATACCAATTTTTGCACGAAAAGTAGTTTCTTGCGAATATGAGTTTCGACTTTCTCATGGAACTAATGAAAATAGTCGGAGCAAGATAGTGTGGATAAAATCAGTTGCAGCTTTAAACATGAAACGAGAAGTTTGACTGTTTTCGGCAGTGCATGTTCATGTCCACCTATAAAATGGAAATGAAATCCAAAATGTCTTTCTTTTTATTGTCAAGATGTCTTCTTCATATGTTAGTCTGAGTGCTGAGCAAGCATACAAAATGTTCAGTGAGACAGAAAAGAGCGTTGCTAAAGAAAGGTATGGATGTTACATATATCATTAACCTTTTGAGTGTGACTAATATGATTGGTGCATTACAGTTGTTGCATGAAAATGAAATTCCAGCAACATGATCAAGAAAATGGTAAACACTGCACCTGTGATATATGACAGTCGGTAGCAGTAAAAATCAGATATTTAGAATTCTAAAACACAGCTAATTTGAGCCAGGATGGGGTCTGTGCAAACTGCCAAAATTGTGGCTCTAAGCACTCAAAAGCTTACGGTTATCTGCTGGTTTGAAAGAATGCACAAGTCTATTATTGTAAGAGAAGCACATCGTCAGTTATTCATGTTGTACATTTTGTAAATCTTCTCTCAACCATCGACAGCCGCAGTATGTTATGCTGTGTTGCTCTTCTCACTTACTGCTCTCCCTGTCCCTTTGATTATGGCATAGCAGATTAAAAAAACATTTATCGTTGAAATTAGTTCAGGCAATCTGATGATTTTTTGTGTGGAATATTGGTATCCAAATTCATACTGAGCCTCGTCCCATATCATTCCATTTTCTTTGCCATTTTGTGTGTATATTATTGCAAAGTATGTGAATACGTTGATTTTATTGATTTTTCGAACTTGTAAAATTATAGTGCTGCATGGCTTGTACTTGAAAGATGGAGCAAAGATTATTGTGTGTTTCAACAGAATTTTTCTTATTTTGTTTAAAATTTTCTTGATTGTGGGTTGCACAAAAGTATGAATTTCTTATTTTTGCAGTGGTATATTTAAATTTAAAAAAAAAAAAGGGTAGATCAATAGAGATGTGGGAATTCACAATGCCATGTCAGGGTCAAGCAAAATCTATGCATGAAGCAATTAACGATAATAGGAAGAAAGAAAAACTGCATTTTGGAGTTTCCCTGGTATTTCCCAGGGGCTCCTGGCGACAACAAATGAAAATTTTTCATAACACTCAGTCTTTTGTAACATGATTTTGGTTAATTTTACACGAACGAAAATTTTTTAATTTTTATAACCAGGAAAAGGAAAATATGAAATAGAAATTAGATGCTTAATTTTGCAAGATGTCATGAAAACCATTTGATGACTGAAAAATTTTCACTAGTCTTGCATTACACGATTTTGGTTAATTTTACAGGACAAACAAAAATTCTTTATTTCTTTATTTCATGACCAGAGAAAAGAAACAAGAAGCTGAAATCAGATGCATGATATTTCAAGATGACATTGTTTGTAACAGTATATTTTATAAAATCTGTTTGGTAAACATGAAATTACCATTTAGGTCTGAATTTGAATAATAATAATACTTTGTTGAATGAACAGTGCATCTCCACAACAACTTTGGAATTTAGAAACTGAACAGTTTTGGCTTCTTTAAACTGATATTATATATTATCTTGATGTATAGTTTTACAGGTAGAGAAATGAAGTAGAAATCTGCAATGCTTAGTAGATGCTGTACATAGCAAAAACCAAAATTACCGTCTGTTGGTAAAGTTAGCCATTACTGTGAACTGTACTTATTGTCACAGTATCAACCATGAGCTTATTATATTGCATTAGTCACAGTGTCAGTATGTAACCAAGACAGTTCTGTAGATGGGGTGAGAACATGAATTTTATAAGGCCAATTTTAACTTTTGTTGATTAATCATGATAGGACAAATTGAAGAACGGGATGTGATTCACAATGTTGAATGTGATACTATCATCAAAAAACAACAACAACAACAAAAAGCTGAGTTTGGTGCTTAATAAGCTAATATTGTCGCAGGGAAATTAGGCTTCAGTTCACTCAGAGTCTGTGTAGAAATTCGAGTGGTGAAATATTTCTTGGTTGTGGGTCCTGACATTTTTGTTTGTGTTTAAGTCTTCCATTTTCTTTTTTCTTGTTTTTTTTACCCCCACACCTATTCCTTCACTTTACCACATGAAAGATATAGTACATGAAAGATATAGTACATGAAAGATATAGTCAAGAATAAAAACTGATCAAACTAAACTTACAGCTATGGATTGTGTGCTTTCGAACAGACATGGTAAACATTACGAAATGTATTGCAACCTCATTTACCGCTGAACGGTTTATAATTTTCAAGATAATTTGTCATGCATCAGCTCAAATATTTCATAAATCTGTGTGTCCTGTTTATATACCAAGCCTTACAGATTGAGATTCAATGAAAGCTTGTCAATACAAGTTGTTCAGTCACAGATATGGATTAATATGATGTCTATATATGCATGATATTTTTGTCATTATATTGTTGTGTGAAAAGGCATTCTTACCTATGATTCAGAAAACAGTAAAAATTATGTAAATTGCTAAAGATAATACTTCAGTTACTATGATCAAAGAATTTATTAAATATGCTGCAGTGTTTACCAGAGCAAAAGAAAAAAAGATGCTTCCGTATTTGATCATTTGCATCGATTAAATTTTCTTAAATTTTTTATTCCCTGCCGACCAATTCCTTTTTGTTACTGTTAAAACTGTTAGACTGTTAATTATCATGAAATTTGCTAAACTGTATGGCCAGTTTTGTGAAGCTGTATAATTTGTTCATTATGTTTATATTAGATTATTAGTATGAAACTTCTGACGCTAATAAGTTCTTTGTACATCTTAAACAAATATGCTTTCTCATTTAATATAAATTTTTCTATGTATTCACACTGTTTTGTCAGTAATGGACCAATGAGTGAAGAACATCACAGTTAATTTTATTCTCGCTGTCCTTTAGATGACACAAGAGCAAAGTTTATTTTGACTTTGCTGCACAGACAAAAAACAAACCCCAACTCTTGACTTCATTACATGTGCATATACCCAAGAACAGTGCCACAGAGTGGCTTCCATTTCTGTAACACAAACTGATTTCCAGTGACTGGTCCGTTCATGACTCTGCAAGTCCGCACTGGAACTCAGGAGCCATTACTGTACTCATAGCTAGCTGTACAGCCATGTACTTCTCAAACCCTTCAAGAAACTACCACCATATTAAAAACAGATGCATGTATATGCACCCTGTCAACCACGCAAGAATGATTATATAGAGGTGATGAAATTTCATCAAATTGCTGTTTTTGTTCATTCTTCTTTTGAAACTCTTGAATTTGCTTGCCTTTCTTCATTTTACCTTTTTGCATGGTTCTTGTGCTCCTCAGTCTTTGCATTTCGTCGGTTTCATTATGAAGGGGCAAATAGATTTCAGTGGTTGTACAACAAAAATTGAATGCTAAACATCTCTATTTGTCAAAGTCAGTGTTGCGGGAAATTCAGTTTTGAAAATTTTGTGCATCGTTGATATCTCCAAAGCTTTAATCCCTACCGGCACACTAAAACTAAATGAGATTTAACAAAATTGTGCGTATTGGGTAAAGTCCCCGGCAGTGTACTTTTGATAGATACAGCAGAGTAAATCTCTCAAATCTGACCTATTCGCCCCTTCGTCGTACAGATAAGTTAAATGTTTGTGTTTTCGTTATACAGCTGTTGTTATCTATTTGCCCCCTTTGTCGTGAAAAGCGACAATTTTTGTAAGTCGCTGTTGTTATTTTAACTCATTGCAAGTATTTGTCATTGTGACGCCAATATCCATCCGTTACATTGTTTTTCATCATCATGACATTTTTTAGGAGTCGTGCAATGACATGCCTAACTGGCAAGCTCCATAAATGCTTTTTCTCTATCTTTATATGAAGGTGGCTGAAGTAAAGGTAGATGAAGTTTCCTATTGTCAACAACACTTTTAACAGAGCAGATGTTGTTTGTCATTCTTTCAGTATGCCAGACAGTCTCAGTTACTATGTATGTATGTCTGTTGTTTTCTACGGTATTTTTGTCCACGTTAAAAAATCTAGTGGCCTGTCTTCTTCGGGCATTTTTATCTCCATTCTACTATGTTCAGTTAGCAAACTTGAATTTGTTCTTTCTCTTAAACTCTTCATTGACATTTTATAATAAGCTAGTTATTGTGAGGAAATGCATTGTGTTTACAGCATATGGTTTTGTCTTTCTCCTTTAGTATAACTGTTGCATTTGAAATTGCTAATGATATATACATGTATTGTGTGCCAGTTCAAGCCACCATGAGATGATTGGTTACTTGAGAGAAACATGAAAGAAAATCAACAGAAAGGGCTCAGTGAGGCTATGGGAGATTCTATTGCTTCTGTCTTAAAGTACATGCACAGTCAAATTCAGGGATGTTTTATGTAGACAATATATATTCATTAAAAAGTATTTTAGCCAATTTTTATTTAGAACACTTATTTTGGGCCAGTTGGCTATACTTTTGCAAATAAGAGCCTGTTAACATGATTTTCATTCAAAAGAATCAGTACAAATAGGCGTAAGATGCTGTATTAATAGTGTTATTGAAAACCTAACTACAGCACTGAGCTTAAGTATATCCTGGAAACAGAGGATCAGAACCACTTGTTGCTATCTTGACAGAGAATATGGCAGATTTACCAGAAACTGCAGGAAATCTGAGGTAAAGAATGTCCTTGTAAATGTCAAAGAAGTGGAAGTGACTTCCTGGCTGTAGGTATCACTGGTTGTATTTAGTTTTTTTTTTAATGACGGTTATGAGTAGATGTTGGAAAATGAGTAATTTCTTAATATTACCCCTGTGTAAATTTCCAGTTGTCACTGATGCTAGACAATCCCAGTGGTGATGTAAAATCCAATAGTCACTTAGCAGTTAAGAAAAATTTTCCAGCTGTGAATTGCTCACTCGAAGGAATTTTCTTTACTGTTATCTTGATGGGCCTCAATAAATTCGGTATTTATATTTGGATCTTTTCGTAAGTACATGTACATGTTCTTTTTAGATCACTTGCAATGCATCCAGATCCAAATCAGTCTAGTTGCTTGCCAATGCTACACTGCAGAGATAATTAATTTTCTACTGTGAATGTTTTTTAAGTTAACTGGATGTACATAGAACAGTATTTTGTGTTTATCTTAGATTGTTTTGTTTATTCTGCTCTTTATCTTGCCTGTTTTGTGCTATAGACTTCTGGCCATTTCCATTTATGTATGTCACACTTGTTTGACGATACTTGCCTTCAGTCCTCTGACCAGTCAGGTCTTTCACTGCAAACAACTTATCAGATGATGGTCAGTTTTGTTCATTTTGTTTTGTTTTTTCTCAAAGTTTAAGTAGGGCCCCTCCATGAACTACATAGGGTCAGTTATGGGGTATTTTTACACCACTCCTTTAGGCTTTGCTTACATTTGGCCTCAAACACCCTGCGCCCATACAGGAGGATGGTCAGTAGAATGTCAATAACAAGTCTTGATATTTGAAAAATCTAAGATGGCATTTTATGTCAACTATTTGACTATTTCATTAGAGACATGACTCTTACATGTTTTTTAAATCTTAATCTTCTTAAAAAAAAAAAAAAAGCTTTTTTGATTTAATGCCATAGTTGAAAAGCATATGTAGGCTCCTCGAAATGCCTCTTCCCTGGATATAAATTTTTTCATATACACCCCCCCCCCTTTTACACCACTCCTTTAGGCTTTGCTTACATTTGGCCTCAAACACCCTGCGCCCATACAGGAGGATGGTGAGTAGAATGTCAATAACAAGTCTTGATATTTGAAAAATCTAAGATGGCATTTTATGTCAACTATTTGACTATTTCATTAGAGACATGACTCTTACATGTTTTTTAAATCTTAATCTTCTTAAAAAAAAAAAAAAGCTTTTTTGATTTAATGCCATAGTTGAAAAGCATATGTAGGCTCCTCGAAATGCCTCTTCCCTGGATATAAATTTTTTCATATACACCCCCCCCCCCCCCCCCCCCCCCCACAGGACTGCTTATGTACATACTTCATGGATGACGCCCTAGTCATGTTAGGCTTATTAATTATAAGCCAAAATTTCTTTTGAACTGTTGTGAATAGCTTTTGTAGATGATATCAGTCATTTGTCTCAGGTCACAAATGGCATTCTTTCAACATGTCACTCATAACTGGTTCAATTCTGCTGACAAAATATTCATTCATAACCGTGGGCACATTGGTAGGATAGAAATACACATGTAGTTCCATGGGCCACACTTTTTTTCCTTTATCTCTGAAGCATTTTTCAGATGTTAATTTTTTCCCCCTTGATATTCATTTGAAATGGTCAATGTTATTATGTGTAATGTGTAGCAAATCTGTTAATTATGTGTTGCAAGTCATCCTTTGTCAGCCTGGTACTGTTTTTTTTTTTTTTTTTATGAAAGAAATGTGATTCCCATTGAAAGGGGAGGTCACCGTGACCCTTTTGCTGCTGAAAATATTATTCCATAAGTTCTGGGTTGTTATGTTATCATCTTGATTTCTTCCATTTACAGTTTGAGCTGAACTGTGAAAGACATGAGGTGTTAATGTAAGTGGGTTTTGTTGTGGCCTGTCAAATATGAAATTAATAAGTAGATGCATGGAACTTAAGATATTTTTCTGCGTAAGAAGCTGCATGAGTCAAAATGCGTCATAAGATGATGAATTTGTAATGAATCGTTTTAAAATTCTGTCACAGACCACTAGAATTTTCACGCTATCATTGATTTATGGCTGACGATGGAGTTTAAAATTTAAATTTATATTTCTTTTTGTCTAATGTCCATACCTCTGTCGTATTTATGTGTGATTCCCAGTGTAAGGCTGAACAATGTGTAATTGAATCAACATCGATGACCGCGCTTAACATGCAGCTACAGTGTACGAAAAGCGGGAAAACTGATCACATGCTTAAGAATTGGGAGAGCCTTTCATAGGACAAATGTTGCAGATGTGGCTAACAGTGGAGGGCAAGCAAGGCAGTACAGTTTTAAAGTGTGCGAAAAAGTTTAACCAAGAAATGTCCGTCACAATGAATAAACATTGAATGGAAATACAATGATTTTGTCTCTTGTAAATGATGCAGTAAGCTGCTGTTGTCCAGTTCACAATACATGTTGTCACCTTTATCTGGCAATGTGGTATTCCCAGTATTATCTTTCCACTCATAATTTGTGCCAGAAAGGATAATATTTATTCCATTTTCTTTTTTAACAAGTAAAATTAGTGTTCAAAATTGTATTCTGCATTGGGAAATATCTTTTTGCAGTTGCAGTAGTAGACTGGCCTGCTTTTTTACTATGCATTTAATTATGAGCTGGTGTTGAAAAAGGGCTCAGTGAGGCTTTTGGAGGTTTTAAGTCACAACTTCCAGGTTGGGGAGTGGGATGCATGAACTTCAACTTCAAATATGGAATAGTGACATCACTCACTAAATCCTGAGATTAAATCTTAACGTCACATCATTTCAAGGCAGGTGGGTTTTTTTTTTATTATGGTTGGCCAGCTGAAGGCCATAGGTGTGCATTTTTTAATGTCAGAGTTGCATGTATAATATTCTGGGTTTTTACTTAAGACCATTCAACAATCTAGACAAATTGAAAAATTGGTGGGATCCTTTAAACTGGGTGCTGTATTTCATGTATAATGGAACTCCTTTATAACCAAATTCATGATGTGTTTTGTTTCATAGTAGGAGTCAATTTTTTTGTTTGTCTTTGAAATACATGTATGTAGGACTTGAAAAATTAAGTACCTTTACAGGGAATTTCCTAGAAACAAACTGCATTCTCTTGCTTCTTTCATGACAGATAAATCATTATTTCAACCATTTTAAAAGGAACAACAGCAACAAAAAATAATTTGATAATCTAGATTAGTGGCAATAGTTAACACGTGAATGCCAAACCTTATGTGGGTGAATATGTTTATGCAATGGGTCTGTCTTACTTAAATTCTATGCATTTGAGCTGCTCATGAGTAGGTAAATTTGATAGCCAAACTGGGGAGTTCAGATCGGAGTTTAGTATTACTGTCACTTAATTTCATAAATTAAAACTGGGCAACAGTCAGTGTGATTGAAAATAGCACAAGAGGATTTATAAGTAAGTCAAGCCTCACTCTGTTTGAGAAACATACATGTAGTTTTATTATGTCATTAAAATAGAACCTTGTGCATTTTGCAATTTTTCCCTTGTTGAAAGATTCTGACTTGCATCAGCCCTGGTTGTGGACCAAATCCACCAACTTTTTTTTGTTCTTGTTTTTCTATGTAGTGCAGGATTTTTACTTTTTACTTGCTATTTTAAACACTTACACAATCTTAATTAAGTCTGAAAGATATGGCATTACCGGAGGAGGGAAAGAAGGCAGATGCATTATTTGTCTCTATGATTATGGGACACACACACGAGAAACAGATGGTTGCTTTTATTTGGAATATGAAGTGTAATAATTATGTAAAATGTGTCCCTGTTGTGCTTGCAGATTAAAAGAAAACTACATGTACTGAAATGAAAGAGAAGGATATTAAACTCTGGTGTATCGAGTTAGAAAGTTTCGTTTCCATGGCAATTTTAGCATATATTATATTCTTTGGGCTTCTGGATTTGTATTAAAACACCAAATGCTGTACTTGTTTTATTTAGATAAAAGGTTTATTGGTAGATAATAAGATACACTGTTTACTAAAATGTTGTTTTGGTCAGTTGATGATCTCTCCCTTAATTTCCAGATTCTGTGAACTGAGACCAGTATTGGTAGTGAAGATGGGATGCCACTTCACAATGTAAGAACTTAATTCCAGTTTGTAGTTAAGTCATGAATGGTTGATAATACATGTAATTGATATGTTTGACTCATCTTGTGTAAATAAAATTACCTATTGTTACGAAGATTTGCTGGCTTGACCATTTGTGTCCATCGTCGCAAATTTTGTTTGGTTTGAGAGTGCCTTGTGCTGTCTTCACCAGTTCATCCTCAGTATCTTCGCACACCATCCTATGTTAACCTATCGTATTCATTGTGTCCGTTAAAAAATACGTTTTTCCTAGCCCATAAAATTCCCCCGTTTTCTAATGGCTGCTCGTAGGCTTTTCCAGGACTAACGTGATCAAGTATTTTATATGGTAGTAGTAGTAGCCTGTATGGGATTTGGGAGTGGGTGATACCGCTTCGTTGTTTTGTTTTTTGTTATAGTTTTACTCAGATCAATAAATATTGCACGTGTAGAGATATAAAAGGCAGAAAGTCTCAGAGTGCCCAGCCATTTTTGGAGACACCCTTACTTCTAACCCCCCACCCCCCCTCTTTTTTTTTCTCTCTCGTGTGTGTGTGTATGTGTGCGTGTGTTTGTGTGTGTTTGCCTATCTCTCTTACTCGTTCTTTCTCTCTTTCTCCGGTCTCTTTTTCTCTCGTCTCTCTCCCTTTCTTTCTCTCTCCTCTCTCTCTTCCGCTCTCTCTCTCTCTGTCTTTCTCTCAAATACGCATACACACATACCTTAGCCAGGCGTCTGACATCTGTTTTCATTGGGCAGTAAACTACTTTAGAAAACCTGCAACAGAACTGGAACGTTCCTCTACTATAATAGCATGCCATGTACATGAATGATCTACAGATCAAAGGAATTAAACTTTGCGGCATCCTTTGCCCTTTCTGGCCTCTGTAACTCTCCACCCCAGGCTCGGCTTCATCGTTGAGAGTATACAATTTGCAATGTGGTGAAGTTGTGGGAGCTAAATTTGCTACAAATGGAAATGTCAGAGAGATAACCACCCTGCATCCGGGCAATGACATTTACAGATCTATTAAAAAAATATTATTCTGGACGCAGAATGGTTTTGTTTACAATGCTTGCTTTATTTGTTTACTTATTTCTGTCCCGTTTTATAATGTGATTTCATAAACTCAAATGTGTGGCATGAAATTAATAACTTCGCCATTTTTTTAGTGAAGAGAAATAAGAACTGATGCATGGGGGCTTTCATTTTCTCCTAGAGAGTTGTTTTTGAGGTTCAGCTTTGTAAAGGTCAGAGTCTGAGTCCTTAACTTTGTGATGGTTTTCATGTAAATTAGAAATTTCTGTTGACTCGTCCATCAGGTAAAAGACACCCAGTTTTTTCCCCTGTTGTAACTTCTCACCAGTCGCATTGCGACGAACCAGACAGACAGACAGACGGACGGACGGGCAGGCAGGCAGGCAGGCAGGCAGACAAATGGATAGATATAGATGTGACTAAAGTGACGAGCCAAGACAGTCATATAGACTTCATTTGAGGAAAATACCTTCACAGTTTCTTTCTGTTGATAATAATAATATGCACTTATTTTCTATTGTGATTTATAAGCCCTGTTTCGTTTCTTCACGCGTAACGCACCGGTAAATCTCATCTCCCGAGACGTGTGGTGTACGTAGGTGGTTCGCTTGCTACGTTTCTTCCACAGTGAACGTACTGTACGTTCTTTTCGGTTCATCTACCTGTGCTGTTCTCTCTCTCTCTCTCTCTGCAACTGCTATAGCTATTTCATGCACACAAAGCAAGCACACCGCTGCGGCAACAAGCTGATCTGCGCCCATAACATAGCACACTGCTTTGAGCCTTCATAAGAAAGTTATTTGAATATATAGCAATTATCTGATACTGCAACCAGCACAATAGTGCAGTGGGAATACATAATAAAGTGTTAAATCATAACAGGTTAGATTCTACTAGCATCTGCGCTATTCGTTTCCTATTGGCCTGCGGTACAAGGAGTGTGTTCGGCTCTCATATACGTTGAGAGCCCATGGTAAGTAGCTAAAATTATTGTTTTCGTTGGAAAGAAACTGCGTTGCTCGTAACCATATGACGGTGTGCTATTTGTACCAGAAATATAATTACATGTACATGTCTCTGGTTTACACATAAGCTTACTTTATACACATCAACCGTTGTTAGAAGGGCGTTGTTCTTTAAAAGAAAACAAGATAAAATAAGCAAATAAAGAGTAGTACGAAGAGACGGACTTACGCTGTTTTTCACTCAGTTAACATGAAATACTGGATTGCGAATCTCTGTATCCGAAAACACAAGTAAACAAACAGAATATTCAGCCGTGCAACTCTTTTCATATGGCATAGTTACGATGTATTATCCCTGTCTTTTTATCTCATTCACTGTACCGCAGACGGCGCAATAGACTACAATGTAGCCTATCTTTAGTCGTATATTTAAAAGCAATGTTTCATTCACTGCACCTCGGTCGTCCTGTGTCACAACATTGGTAGGGCAAATTAAATTTCTTATCATTCTGAGCCAAGTCGACTGGTTTTGTGGCTGAGTTTATTATATATATAAGTTAGTGTAGTAGGCCTATATAATTGTGTTTGTGTTTGGGGGATGGGGTGGGTAGGGAGGGGAACAGTAAAATCAAGCTTTAAACACATAGTCATGGTCTTAATGTGTTAGTGCAAGCGTATTCAGCACCAGTCATGATTGTGAAATACTAAATTGGCTTTTTTTTTTTTCTGTGTCGTCAGATATTTTTATCTTTAAATTTTGCCCCCCTTCATCTTACAGAATGTGGTTAAGTTATGTTCAAGGACATTACATGCTCTATTCTCTATTTATTTGTCCCTGTCTCCTTCCCGCCCCACTTCACCATTGTTTCCGTCCTGCTTGTGTTAATCCTCCTTAGTTATACAGAGGGAATTCCGGTTTTGTGAGTTCAAGGTCAGAAAACTGACATCAGCCCTTTAAACATTCTGTTGGCCAATCAGTGTCACCCGACGATCATCATGACACAAATTTCAAAGGTGGCAGATATTGCTTTTTGATATGAGGTCACAATCATCTATTATAGTCTTCTCGTGATGATAAATCTGGCCTGCGCATAATTATGTTTTACACCAGTGTTTCTCAGAGTCTGAGGCCACATTCCTCTTTTCGTGATGCCAGATTTTTTCAATTCCTTCTTCATTGTGGTTTGTCATAATTATAATGATGCTTTCACCATCAAGCTGGGTTTCATGTGTACGGAAACGGAAACGGAGACGTCAAAAACCTTTCAAGTAGTGAAACAGAAAGAACGTTTTCATGTGTAGCGAAACGCCGTTTCAGTACACATGGAAACACTCTTTCTTTTTACTACTTGATGGATTTTTGACGTTTCCGTTGCCGTTTCCGCATACATGAAACCCAGCTTGAAACCCTGCACATCAGTAATTACTGAAACAATTTATGAAACAGAATTTCATTATTTCTTGCAATCAAACGAACAGTAACGAAATCCTTATTTCAGTGGATCATAAAAACTTCTATTTGGCTTTCATTTGATTGTATACTCAGCTTGCAGTTCTTTCGAAGTGCAGAGTTCCTCCTCTAGCTGACATCCCCCTCCCCCCCCCCCTCCCCACAATTCCTGCCCTGGCTAAAATTTAAAGATTTCTCCCTTATTCCTACCGTGGCTAAAATGTTTCCCCTTGGGTTTATAATTCCTCTTCTATTCTTCCCTTGACTAAAATTTCTCCCCCTCTCCCCTTTAATTTGAAATTCCTTCCCTGTTCCTCCCTCGGTTAAAATTCCTCCCCTTATATTTGAAATCCCTCTCCCCTCCCCCTCCACCCCGCTCCTCCCTCGGTTAAAATTCCTCCCCTTAGATTTGAAATCCCCCCCCCCCAACCCTCTCCTCCCTCGGCTAAAATTCCTCCCCTTAGGTTTGAAATACATGTACCTCCCTTGAGAGCCAAGTGCCCCCCGTTTGAGGATCACCGTTTTAGACTCATTATTTTGCTAATAATGGCTCGTTCGTTTCTTTCGCCATATCGATTGATTTTCCTCGAAGGCAGAGACAATAGGCTATGCATTATTGTGCAGTATTATGAGCCGGTGAACACATTTGCGCGCCAATGAACTAAGGAATTTAGTAATGGGCCTGCCGATTTTCATATTTTAGTGTTAGTTATTACTGGTGCCTGGAGGCGTGGGGAGGCAGCACCCACAGTAGCTGGGCAGCATTATTTAAGGATAGCACTGCTCACCTCAACTGAGGAAGGGGCTAGAAAAGGTGCCCCAAAGAAAGCCCACTTCACATCACCCTGACTGGTATACCGCGACCAGTGGGGATCCCTTTTTGCGGTCGAAACAAAAAGAAATTCAGCTTACTCAGGCTAGGAGCCTGGAATATACGCACACTACAGGACAACTCAAACAACCCGGAAAGACGCACTGCACTTATTGCCATTGAGCTCAGCAGGTACAACCTGGACATAGTGGCACTCAGTGAGACCAGACTCCCTGATAGTGGCCAACTCAAAGAGCTCAGTGGTGGACACACCTTCTTCTGGAAAGGCAAGGGTGCAGTCGAACCGAGACAGCATGGTGTTGGGTTTGCAATTAAAAATGACCTTGTCAGAAACTTGCAGTCCATGCCAATTGAAATAAATGACAGGCTAATGACACTCAGGATCCCAGTTGGGAAAAGCCAGTCAGCCACCCTCATTAGCGCATATGCGCCCACCATGACAAACCCAGATGAAGCCAAAGACAAGTTCTATTCTGACCTAGAATCTGTCATATGCTCTGTCCCGGCAGCTGATAAGCTGATTCTCTTGGGGGACTTCAATGCTAGGGTTGGCTCCGAAATCTCAGCGTGGCCAAATGTTTTGGGCCCTCATGGAGTTGGTTCATGCAATAACAATGGGTTGCGCTTACTTACTTTGTGCGCTGAATTTGGCCTGTTCATTACCAACACAAATTTTAGTCTCCCCGTGAGAAACAGAACGTCATGGATGCATCCCCGCTCAAAGCATTGGCATCTCATAGACTATGTCATTGTGAGGAAGACTGACAGAAAGGATGTCCTTGTAACAAAGGCGATGTGTGGTGCCGAGTGTGGAACTGACCACAGACTCATTGTTTGCAAGCTCAGACTAACATTGAGGCGCAATAGACGCCCTCAAGGGAAAGCGCCAGCTAAACGCCTAAATGTTTCAAAACTCTGCTCAGCTGAGAAACAGAGCGAGCTCTCATCAGAACTCTCCTCAAAATTGGATTGCGTGACTTTTGACCCTGAGAACATTGAACAGAGCTGGACTGACCTAAATACGACTGTACACTCTTGCGCCAGCAGCACAGTTGGTTTTCCTGTCCGCAAGCACCAGGACTGGTTCAATGATAATGATAATGAAATCAAAGTGCTCATCAAAGAAAAAAATAGTCTCATCCAAGCTCACTGCAGTGACCCCTCTTCCACAGCAAAAGCTGATGCACTGCGTGCATGTAAGGGTGTACTCCAGAAGAAGCTGAGGAAAATGAAAAATGACTGGCTTGAAGAGCGAGTAAGAGAAACTCAGAAATATGCCGACACAAACAACACTAGAAAGTTCTTTGAGAGCCTCCGAGCTGTGTTTGGACCATCCCGCTCTGGCACTACGCCACTTCTTGCGTCAGATGGTTCAACACGCATTGTTGAATTGAATGCCATAATTCAGCGTTGGGCAGAACATTTCGGAGGTGTGCTAAATCGGCCATCAAATATAAATACTGAGTCCATTGACCGCCTCCCTCAGACTCCTATTAATGCAGCTCTTGCCAAGCCATTCACAGCAAATGAGACCCGGACTGCCACAAATCAGATGTCCTTTAACAAATCACCAGGCGTAGATTCAATTCCTGCTGAGATGTATGCCTTCGGTGGAGAAAAGCTTATTGAAAGGTTGACCGAGTTGTTCAATCATATGTTGAAAGCAGGGAAGCTGCCACAGGACTTCAAAGATGCTTCAATCATCCATCTGTACAAAAACAAAGGGGACAGCCAAGTCTGTGACAACCATCGGGGAATCTCTCTACTTTCAATTGCTGGCAAAATATTGGCAAGAATGCTTCTGAATCGCCTTCTTGATCACCTCTCGTCAAATGACTTGCTTCCCGAGAGCCAATGTGGCTTTCGTAAAGAGAGGGGAACGGCGGATATGATTTTTGCTGCCAGACAGATTCAGGAAAAATGCATGGAACAAAATAAAGCGCTGCATATCACATTTGTTGACCTCACAAAAGCATTTGACACAGTGTGTCGTGAAGGCCTCTGGAAAATCTTGGCGAAGTTTGGGTGTCCACCCGAATTCATCACAATAGTGCGCCAGTTTCATGATGGCATGCAAGCTGCAGTCAAAAGCAACGGCAGTGTTTCAGAGCCCTTTGCTGTCACAAATGGGGTAAAACAGGGTTGTGTCTTAGCCCCAACTCTGTTCAGCATCATGTTCTCTGCAATGCTACAAGAAGCCTTTAGCTCTCCTCCTCAAGGGGTAAGCATCAAGTACCGAACTGATGGCAGTCTATTCAACCTCAGGAGACTTCAGGCAAAAACCAAAACCAAAAGTACTCAAGTCTGTGACCTACTATTTGCTGATGATTGTGCACTTCTGGCACACGATGAGGATAGCATGCAAAACTGTGTTGATAAGTTCTCTAGTGCCTGTGACAACTTTGGCCTCACAATAAGCACAAAGAAGACGGAAGTGCTCCATCAGCCTACTCCAGACGACAAGTATCCTGTGACCCCAAATATCAAAGTCCATGACAGTCTTCTGAAGGTGTCGCCGAAAGTGTACAATGCTGTGGTCCTTCCCACCCTACTCTATGGGGCTGAAACCTGGACAGTGTACCAATCGCATGCCAGAAAGCTAAATCACTTTCATCTGGCCTGCCTTAGAAAGATCCTAAGGATCAAATGGCAGGATAAAATTCCAGACACTGAGGTCCTCAATCGTGCCAAGGAATTGAGCATCTTCTGCCACCTGAAAAAAATTCAGCTACGTTGGGCAGGACATGTTGTCAGAATGCCCGACTCCAGACTCCTTAAGCAAATCTTCTTCTCTGAGCTCTCCAATGGAACGAGGAATGTTGGGGCCCCAAAGAGACGTTACAAAGACACTCTCAAGCAATCACTGAAGGCCTTTGCCACTGATGTGAGTGAGTGGGAAAAGCTCTCGCTTGATCGTGGAAATTGGAGGGCGGCCCTTACCAGAGGCAGCAAAGCATGGGAAGCTGACAGAGTCCAGCAGGCTATCAAAAAAAGAGAACGGCGCAAGAAAAGGCCCAGTGGTACTGAACCAACGGAGCACTCTTGTCATTTATGCGGAAGTGTCTGCAGGGCAAAAATAGTTCTTATCAGTCACATGAGAAGCCATAAGTCATGAAAGAACAGTCTTTCCATTCTGTCCTCTGTGTCCTTTAGTTCTCTTTATTGTCCATGTGTTGAAATTCTCAACAATTTCTGTTCTTTATTCCTCTGGTGTTGTTAAGGTCATCATCATACCTGATGGACGAACTATTATTACTGGTGCCGTTTGAGATATTGTCTGATAAGGTATTTTACCTCTTTTATCGCCCTGCATCATCGATTATTTTATACATAGTATTTTAAGGGGCATTCTATCAACGTTCATCACGCTATTGGTATTTCTTACCTTCTTCAACGAGAATTTGTTGTTCTGTTGTTGTCGTCGACTTCTTTGCTGTTGTTTTTGTCGCCGTCGTCGGTGTTGTCATTGTTGTTGTCGTCGACGTTGTCTCCGTTGTTGTCGTCGTTGCTGCTGTTCTGGTTATCGTTTGTGTTGTTGTTGCTTTTGTTGTTGTTGTCGTCGTCGGCGTTGTTGTTGCTTTCATGGTGACCCTGGTAGTATAGTCTAGTGGGTCTTTCCATCCTTTTCACTATCCTCCTCCCCATTATTTGATAAGCATGTTGTCTTGCACGATCATTATGTATTGTTTTGTTTTCTCCTTAAGACTATTAGCTCTACAAGTTTTTTAATTTCAGTTCACCGGCCTTGAATTTTGTTTTTCTCCACTATTTTTTTTCAATTCCACTCTTCAAGTGCAACAATGTTTCACAGAACAGACAATTCCGCATTTCTTGTAGTGATGTTGACTCTGAAAAACAGCTTTATGAAATTAACTGCTACCCATTTGGCGGCGTTCGTTCTTGTTTGTTCTTTGTCCATGTTCTGAAAAACTTGGAGATCATTTATAATTATGTAGAAGAAGTATAACAAATGCACACTTTGACACTTGTTTAAAGTGCGTTGTGGCACTTATCAAGCTGTTTCATAGTTCCGATTTATTCTAACTCCTTATCCTAATACTAAAGCCGCCCACGTTTAACGACGAATTTCTCAGTTGTGTGAAAAGTGGAGTGTGGACAAACAAGAACTGAAGTCGCAATTTATTCCCAATCTCACCAAACTCATTACTTGTCCCAGGCATTCTGAGCATCTCCGTGGATATGATTTTTCTCTATCTTATTTCAGTTTTCTGTAGCCTATACATATATTCAGAGCCGTCTTAAAACATGGGCACACTGGGCAGTTATCAGGGGTCCCAAGGATTTAGGGGGGCCCCATGCATGCAAATTCACACTGGTGTTTGAAACAAGGAAGAAAGCCTATTGTGGCCCATTATGATAATATTAAGACGGCCCGGCGCGTATTTATACGAAGTCATCCAGTTATAGGCTTGCAACGATATAAAGAAAAGGCATTCCAGATGAGTGTAGTTGATTACCATATTTATATTACTGAAATGTGTGCATTCTTTTTACCTAGTTCTGTGATCTACACAAGTAGGCCTACAGTTATGCACCAGCGCCTGTCGTTCTAGAACACACATTAGTGCTCTTTTCCCAGAGTCGCTCTTAATAAATTATTAATATTGCTGGTGGTCTCGGCGTTTTCTTTGAGATAGCCTCTTCAGAATCCCACGATTAAATAATTTCCGTCCGAAGAATGAAAAAAAACAACATGTTGGGTTGTTGTGAAAAATATTGCCTCATTACACCTCATTTCTGTCTGTCTGTCTGTCCGTCCATCTGTCCACCCTTCCTTCCTTCCCCCTTTCTGTCTGTCTGTCTCTGTCTGTCTGTCTGTCTGCCACTGTCTTTCTTTTCATGACACGTTAAATAATTTCAAACCTTAGAGGCTGTTACCACTGTGGTCTCGAAAAATTTGAAATAGCTGTCACAAATCCCAGACTGGGATATGTAATAATTATAACAAGACAACAATCACGAACGAACAAGTATAACACTTAACAGAACAACCCATCAGACTCACACATTTATTAACCTAAATATAAAGATAAGGATAACAGTGCAATTACATACATACATTATATTATTCAAGTTACTGCCGTCCAACGGCCTTATTCCCACATGCACTCTTCCTCGGGTCCACAACCCGGTAGTTACTTTCTAAAGACACTTCGGTCTCAGCTTCTCCTCTCCATGTCTTAATAGCACATTAATATTTCACTGGCACCGTAGTCTCCCAATAGCCCCTTCCTATTGCCATAACACATTAGCATTCCAATAGCACATCAACATGGCAATAGCACATTAGCATTTCAATAGCACATCAACATGGCAATAGCACATTAGCATTTCAATAGCACATTCACGATCACATATACGTCCCTGTCGGTGGCCAGACTGCCACGACTCATGTGCCTCTACTGTCCTGCACCGACAGCTTCCTTCCTGGCCTATGTGTGGCCCCCGGCCCTATGCTGGCCTATCCCCTGTGCTCACCGTAGGCGGCCGACCCCGGCACCTACAAGAATAACATTACATTGGTATACCATACCACTTCTATTCACTTCACCCCTCCTTACAACTCATGAAGCGTATACACAATAGTTCAGATTTCACTCACCAAACATCTTACGGTAACACACCTCCACTGTAGTACACAATACTCACTCTCGCTACAAATCCATGAACTCAACTTACATCTATCGCTCATGGCGCACATTGCTATATACAGTATCAAGGACTTCCACATTCCTCACATATACTTATTTACATCATGGTAATAGACGAATATAATACATCAATCATAATTATCAATCATCGTTCCACCTACCAGTCATCACTGGAAAAAACACTACTCCCAAGTCTTCCGACTGCTCTCCTTATGTTCGCCCTCTGGGGCTTTCTCCTGCGTCCGCTCTCTAGGACGTCTTAGTGTGCAGTGATAGTAATACAGCGCTCTCGCCTCATTCAGACCCCCACCACTCACACATGCACGCTTTCCCTTACCCCGTGGCCCGTGGGTTAACTCTCTTCTCGTAACTACTGATCCTCGCTCACTCGCTCGTGACAATAGCAAAGGTTTATTCCGTGAGGCCCCCAGTAATAATTAACAAAAGTGCGAATTTCAGATCTTGATATTTATATTTCATTTAATCTCTGGAGACCCTCGGCTGGCGGACTCCCCAGGACTGCAACCCATAAAGCCTATGACTTAAGGCACTGGCGCTCCCTACACTCTAATGTATAACACCTTAATAACTATACTGTGTCTATGTACAAACTGTTATTCTTATACACATGTCTCCGATATTCTTCAGAGCACTGCGTCCCTGACAGATGGCGACCAGATCGGCCAATCTCGACCGTCACCAAACATAGCCATCGGTGTGTAACCTGTCGGATCAACCAACCCTGCAGAAAGAGGAGGCATTTCAATCAAATCATCTGACATGTGAATCTGGATGGTGCGACAGCCTGTGAAGAAAACCTTCTGTCCAGGTGGACTTTCTTGACCAACGAGTATTTCAGTTTGTGGTCAGTTTGCAAGACAGCTGGATATCACATTAAAACATTTACCAAAAAGGGCAGATTAACGGAGACAATTATGTCGTGGGAAGATTACGTCTCCCATGTTTTGGCCACGTCCAATAAAGTGGATAAAATTGCAGTGTTGGACAGCACTGGGCGTCCCATCGCGATATCAGCTGACACAGAGGTAAGATCACAGTCGTCTTAACGCATGGGGCACGCTGGCAATTCCACAGGGGCCCCAAGGGTTTAGGGGGGCCCTTGCCTTGCACATTTGTAAGTAGTCGCTCAGGGGCGGGCAGCAGCCTAGTACTTTGCCCAGGGGCCCATAATGATGTTAAGACGACCACGGGGTCAGATGTGGCAAGAACTGACCATGCTTGTTTTGTTATGCCTAGAGCGTCCATAAAATACGTACGCTAAACTTTGCCAAATGTTACCCCCCCCCCTCCCCACCGCCACCCACCCCTCCAACCTTGTTTGATTTTTATGCCCTGAGCTTCACCCCCCCCTCCCCACCCCCCCTCCCCACCCCCCGTATGCTTTTCATACACTTGGCTTCATCTCCCTTCCCCACCTCCAACCCCCTGTGCGACCGTATGACCATTAAAGTGGACGAAGGTCCACGGTAAAGCTTTGATGTTTCAAACGTTATGTAGCATTTTGCATGGACTACAATGTATTTGTTTTTTTGTTTTTTTAAATTAGAGACATAGTTTATGATCTATTTGTTTTTATTTGTAGAAAAGAAAGTTCAAAATAAACCCAAACTTCTTTTATTACCATAAAGCAGTGTTCGCTGCCCAGGAAATCATCCTCCCTCTATGTACGTTTTTCGTTCGCTGGCCTCAGCCCCGCCCCCCCCCCCGCTCCTTCTTCCTCCTCTCCGAGCGTACGTACAACCCGAATGCCCCCCCCCCCCCACCTCCTCCAATCCGGGTGTACGTACTTCATGAATGCCCCATCCCCTCACTCCTCCACTCTGAGAGTATGTAGGCTACTTCATGTATGCCCCCTCCTCCAACTCCTCCACCTCGAGTGTACGTACTTCATGAATGCCCCCCCCCCCTTTCCAGACATTTAACAAAAATTAAAAATTGAAGAATTCGTGAGTTTGTAAGCTTCCAGCGATATCTGTCATAAAATAATATCAAATCGGATGGTTTTACCACTGTTCACATCATTGCCTATACCTTCTACATGTTTTCTCAGCAGCTATGAGGTGTGGAGAAAAACATTGTGGGCTCTATTTAATCTCTAGACTCTTTAGACGCAGCAAGGGATAAGGCAGGAACGGGGAGGGATTGGCATATGAATGCCCATTAACGTGCATACAGCCACGAGTCATTAATTACTAATGCACCGGGATCACTGCATTATTCAGACCTACAAGTATTCAGGCTGGAAACGGCAATTGATTTTATTCCAAAATACATTGTATCGCAGCCGTGAATGCAGAGTTAGGTCACTGTGGTTTGTGTTCATCATCATGTTAAACTGTCGTAACTCCGAGATATCTGGCGTGCTTGTAGCTCTTGACAACCAGCTTGTGTTATAAGTTAGGGGTTAAGTTCTGAAAACTAAAGGGTTAAATCACCTTTTTTTAAAAATGTCGTTACTATTGTCTGATAAATAAAGTTATTCAGGTGTTGTTGTTTTTTGTCATTTTTTTATCAATCCATTTTTTGATCTGAAATTAAGTATTAACAATGTCCATAAATGCACCCATGAAGCCCTCGGTTTTTCTTTACAAGAATTAATAAAACGCTGCATTTCTTCAAAGAGAAATTTTAAGAACGAGAAGGATATAATATAAACAAGAATGAGTGCAAATGGTTGTGGCAGGGGCAACGCCGCCAGCGTACGTGCATGCCATGGACTTAAGCTTTTCCATCAGTGTGTTCTACCTTAAATCACCTTCATTCATATATATATAATAATGAAGTATCTATAATTATAATATCTAGTATATTATACTAGATGACGTGCCGGGCATTGCCCGGAAATAAACCTCCTGTGCGCTCTCCCCCCCTCTCTCTCTCTCTCTCTCTCTCTCTCTCTCTCTCTCTCTCTCTCTCTCGCTCTCTCGCTCTCTCTCTCTCTCTCTCTCTCTCTCTCTCTCTCTCTCTCTCTCTCTCTCTCTCTCTCTCTCTCTCTCTCTCTCTCTCTCTCTCTCTCTCTCTCTAATAACCTACAGTCTTGCTTCAGAACTCATGAGCGCCAGGACATTGCGCACCAAAGTGAAGGCTTGATGTATGTTGACTTTTTATAACATGTTACGATACTGTAATAGAATGGCGCCAAGATGGAGAATGAAACTTAGAACTGTTGACAGCACGATGAAAGAACGCATTTTCTATAAATACAAAAACAAAACCAATCTGAATAATAGAAACTTCCGTGCATCCTCCACGGTATTTGAAATATACATGTAAAATTTGGTTATTGTAGGTGGCCTAATAAAAAGCCTCTTGCGTTCAAATGTGGGGAATTTGTGAATTATATTATTAGATACGAGTATAGATAGGCAATCACGCAGTTCCCTAAGTTAACCCATAGTTGATAAAACGTGCATGTTTTAGATATATAAAATCTTTATTATGTGACCCACAGATTTCACAGTCAGAAGGCCAGGCCATGATCAACTGTCTGACAGACCCTGCTAAAACTATGACAAAGCTATCCATAGGCGAAGATATCTATTGGTGTATACAGGTTAGTATACTTTAGAACAGTGTTTCTCAAGGTGGGGCCCACGCCCCATCGGTGGGGCATGGTAATATTTTGGTGGAGCCTGGGACTTCAGAAGGGGCGTAGGCATTTTTACTAGAAATCTTAATTTCACAGTGTATTTTAACTTAACCGTATGGATAAACTGTTGTATTTTGTATACTTCTTCAATCCCATTTTGGGAAATTTGCCATTAGTGTAACTGCAGCCCAGTTACCCAGTTACAACTGGAGCAGATACGTCGTCCCCACAGTGCAGCGCCGGTTCGTTTTTGTCGTGTTGGTGGTTTTTTGGAATGCTCACATTCTAAATAATATATAAATATTTTTGTAAATACTGTACACTAACTTTGCCCGATCATGGGGGGGGGGGGGGCATTTAAGTGAGGCGTGGGGCAAAAAAGGGTGAGAAATACTGCTATTAGAATGGTATACATTTTTCACTCTGAATGGAAGGTTTGCTCGGTGTAGGTAATTATCTAGTCTATGGCACCATAGCACTCTTGAGTCGTCTATTTTACTATGGTTTTTCGGGGGGGGGGGGGGCTATCGCTGAGACTGAAACAAAAAATCTGTCTCGTTGGTTGATTCAAAAGAAGTTTGAGTCAAAAAAATTCTAAGCCGACGCAAAACGGGCATGGCCCTCTGAGGTACATGTACTAGCATTGTGTGTGTGTGTGTGTGTGTGTGTGTGTGTGCGTGTGTGAGAGAGAGAGAGAGATAAATATATATTTGAGTACTTGGTCGGACTTGTCGGGGGGACTTGTTGGACTTGTCTTGCAAGTGTGTGCGTGTGTCGTTAGGAGTTCGATCGTTTATTTATTTTTTTTTTGTTCTGGGACATCAACAGGTTAGTTTACGTTTTTTTTTTCTATTTTCTGTGATAATTGTCTTGCTAAGGCGGTAGTCATATGTATATAATTATGTAATGTGAAAATAGGGCAGTTATCGACATTCGAGAGTCAAGCTTCAAGATAAGGACAAAAAACGGTGACAAAATGACACGGGGTCATGGCATCTTAAACCATTTCTAAACATTGTCTCAAAAGCATTATTTTAATGATTTACTCATCCAAGGTATTTTCGAAAAGTATTTTCTACCCCTATTGAGTAACATTTTTGCAACTATCGACTGTTATGAGATTCTTTTACATTTGCTTCGGTGGGTGTACAAGTTGAAGCTACAAGAGAGTTTGACTAACTTTGTGCTGACATTTTGAAACTATCACTGTTTCAACCGCCAATTGCGAAAGAAGTTTCTCAAAACTTAAATGAGTCAAAACGTATCAGAGGTCTACAATGAACCAAGAAAGACTGAGTAACCTAACAATACTGTCAACTGAGAGAGATTTCCGATGTAGATTTCAGTAAGTTTGCACAAATTAAAACCAGACTATTTTAAATCTATTTGTCTATCCTAGGATTAAACGCATTTTATTTTAATTACATGTTTCTTAAAAATACAGTACATGTGCTTGGGGAGGGGTAGGGGTAGGGTTCAATACTGAACTGGTGAAAGGGACTCAGGGAGTGAAAACAGTCTACAGTTCAGAGGGTGCAATATCTGTCTTACCCCGGGCGCTGGCAACCCACTGTACGTGACGGAGAAAACATAGAGAACGCTTCAAGCACAAGAAAGTTAGCGCCTTTAGATCAGCGCATTTTAAGAAAGCGCCTGTCGCTGCTGAAGATGCACATAGATGAAGCCCGGAAAAGCAAGCGCTTCACCAATCATAACACCCTCTCGTGTTTTAAGATGGGAGTCGACATCCATTTTGTTGCACCAGAGGATTGAAAAGTGCAAGTAACAAAACACTGCATTCCGCAGCAAGTCGCTTCAAAGGCTGAAAAAGAATTCTTTCAATATTTCAAAACACGCTTGATTTTACAAGAGGCGCTCTGCGCAGCAAGCTTTATTAAGTAATACGTGCGTTTTCCATGTGTGTCAAAAGGGTTGGAGTGGAATACCTCACGAAGCTGTAAAGCGTTAGCTTGTCTTGAAGTCCTAGCTTTCTCGCCCTTGAAGGGTTCTCTGTGTTCCCTCCCTGATGATAGTTGTAATTCTACTCTCGTATAAATCAAGAGCACGCGGCGATCCTAAATTCAAAACCTACGTCTTTTATACAACCAATCCGGCGGTCAACAATATGTTTTGACACGCTGTATTTCGACAACTCAATAAACAAAACCAGGGCTTTCACAATTAAACATTAAATTTTTATCTGCTACAGCAATAAGAAATCCCCTAACAGAGACATGCATCCCACTTTCTTGTGAACTTTGCAAATGCTCAGCAGTCATTGTTGTTGTGCATTGAATTCTGTTTAGAGAAATCAAAAACAAACAAAAAATAGTGGCACGGGGACTCCAGCACACACTACCCTACCTAGCACAGACGTGCCGTGTGACTATGTGGTTGCGAGAGCACTTTTCCCATGACATGGACGATCCTAAGTCTAATACACTAAAGTACCAGTTGCCCCTTTAGATCTGAGGAAGTAGGTTCTAATCCGTATGTTTTGTCCGGCCTACCCCCGACCAAACTCCACCCCAACTCTCAGTCCCTCAGTAATCGTCTCAAGGGAGGAATCTCGCCAGACCCTAAGCTTTACAGACTAGTTGGGCATGACTAGCCGTGCGAGAACCTTGGTCGACCGCCGACCTCGACGCTACATGGAAGCAGGAGCCAGTGACCACCCAGGTTTCCCCAAAGTGGCTGTTCTGTACTATAAATAAATTTTGGTTTTTCTTATATGACACACAATCCATACATTGTCGGCCGTTATGGGTTTGACCTCATTATGAATAAACTCAGATATTAAATCCATCCCTATATCAAGACTATTAAAATATCTTGTTTTAATTCAAACGTTTATGCTTATTAATATTTTCTAAGATAAATGTCTCTCGATACAGCATAGCTTCATAATTTTGCATTCTCAAAAAGACTATGCCCCCATCACATGATTATCGCCCTTTGCCCCTGACATCTTCTTGACTTTTATCTACAAACCGGAGGCAGAAGTAGGAATCGATACCATTATATATTCTCCATAAAGTGAATGTCACAACGGATTGAATACTTTCTCTTACATTCTTGAAACTGAAACTTTTCACTTGCATTTTCATGAGGGTTTTTCTTCTTCTGGTTTACAAGTTTGAATAAAAGTAAAATAGTTCTAGCAAAGCATTAAAATGATTTCATGATAGTTTTATGTCTGATATATCCTATTTAGGATTCCAAATTCGATACCAAATAGACACATCCATCACCAAATACATGACCTCACCACCCTTACCGCTAAAAATCCCATAACTTATAAATTATTATATACGAAGTCGGTGAGGTGGCCAAATCGTCTATCTCATGGAAACAAAATTTTACAATAGAAGGGAAAAACTTGTCAGATTTGCCAGACCTCACCACCCTTAACACTAAAAACCCTATAACCTCTAAATTATGATATATAACGTCCATGTCATAATCAAACCGCTTATCTCGTGGAAACAAAGTTTTACAAAAGAAGTGTCAGACTTGCCGTACTTGTGCAACGGATTTCTTAGACTTGTTGAACCTTTGCAGCAGACTTGTCGAACTTGTCAATCCTGTGCTGTGGACTTTTTGGTCTTGTTGGACTTGCTGACAATGTTGGAGTTTTCAGATTTGTTTGGAGCATGGACTTATTCAACTTGTCAGACTTGTGCCATGGGGTGGTCAGACTTGTGGGGCAAACTTGTTCGACTTGTGCGATGGACTTGTTGAACCTGTGATCCGGACTTTTTGGACTTGTTGCACTTCTGCGGTGAACTTGTCTGACTTGTTTTGCGAACTCGGCAGACTTGTCAGCCTCGTCAGACTTGTGTCCCTGGCTTGTCAGACTTATGGGGCAGACCTGTTGGACTATTGCTGCGGATTTGTCAGACATCTGCGGTGGACTTATCAGATATGTTAGATTTGGCGGACTTGTTTGGCGAACTTTGTTGGACTTGCGCAGTGGATTTGTCAGATTTGTCATGATTGTGCAGCCAGCATGTCAGACATGTCAAAGTTGTGGGGTTTGTGCAGTGGACTTGTCGGACTTGTCAAAACTGTGCCGTGGACTTGTCGGATTTGTGCGGGTGACTTGTTGGATTTGTCGTACCGGTCGGACTTGTCGAACCTATTCGGCAGACTTGTTGGACTTGTCAGACTTGTCCAGTCCAGTGGACCTCTCGAATCTGGGTTGCAAATATGTCGGATTTATGCTGATGACTTGTCAGATTTTTCAAACCTGTGCGGTTTTGTCGAAAGCGGCTTTGTCGAAATTGTGTGACAGACTTGTTGGACTTGTGTGACAAACTTGTTGGTCTTGTCAAACTTGTGCCCCGGGCTTGTCGGACTTTTTCGGCCAACTTGTTTGACCTGTACGCCAGAATTGTCAGACTTTTTTCGGTCATTTTGTTGGACTTGTGCATCAGACTTGTTGGTTTTTTATTCCAACTTCTTGGACTTATGCGTTGGACTTGTCAGACTTTTTCGGCCAACTTCTTTGACTTGTTTGTCACCCTTCCCAAACATTTTTGGCCAACTTGTTGGACTTGTCGGATTTTTTCAGCCGACTTGTGCTATTTATCCATCAGACTTGTCAAAATTTTTTGGCCAACTTGTTGGACTTGTGTGTCAGACTTGTTGCATATTTTTTTGCCAACTCGTTGGAGTTCTGCGACAGACTGGTCAAAATTTTTTGGTCAACTTGTCAGATTTATGCAGCAGAATTGTCAGACTTTTTTGGCCAATCTGTGCTATTTGTCCGTCAGACTTGACAAAATTTTTCTGCCAACTTGTGAGACTTGTAAATTTTTTTTTTCCAAGTTATCGGCTTTGTGCATCAAACATATCAAAATTTTTAGGATAACATGTTGGATTTGTGCGTCAGACTTGTAAAATTTTTTTTGCCAACTTATCAGACTTGTTCATCAGATTGGTAAAAACTTTTTAAGCAACTTTCGGTCTTGTGCATCAGACTTGTCAAATTTTTTTAGCCAGCTTGTTTTACTTGTACATCAGACCTGTCAAAATTTTTCGGCCAACTTGTCAGACTTGTTGGAATTTTTCAGCCAACTTCTTGGATTTGTGCGTCAGATTTGTAGGAACTTTTTGGCCAATGTTTTGGACTTGCGCGTCGGATGGTCAGACTTTTTTCAGCCAACTTGTTGGACCTGTGTGTCAGACTTGTCGTAAATTTTAAGCCAATTTGTCGTACTTGCGCTTCGGACTTGTTGGATTTTTGCGGTTAACTTATTGGACTTGGGCGTCAGACTTTTCAGAGTTTTTTCAGCCAACTGGTTGGACTTGCGCATCGGATTGTCAGACTTTTTAGGCCAACTTATTGGATTTGTGTGTCAGACTATTCGGAATTTTTTGGCCAACTGGTTGGACTTGTGCGTCGGATTGACAGACTTTCTTCAGTCAGCTTCCTAGGTCTGTGCATCGAACTTTTCTGAATTTTTTGGCCAAACTTGCTGGGCTTATGCGTCAGACTTGTCAAACCTTTTTTGTCCAACTTGTTCTATTTGTGCGTCAGATGTGTCAAACTTATTGGACATGTGCGTCAGACTCGTCAGACTTTTTTGGCCAACTTGTTGGATTTGCGCATCGGACTTGTTTGAATTTTTTGGCCAACTTGTTAGACTTCGGTGTCAGACATTTCAAAATTTTTAGGCCAACTTGTTAGACTTGTGTGTCAGACTTGTCAAAATTTTTTTGGGCAACTTGTTAGGCTTGTCAAAATGTTTTGGCCAACCTGCCAGACTTGTGCATCTGACTTGTCGGAAGTTTTTGGCCAACTGATCGGACTTGTAAAATTTTTTAGCCAACTTGTCGGTCTTGTGCGTCAGATTCGTCGGAATTTTCGGCTAACTTGTTGGACTTGTGCGTTGGACTTGTCCGACTTTTTTCAGCCAAATTGTTGGATTTGTGCATCGGACTTGTCGGGTTTTTTCGTCCAACTTTTTGGACTTATACATCAGACTTGTTGGAATTTTTCGGCCAACTTGTTGGACTCGTGCGTTGGACTGGTGGGAATTTTTCAGTTAACTTGTTGGACTTGTGCATCATACTTGTCAGACTTGTGTGGCAGATTTGCTGGATTTACGCCAACATTGAAACAAAAACTTGCAATTCTACAGGGTGACAAAGGGGCGTCTAAAATTGCTGGCTTTATGCGCTAATGGTATGTGCGTGCATGTGTGTGTGTGTGTTGTGTCCTGATTTTAGATCTAGTTCATCCAGTGAAAAGGTCATGAATTGAGGATTTGCTTTTAGGAATCTCTGACCAGTTGCATGTAGTTAATATTTATCCTATTACTAACCCTAATAAAAGCTTGCAATTCTAATGGGTGAAAAGGAGGCGTTTAAAATAGTAGGCTGTATGCGTTATTTGTGTGTGTGTATGTGTCTGTCGTCTGTCTGGGTGTTTCTCTTTTTCTCCATCTCTGTGCCTCACCCTCTCTCTCTCTCTCTGCCTCTCATCTCTCTGTCCCTGCCTCTTCCTATTCTCGCTCTGTCTGTCTCTAATCTCTGCCTCTCTCTAATTGTGTCTGTATTGTGTGTGTGTGTCTCTTTATCCTTCTCTCCCCCCCACCACCCCCGCCCCGCTCTTTCTCCCTCCCTCCCTCCGTTTCCTTATCCAGTCCCCGTCTCTCCTCCTTTCTCTTACACCACCCCGGCCTCTCTGTGAGTGTATGTAAGTGTGTGCGTGTGTGTGTTTCCGTTTTATGATCTCAGATTGAGCATTCTCAAGCCCATAAACGCTCTGATGGGGCCGTCTTTTTTCTGTTTTTCTTTACGAAAACTAATCCAATACTGCATTTCTTCAAAAATAAATTTCAAAAACTAGAAACAAATTGGGAGGTTGCAGTGACAGCAACAGCACAAAAGATGAGACAATATTGCTATTATACAGATGAAAGCTTGAATCACTGTGATGGTCTTTGCACTGTTGTAAGCAGAGACGATTTATGAGTAGTGAGGTCCAAATCTAAGGGAGCCGTAGAGGCTTTATTAGTACGTGTTCATAGATGGCTGAACTTAGCAAGAATGATACCGCATAACAAACCCGGGTGAAGTGGGGTTGGGCGTTACACTTGGATAGGACTTGAAATTATACCTTTAGGGACAAGGTGGTCTAGAGGCAAGGTGCTCGCCTCTCATGCCAAGGGTCCCGGGTTCAAAACCCGGGCAGTGCAGTCATGTTTGAAATTGGGATTTTTCTCATATTTTTAAGTCCCTGATCCTATTTGGGGGGGGGGGGGGGTGAGGGGATAGGATCGAGTACCTAGTCTTCTCGGATAAGGACGAGAAATTCGGAGGGCCCATGTGCACTTTGCGCACGTTAAAGATACCTTGGCAGTTGGAAATCGTAAAGAGCAGGTCGAACAGGCTGCTGCCCGGGCAAAATTGAAATTAATAGATTAAAATTTATCCACATCATCCCCCCACCAGCAACAACAAAATTTATTATTCATTATTAAATATATATTATTACATGTATTAATGAATATTCAAATATTATTTGAGTTGTGAGTTGTTAACTGTTGTGAGTTGTGATCTGCGCCTAACAGGCTGCGTTACAATTTGCTCTGAGATAGAGAGGGGTAGAGAGAGAGAGGGTGAGCGAGACAGGGAGAGAGAAAGAAGCAGTGTAGTGTGTTGAGTGCTCCGCAGGCGCTCCATTCTGCTCTGTGGTTGACATGTTGCTTCTGTAAAGCGCATAGAGCATTTTAAAATGGATATGCGCTATATTAATGCCATCCATTATTATTATTATTATTAAGTACTCAATTTTGAGACAGTTAAAAAGTATTCTGAAATTTAAAGAGGCACTTTCGGGCTATGGTGTAGCTTGTTTAGCCCGTGCCTAAAGCCAGCCCTGGTTGTATTTGTAATTCTATGATACAAGATGCAAGTAACTTGTGAGAGAGACGGGACACATTGTGGACTTTGAATACCTACATATTATACCAAATTGGCCTTCTAGGCTGGTGGCACGTTGAGTCAAGACTGTTTTGTCTAGGTTTTGGAGTGAGATATGGACTTCCAAGTTAAACAGGAACCTGGTAACTGACGAGACCGAAACGAGTCTGTCTCAATTATTCGGACGCGTCCAAACTGTCTTGTGTCAGTTGGCAGAAAGAGAGACCTCCTGCACTGTGTCAAAATACACATAAAAAAAGCTTGACTCATTGCGTGACCAGTCTTAGTGTTGTTTTTGGCTTGGCTTAAATACAGAATTTTGTCAAACTTTTGATATTGATACCGTTGTTGTTTGTTCACAGGGCATTGATCAAACGTTTATCGGCACCAGTGTGCGGACGAAATCAAGACTGATTGTTGCGCGTAAGGAGGATGACCACGTGATCGTTGTCTTCGGCCAATCATCTGGCCACGGCTCTTTCATGCACGAGATCAAACAGAGTTTGTTGTTGCGAGCTCAAGGAAAACTCCTGGGTCAACAACAACAGTTACAACACCAGGAAATGCTGCCAATCGATCCTGTACCTGGACTAACCCTTCAAAGTCCGATCGATAGTGAAAATGTCTTGATTGACATTGTGAGTTAATTTGCGACTGTGGATTGAAGTTGTGGAGAACAAAATTCGGGAAGAGTTCCGTACGCTTCGACCACTTTTTCCCTAACAGGGGTATCATACTAAGCCCAGTCAGACACAGTCAGATGCTGGCAGACAAGAAGTGCACACCATTATATTTTCCTATACTTTTTTTTAGTAAATCCCGGAAGACCCTATTATACTAAGCCCGGTCAGACACAATCAGGTTCTACCATTATTTCTTTGGTGTACATTTTGCTACCAGCATCTGACTGTGTCTGACCGGGCTTAGTATGATACCTCCTAAAACCCTTTCCTAACCCAGCTCCTATCTCTAACCCTAAACCTACCTTTAGCCCTATCCTTATTTATAACCGTAAACCTAAACTTATCCCTAACTCCACCCCCTGTAAAGAATTGTAAGAGTCCAAAGTCGTCGGTGCATACGGAACTCTTTCCCAGAGTTCTGCAGCTGACCACACGAAAGACGTGTTGAGATGTGAGTTTGTGATTCATATGAACTGGATAATGTCAGCTCCAATTCGTGGGATGAACTCACAAAGAAAATAACATGTGTTTTTGGTACTCTTTCCTCATTATGAACTGGCTGAAAGTATTAATAAATCATTGTAACTGCCTACAAAGAGCGGTAGTATACATCTTCATGGGTGGACACATTATACCAAAAGAAAAACAGTGTCATGAATCTGTCTGTCTGTTTCCCTGCCCATCCCTCCGTCTGTCTGTCCTCTCTCACTCCTACTTCTTCCTTTTTCTCTGTCACTCCCACTCCTCTCTCTCTCTCTTTCTCTCTCTCCCTCCCACTCCTCTTGCTCTTTCTCTCTCACTTTCACTCCTCTCTTCTCTCTTAACACTTTCTCTTTCTTCCTCAACTTAGTCCTCTCTCTCTCTCTCTCTTTCTCTCTCTCTCACTCCCACTCCTCCCTTTGTCTCTCATTTTTCTCTTTCTCCCTCCCCCCCCCCTCTCTCGCTCGATCTCTGTCGCTTTCTCTTCTTGTAAATCCCTCTTCTGCTCATAGGCTGGCAGGCGCAACTTCAACCTTGCCATTCCTCATTTTTGCCCATTCCTGCTGGTATGAGTACCTGGAATCTAACTGTGGTGATAATTTGTAATTATTATCTATAACATCACTTTATTTTCATTCCGGCATTTGGTACCTAACCTCAAGCAATAAACATGCACAGTATCAGAACCATTGTCCCGGGTAAACGGACTATATATTGTACAGCATATTTTCCAAGTCTCTAAGTGTCATTATACATGCAAAATGTTGACCCTCTGCTTTGTGATATTGGTGTCTACTGGTGCTAGATGTAAATGCATGTATTACATTTTGTATTTTATAAGTAAACTCTACGTGTACTTTACTTTTACGCTTCCTAGAGGATATTACTATCCTATGTTGAATCACTGATTAAATTTGTTGTTTCTTCTCTTTATCTCTTGCTATTTTTTCAATGACTGTCTAAAAAAATGTTTATTTCAGAGGTACCGGTATTTTTCAAATACTTTTATATAAATTAGTTGATAAGACAACAAATTACAGTAGCTCTTATGATGTTATAGACTTCTGTTTGTTTATTTCTCTACAATATTGATGGTCAGATACGGTGTGATACTAGCACGACATTTGTTTTGTTGTTGTTGTTTTTTTACCAAAGGTCTCGTGTACTGTGTGCAGTTTTTTAAAAATTGTTTTGTTTTGTCTCACTCTGTTTCGTTTTGTACACAATGAATTTTAACCTTTTCCACCTGAAAATTACAACTTTTTACACCATCTATACAAGCTTGCAATTCGAACATGAGTAAATGACTCATGAGAAAAAAAAACAAAAAAACGAACACAACAACAATAAAAAAAAAATAAAACAAAATTAAATGCATGCCAAATCAGAAAGTTCACTATCTTACCAAACAGTATCTCAGATTTACATGATTTATGTGTTTGGGTTCTGATTAAGGTTTGATGAACTTTTACAAGAATAAATTAACAATGCATTGTCTAGAATTTATCATTGTATGATAGTATAATAGTGGCATGTCTCTGGTTATGTCTCTCGTGATGTTTTCATAATTATATTATATGAAGAGGTGCAAGAGGGAAGGGCGAAGGCCGGGAAGGGGATGGGTGGGAGAGACGGGTGTCATGGTTTAAGTACTATAAATGCCGTGCTGGGTCACGACTTGCAAGGAGTTGATTTTTCACGGTCTCGTTGATTATAACCAGCGTAATTTGTCCTTGAACTGCTCTCGTGAACAGTTTGTTTTTGAAACACTTTTTCTTAGAGATGGAAAGAAAGTGGGGCGAGATAGAATAAATGGATAAGTTAGGAGTGACAGTGCAATTCTCGACCCCGTGATTTTGATGAACACTTAGAAGGGAAGAGAAGGGGTGAATAAGGATAGATAGTTTAAGACGCTTAGTCGCGTTCAGAAATTCGTACATAAAATGTAGAAAGCACGAGGGTTTAAAGATTTCAGTAATTGTTTTGACATTTTAAATTGACCTTGTCTGTTTTTAGTACAAGGCCGTGACCAACTCCCACGTAGAATATATTAATACTGCGAGATGAGCTCGCATGGATGCACCAATCAAATCTAGGGATTTGGACGGTAGTTTGCAGGTGGCTGCACAGTATAAAAGTGTAGCCATACCCATGTCCATTACTCCATACAGAAAACTCCAATCTGTGCAGGCGTCGGCACGATTCTGCCTGAAGAATCCTAAGTCTGTTCGATGTAATGTCTAGTCCACTATAGACATTTGAGATGAAGCCATATGCTTGAATGAGATATGCCCACTGCTATTGTCCACTGTTCCCTGGTTGTTTCTAACACCAGGGACCAAGCGTAAGTGTTTGTCCATTGATGACTCAACAATGAACGAGGAGCTGAACATAAGTTATCCACTAGGACAGAATTGCCGCATATACTAGGAATGCTGCCCAAGAATGCAAGACAAAGATTTATATTGACTTGCAATTAGTATGAATGTATGGCATACGCATCTGTGAATTGGGATTGATTTGTCTGGATGAGGCTGGGAATTGCCAGCCCATCCTAGAGTAGATATCTAGACTTAACTACGTCAGTTTATATTGACGAGCTCGATCCATTATAAGCGGTAGGCACAAATAGCTGCGATGACATCGTCGCCAGAGCCCATATTAGTATATTGATTGATATATAGTAGGCAGACCAGATCTGAGAGATATATAATTAGTACTTAAATTGTTAGTGAGTCAGAATTATCATAATATTATAGGAATCTAGAGAAGACTTCGAGTGACATATTATTGAATTTAGATTTGATGCCGCTGATGTTGTATTCACTATGTAATAGATCTAGACAAAATTGTTAGGGTAATTAATGTAATTAAATTTGTGGCCCTGCAGGTCTGTTTATGAAACTTATTCAGATTGTTCTTAGTGTGTGGCATGGTACGAAAGATTGAATACTAAATACCTCTCGATTTAAATGCAGTCATAATACCATCATTGAGAAGACCCTCTTCATAACACCTAGAGGGGACTTTAGTCCAGAACCCTAACACTGGAGGGCACTATCACCCAGACCAGATTCGTAACAACGGGGTAAAAAGTAAAAAGACAGACAAGGAGCAAACAGGATGGAAAAGTGCTGGATGTTGCAATGACGTGTTCCATACAAATACTGGTTATATGTGAATTAAAACTATAACCTTTTTCTTATATATAATGAGAAGGGTTTTGTGGGATAGTGCGATACTAACAGTGTCGACAAGATTGATCAAATTATATTATTGTTCTCTTGTGAGCGTGCTGTTCTATGTCGAACTCTCAATATGTATCTTATAACTCCATTTTTATAACGCAAGTTGTAGAAGTACAGAATGTATGCAATTTTTTTTGTAAACCATTATTGTGTTCTTGAGTTTGTTTGGGCTGATGGACTTGTGATTTGTTAAAATAGAAGTAGGGATTGCCCTTTGGGACAATAGAAAACACTTTGCTCTTGAATCAAAGGCCAGAGACAGTAATAAAAGAAGGAAAAAATAGTCGATGCCAATCATTCAGAAGATGGCGAGATTACTTTGGGATATATGTGTTCGCAAGGAACTCTGTGAGATGCCCATGTCTACCGAACTATGTTCCCTCGTTAATCGCAACCGAAAAGAGAGAAAGAATAACTTTAAATTCATTTCTTCTGTGCATTTCTGTGGGGACCATTTTCAGCACTTCCCTACGAGGAAATTAAAGGTATGAGTTTTCACCTGCAGCCAGTGGAAATCCCACACCTGATAAGACCGTCAACATAAACATGTTTTTTTTTGGTTTAATATTCTTGATACTCATAGTCATTTGTGAATGAACACTTCATTGTACAGACCAGTGTTTCCCAGGCTTTCTGTGTCCCACGCCCCACTTCAATTTTCCAAACAATAAAAAAAACAACGTGCGCCTAACCGTGATCGGACAAAGAGATAGTATACAGAATATAATCGAGTCATTACTATATTTACATCCCATCGATCCATTCTGAAGACCCACGCCCCACCAAAATGTTGCCACCTTGAGAAACACTGGTATTATACCATTGTATGGGCCTGTTTTTGCGCAACCACTCACCACAGTTTAAATAATCCTTGATTTATAAATATTCTCCTCCTGCCTTCCTTTATGGTCTTTACCCTGACCAATCACCATAGCACTGAGACAAATGTAACTCAACAGCCTGATCAAAATTTGGCAAACAGAAAAAGTTGTATGTAGCAAAGGCCTCTCCTAAGAAATAATACCCAAACGATACAATGAAACCCAAACTAAAAGGGAAGACAGGAAATGGTCTATTTCGCAACAGGCTTTGCTACATACGTTTTTCTTTTTGCCGATTTTTGACTTTGCATAATTATAGCCTTGCTGCGACGCCACCGTTTTTCTGTGGTTTTTATAATATTTCGTCAGCAGCCTGGTGCATATTATGTGCAATATATGTACGTGTAGTGAAATATATTTAATTTCTTCCACGCTGTTATATTTTGTAGTGAAGTTATCATTAAAATTGTTTAAAACCAATTTTCCTGCGAGCTCCTTCAAGTTTTCATTGCTGTTTCTTTTTCCAGAGAAGGAGTACCGGTATTAGTATTAAACGTGTGGTGTATAAAACATTACATCACATATTCAGTATTTTTCTTGGCAGTCTTCACTTCGTTGCTTGTCATGTCTGCTCTTGCCTTTGTTAAGCTTTAAGCCTGTTCGAAATCTGTTTTCATTTCCCCGCGTCTTCTGTTCGTATTGCCATAATTTTATGGTCCAAATAATAAAATGTGAATTTACAAATGGGTTACTGTGGCGGTTGGTGACACTTAGTAAAATCTCTGATCGATCTCTGCGAATGAACTGTGAATGGTGCTGAAAACAGCACAATAAATAAATAAATAAATAAATAAATAAATAAATAAATAAATAAATAAATAAATAAATAAATATGATTGATTGAATGAATGAATGAAGGAAGGAATGAATGAATGAGAAGTTTCATTGTTTTAAATTTTTTCCTCATCTCTTTATCCCTTGCCTTGAGCTTCCTCTCCACTCATCTCTCATTGACTGTTTCTTCTCATTCCTGTCTTTCCGTGCGTTCCTCAATCTCACCCACAACATGCTAGGTAAAAAGAAATATACAAAAACACTGAAATGTTTCATAGACTGTAATATTTCCTGACTTCAACAATGCTGGAAAATTTATTTCAAGCTGGGACTTTCAAACCGCAACATAATTAAATAACACTGAAAAATTGGCACCCTCATGTAAGTGAAAAATGCGAACAGATAAAAATGGAAGGTTAAATTTATAATGCAAAATTGGCTGTAATATAATACATAAACTTAATTTTAAAAAACAAATAATCATTGGAATTTGCATCGGTTACAGTGTAAAAGACATTCAGCATATCACATGGAAGTGGGAAGATATTGATAATTGTATCCCGATACAAACACTTACAATCAACAAATGCATGCACAATATAAACAGGGAAGAAATTACAAAGAAAGTTTGTTAATTCATTCGAGGACCTGAAATATGTCGGACCATTGTAAGGGACCTGTGCTAAGGCAATGTTTCGTTCCTCTTGTTTAGCGAACCTTTCCTCAGCCTTCAAGTTGAGCGTCTGTATGTACCTCTACTTTCAGTCTTTTATGTCCATCGCTATATATTTAGATCCTCTCTCAGTTTTATCCGTCTAATTCATCACATTATTTTCCCTGTTCCAATCTTCTAGTTATTCCCTCATTATTAATTTTCGACCACGGGTTTTTACGAACAAACACGAAACACTTCATCGGTCCACAATAAAATTATTCCTATACACAGCGGCTTCATGTGTTACAGTACCCTTTCTAAACCTTCTGATGTCCCATGCCCAATTGAGATCCATCAGTTTCTATCAACGTCAGTATTACATTGTAACTTTCTTTCATTCTATTCCTTACCCTTTTCTATCATCAATGAATAGTCCGTTCATATTTCGTTCAGTATGGCCGTCGGCCTATCATTCTCGTCTCTCCATTTTACCGCCATTCTTCATTCCTTCCTGCTGTACTCGTATTTACAGCTTTGTTTTTCTTATGATATTTGACTACGTATATCACAGGTCACTTAGACTAGTGGAGCACTGATCAAGTATGTTTTGCATCAGTGGGCATGTGGGTTGCTCGCCTTGGGACTCCGTAGGGGAGCCAAGGAGGATAAGCTTAACTTTAACACAAGGAAATCAAAGCATAAGGAAATACCAGATAACCAACTAATCATCTTCTGCTAGCTTACATCAGGTTACACTAAAGGCTATTATTATATCATATTGTATTGTAAGGCTTTGCACAATACTATAATACTAGGTGAGTACTAATAATGAAGCGTCTAGAATAGGAACGAGCATGGGACCAAAAAAAAAAAAAGAAGTATGTTTTGCGTCGGTTTTGACTCAGACGTTCACTTGAATCAACTAGCGAGACTAGTGCAGGAGGTCCCTTTTAATTCCATAGTCCAGAAAACCGAGGCCAAACAGATTTGACTCGGTGCCATGCGGGCCTTACACGTTTCATTGTTGGAAATCGAAGTCGTAGCTAAGTGCTCGTTCTGGTTTAACATTCTACAATTTGTTCATTTGTTCAATAGTTTTATTGGTTCAATTTTCCATCCTGTAACATTTTTTTTCCTGATGCAGATCAGTTGATCAGCTTGTTTTGTCTTCCCCTTCCTTTGCGTCTTATGGTATCGTTTCTGTGTTGTCTTAAGCGAGTCTCTGCTACACACAACTTTTTCTTTTTGCCATATTTTGATTTGGCATATTTTAGATATACCTCATGGTTTTACAACTCTGATGTCGAACGTCCTTCATCTCTCCATCCACAGCACCATTTCGGGCCACACATGCCACAGATTGACGTCCAAAACACTGACACCTCTATCGTAAGCAGCCCCACCTTTCACATCTAACCCCATTCCCGTAGTCGGAATAAAGCCTTTGGCAGTCATAAATCTGATGATGAACGAAGCTCTAGAAGGTACACTCGCCTCTTTTCTCAGCAGATACAGCCACTCCATCAAGACAAACCGTACGCGGAAGGTTTGGAAGAATTTCTCAGCGCATTCCAAAACATGAGGCTCCGAGCCCTCGACGTCCATCTTCAGATATACACTTGGTGCTTGGACAAGTGGGATCAAGTCATCCAGACAAATCGCATCGACCAGAACCTGCTGGGGAGATTTTCTTTGCTCGACTAAGAGCGGAGAGTTCACTTCCAGAACTTCGGTTCCACCGATGTTACCATCTGGTTTGACATAAACACCCAGTTTTGAAGTCCGGTCTTTGTAGACAGCATTGTGGACGACGGTCACTAGCTGTGAGATTGTTAATGATTTTGGATTATCACTATCACCCTGGGTACGTTGGTCACTGAGCCCAACCGAAATGAGCATTGGCTTTCTGTTAGTGGTTCTGTAATCTTTGTTGGTGCTGCTTTCATTCATGTCCTTTAGACTTTCATTCATACCTTTTTGGATACTATGCTTAGGCTCATCGTTGCCTTCTGCTTTAAGATCCAGCAGTGGTTCCTTGTCGATTATTTGACTTGGTTGCTGAACGCTTAAAATAGATCTTGACATCGCTTTGCCGTAGTTTTTTGGCGAATTTAATGCTGAACTTCTGACACCCGCACCATGTTTCGATGGTAAGTGCGAGGCCCTTTCACTATTAATGCTGAGATGTTGGGATAACTTTGCTAGTTTGTCACTATCCAGAAACTCTTTCAAATCGACTCTAAAATCGGAATAAGGTGCTGTGATATTCTTCTTTCTCATGTGGATGCGACTGGAATCCTTCGTTTTGATATCATTGACCGTCACCTTTGTTGATTTAGATGGGTTTTTCCTTGAAGTTTTCTTGCATTGTTGGTATGCCGAATTCCCATGTCTGAAACTTTCCAATCTGCTCATTCCTGAGGTCAGGGTATTTTTCTTCCTATACAATGAGTCCAATGTCTGCCTTGTTGAATTTCTGTTTACCAAAATACTCTTAGGCGTTCTCGTGGGTTTTTCATCCGGATTTTTCGTGTTTTCAGAGTGTTGTGTAGAATTTCTGCGGGTGTACATTTCATGTGTACCCATTTTGACACTGTAAGCGTTGTTTTCAATGTCATTAAGTGTCAGCGATGCTCGTAAGAGATTTAGGCTACTGGGGAGCACATCAACTGCTATCACATGTCTCCCCATTCCTGCAGCATAAAGTGTGAACTCGCCGACATTACAACCTAAGTCAACCACTTGCATGTCAGGATATGCCTGATGGATGGGGGAAAAGAAAAGAAAACATAATTACTGCGCTTTAAGAAACGTATTATGTTACAAACTTGCCCAACAAACATTAATCTCTCTCATGTTTTGTAATCGTGCGCCTCAAGTCAGGGTAGTAAGCTGTTCAAATAGACTGAATACATTCAAGTAAAAACTGACTATACCATAGATAACAGAAGTTAGCCGGTGTTGTCAGTTCAGTTAAGTGTGCAACGTCACAGATTTTGTCTCCCCTACCTACGCTTAACAGCACATTCTTCAGTGAAGTACTGGATGTACAACTTTAACAAAGTACATTCTTTAGTGAAGTACTGTATGCCCAACTTTAACAAAGTACATTCTTCAGTGAAGTACTGTATGCACAACTTTAACAAAGCACATTCTTCAGTGAAGTACGTACAACTTTGACAAAGTTTACCAAAGGTGTGAAAATTAATGAAATTGCTGTTTCCTCCCCCCCCCCCCCCCCCCGTCTCTCTCTCTCTCACATATATTATTAGTTCTTTTAATCATCTTTAAACAGAACATAATATGAATAAACCATTGAATGGAGAGCAAGACTCAGTGAGACATACCATTTTGATAAAATACGACTTGGGCTTTCACGGTCTTTTCCCATAAAACGACAGAAAAGGCAACGGCATCTACAAGTGAAACGCATGGAAAACATGGAAACACTCTTTCTTTTTACTATTAATGGATTATTAACATCGCCGTTTCCGTTTCTGTACACATGAAAACACGGCTTTACTCACCAGCAATGCCGATTCCATGTCATAGACGTAATCTATTTCCCAATGCCCGCGAGCCCTCAGAGACCCAGAGACAACTCTGTCCACTTCTATAGAGTGTATACAAACTCGTGGATTCTTCATTTCGGATGGACCTACAAATCTGACACACTCTGGGACTTGGGTTGAATTGATTGACGTGAGTCTTGCTTTCCTGACAGTGTCTTTAGGCCTCACTGGAAAATCATTTTGATGCACGCCGTTGGTCAGATTTCTGCTACCACTTTTGTCTCTCAAGTGATTTTCGGCATTCTTACTATGTATATGAGAAGAATATTTCTGCAACAGAAACGCAGCGTCTTCTTCAGATAGCGTGGATGGCAAAATGTTTATTCTGGGGGCTTCTTGCTTTTTCCGTGTTTCGGCATCTTTCCTGGAAATCTTTGCATGATTTTGTGAGACCATGTTGACGTCCGACGAAGTTTCATTGTAGATGAGAAACATTCGCAAAATCCCTCGTTCGTATGGATCGATGACATTTGATGGTATCTTTTTGGTTCTGAAATCATTTTTATGGGCGACAGCTTCTGGGTCGGGCATCATAAACTTCGGAGAACAGGACAGCCATGTTGGTCTGGGCAAAAAAAGACTGGTGAAGATTATTCCTACCACGGCCAGACAGAGAGGGAATTTTCTCGTGGTAAATTTCTTCATCGTGGTCAGAGTGGAAATCAGTAGCGTGCAGATAGGGGGGCAGAGGGGGCGGCGGCCCTGGGCATCCATTTCAGGGGGCACCCAATCAAAAAGCGTCTAGGCCATATACTTGAGTCTTGGGGCATCCAATCAAAAAGCGTCTAGGCCCTATACTTGAGTCTTGGGGCATCCAATCAAAAAGCGTCTAGGCCCTATACTTGAGTCTTGGGGCATCCAATCAAAAAGCGTCTAGGCCCTATACTTGAGTCTTGGGGCATCCAATCAAAAAGTGTCTAGGCCCTATACTTGAGCCTTGGGGCATCCAATCAAAAAGCGTCTAGGCCCTATACTTGAGTCTTGGGGCATCCAATCAAAAAGCGTCTAGGCCCTATACTGGAGTCTTGGGGCATCCAATCAAAAAGCGTCTAGGCCCTATACTTGAGTCTTGGGGCATCCAATCAAAAAGTGTCTAGGCCCTACATTTGAGACTTGGTGTATACAATCAAGGAGTTGGTCACGGGTACGATGGGGCATCGCCACATCCCTGCTCGCCACTGATGGACTTTATTTTGTAAAACCAGTTCACAGTTGCCAGCTTCTGCATCCTTCATGCTTGATTGTTGTTATCTGCGTCTGGGTGACATGGGCCTATTATTGCAGCATTGACACTTGCGTGTGACGCTATTGCCCTAGGATACAAGGGGAAATAAACACAGCCTTAACATACCGTGTGGGGAAAGAATTCAGCAAAAAGGCAATTTAAAAAAAATGGTAATGGTTCCACTGTGGGTTGGGTAACAACCATCGTCATCTATGGCACATTAATGATGAAGGTGTGTAAATAGTATTTGATCACAAAAAGATATACAACTTAAATGAAGCTACATAAGAAATCTGCTAAGTGATGTCGGAGTCGGGTACTAATGACACCAGAAGAATTATATTTTCAAATGACGAACTCGGAAATTATTAAAAATGGCTTACACTTAAACTATAGTCACGGCTCCGCTGAGTTCTCGCTAGGCTGATTAATCAAAGCTTCAAAATTCAATCTTTAATTGTCATTCCTATAGGTTGATCCTCCCGCCTTAGACACATTTCATGAACAGCCATAAATGCCAGAAAAAGACTCCTAGTTGTAAGTAATGTATTTTCCAATAGTTCATTGCCAGTTCTTGCAGGAGCATAAATGCATGGAGTATTAGCTTACATGTCAAAAAATAATAATAATAATAATAAAGCTAATGCCAGCAAGCTAGAGAACGTAAAATCACAGTGACTTTTGTTTCAGCAGTTGCCATGACACACAAATGATGGGGTGAAAAATTCACATTCTGATCATAAACAACAACAAACAATAATAATAATAAATAAAAAACAATCCCAGTCGCTGAAATGAATCAAATGAGAGATCATAACACACACAATGAACGTCACCCCATTAGATTCTGCCGACTAGATATCACGAGGATGGACAAAACATTTGAATTAAATAATTATTTTGTTTTTCAATCTTGTTACATACAATTAATGAGATGCTGTTGACCACTGCGATCTTGACGAAATGCGTAAATATTGCATAGGTTATGAAGACATCAACAAGTGTACTTCAGTGCGTAGGGTATTGTACCATGATACATGTATAGCATATCGTTTTCCCGTTCGGTTTGAACACACTCTTTAGTGTTTCGCACAGCTCAGTACTGCAGAAAATTAATAGCTGTTTAATAACTCTGTCTATTTATGATTTTTTTTACAAAGGGCAGTGAAATATACTCAAAATCAGCTACTGTCCAACAGATAAAAAATTCAGTCCCATTAGGTTTAGTGTGAAATATGAGCCCATGCAAAAAGTTCACATAAATAGCCCTGCTGCGACTCCACAGTTTTTCTGCGGTTTTTATGATATTTCATAAATCCAAAGGACTGTTTTCGAGAAAATCGATATTGCTCCCGCTCATTATAAGAAAACGCCCTATAGGCTTGTGTTGTTGTTTTTTCTGGGGAAATCCATACACTTCTCATCTGAGGTTTGTAGATGCATGGTTAAAATTTCCCAAGACAACCATTTTATGTTGATGAAACATTTAAAAAAAAAATGTAATACTACCGTTATCTAACTTTGACCCAAAACATATTTTCAGGCCAACTGTACATTTTCTCCAAATTCGCGTCCAACAACTTTCGACCATTCATATCCTCCGCAGGCAACATATTGTGGTACAATAAAAACTTCGCCATGTCCTTCCCTTTCGAAGAATATCTATGGAACAATATCTCCATTAAAAGAACTCTCACATCAACAAGCATGAAGAAATTGGAAGCACACATGAAAGCATCCGGCTCTGAACCTTCTATATCCATTTTCAAAAAGACACTGGCATTAGGTCGTATATACGGCACAAGATCGTCAAGGCAAACAGCGTCCACCAGTATCTGGGTACCATCAGGAGCTGAACTTGGACCATTCTGAAGTCCATCCGGAGAGGAGTCACTGATAGTAACGTGCATCGCTTCTTCATTATCAGTTTGAGATCTGGGCGTCTTTATGCCTTGGATAATCTCAGTGGCAGTTGGTTTGAGTACTTTCTGAGCCCCCTTGTCCTCAACATGAATATTGTACTCTTTCACTTCTGTGCCCCCAAGGTTGAGATCACCTTTCAAGTAAACATACATCTTCATGCGTTTACTGTAGACGGCGTTGTGCAAAGTGGTAATGAGATCTGAATATCTGGGCCGATTCTTTCTCTCATAACCCATGGATTGTAGTAATCCTTCAACATCTTCATCCTGGGGATCACGTAAGGTCATGGCGTCATCGTTTGTTGCAATAGATAGCTGGATGAGGGCTAGGTTTGAAGGCAAGATATCCACCGCCAAAGCAGGTTTTCCAAGACTAGCAGCAAACAGGGTAAAAACACCAATGTTACAGCCAAGATCTACCAGCTGTGTCTCTGGATACGTCTGTGAGGGAAGAGAAAACAAGAAGATGTGACTAGCCAGTTCAGACTATTACTTTCTATAATTATATAGGCCTATCCCCAACAGCCAAAGCATATTCCAGCTCTAGGAATACTACAGTTCTAAAGTAAATGTAAAAAAAATAATGCAACCTACTGCTTTTAATATATTATCTTTGGGATCCAGTTTCAGGATACCTGTTGTCATTGAGGGAGTTTATGGTCGGTGTTTTCGTCTCCAAATACAAATAATTCTTTGTTCACTTGTAAATCGCCAAATGCATTTTTCAGCCACATTCATTCTAAAAGTATACATGTATTTGAACTTGATTCACAGCAGAACAAGAGACAGTCCAACTTCTTCACTGATTGATACTGCTGTTCGAAAAACAAACGTTTATTTGTTTTCCAACAGGCAGCTTTGCTCTTTCAAATGATGAAAACATGGGACTCAGATTAATTTTGGTAAATATTCTTCACGATGAATGCTAATTTAGTTTTGTGGTTTCATTATATCAAGTACACAATGTTTTGTCATAACTGAAAAAAGACAGATGGAAAGATCCATCTCACCGCCACCGTCAGTGGAGAAAACAAAAAGTATAGAAAACCGTGCCAACAATACTCTTGATGATAATAATAACAATAATTAATTAGGTACTGGTAAGAATTCTTATTTTCCCTAGACTATTGGCATTTTCAAAATATTGATTGTTTAAGGAACTCACCCTGAAAAATTCTTCCATCTGGAATACAAGATCCATCTCCCATTCTCCCGTATCTCGTAGACTGTTGGAGATGAAGTTGTCATGGTATGGATAATGAACACAAATTTTAGTAGGAACTGCCGCGTGGGAAACATGCAAACTGACGCAGTCTGGTAAGCGCTGATATTTTCGTAGCTGCCTAATGTTTATTGATGGTGGATTGTGTCCGTCATACTGTTTTTTTCTCGGATTTGAAGACTTAGGACGTGTATTTCCAACTGTTTCATTTCTGACAACCTCATTTAACCATGTCCTTCCAAATCCCGAAAAGTCCAAGTTTTGTAAATAAAAAACTTTCGCTGGCGAGAATTCCTGTTTGTCTTGATGATGAATTGCTGCTACCGCTTTCTTTGGCAGCAAGACGGGAAATGTGTCGTTTTCATTACTTCGGCGGTCTTTGTTGAAGTACAGCGGGAACATGTCCAGTAATCTGGTAGTTTGGTGCTTGATAGGTCCCCGTGTTGTTTGCTTAGAGTCGTCCAGGAATACTTGAAACAGTTGAGAAGTCAAGATTTTTCCCCTACCGTTACCGCCGGCTTGACTTTCGTCGCAAAGCCAAACCGGTTTCGGTATCAGCAGAACTGCCAGATAAACACAAGCAATGACAACCATACGCAAAAGCCATATCCGCAAGCAAGTGTGTGAATTCCCCAACTTCAAAAGGCGAGTAAATTTGCCCATTTCCTATTTTACCTCCAATCAGGACGAATGTCTAAGCTCACTTGGCAATTTGTTCTGATCATCATGCATTAGAACAGCACCCACGAGTCTGAGTGGGCCTCTGACCTAAAATAAAAAGACAACAACCAACAACCCTATAGGCGATGACGTGTTATTAGTAAAACATCTTGTAGGGGACTTGGGACAAGCATGGCTACACTTTCGATGGAAGGGAAAACTCGGATCTAAGCGAGAATGCTACGAACTTAGTAACGTAGCGGTATGTATTTTAAAAAAATGTCCGTTGTTATATTTTCCACAGTGGAACTAAAAGATTTAAATCATCATTATTACTACTATTTTTCGGTTTTGTTTTACACTCATCAAGCTATGTCTTACTCACGAAGCCACTGAGCTGTTTATTGATCTGTGGTGCTTGGTGGAGAATCGGATTCTTAAAAAGTTGCCAAGGAAATCCACAGGCGCATTGCATGTAATTTTCTAATTACCTTTGAGAACAATTTATCCACAAACTAGCTCCTTAAAAACTTGGCTTATTCCATTATTTTTTATCCCCGTAAGTTTTATGGCTGGATGTTCAGCCGTTGTTTTTTAAAATTCTTTTCAAGAATATTATGTGCAAAATAACGTACCTCCGACAAAATGTTATGCGGTTTCAGAATCTCTAAAAACCGCGCTTGCGACAACACACTCGACAACTGAACCCTGGCTGGTAGGTTCCAATAAAACTTGAAATCATTACAACAATCAAAACAATGCATTAAAAAACAACAACAACAAACATTGTGTCGCTATCGATTTTCATCAGATGTTTGTGAAAGTGAAATGTTCTGATGACATGCTTTTTTTTTTTTTCACCGTACTGCCACTGTGACATAAATTTGCAACCAGATGAACAATCACATTTTTGAAGACGGTATTGGTAAGCTCCGTGTATATATTATATATGTGGTTTTGTATATGCTGTAGACCGCTGGAAATTTAGTCCTAGACAAAACATGGAGCCTTCAAGTTATATTGCACACCTCCTTCCGTAGGCCTACCGTTGATTGTCAGTTTGGACATTCATATCACTTCGTATCCTGATTCCTAACCACATATTCCACCAACAAATCGAGCCATATGATTATATCAGCATTACGTTGATCACACAAACACGATAATTTCAGACAGCCTAATAACAATTGGGGCCCTAATAATGGATAGCCAGGCGAACCTGCTCAAAATGGTACTGTCTACTCCCAGCCATGAGGAAGTATCCATAGCCTACTATCCTGAAATATAATGGTAAACATACGGTTGCTGTTAATGGCTGTTCTGCAAAAACTCGTTTGTCACTGGCATAAATCTGATTGCTACTTACATGAAAGTTGCCGGGCAAATATTGGTATCGAACGTCCGGACTCACAGAAAAAATGTCATCAAACGTGGCATCATGTATCATTAAAACTAAACATTCATCCGCCTAGTAGAACGCCAGATCGAGCTTCGAGGCCTTCAAAATATGCTTCTGGGCATGTCAGTTATCGCCATTGATAAGAGAATTTGTCTGATCTGAAACTAGCCGTACGTGCTACTGATAGTGTACGTCTCTGTTAACTGTGTCAGACATTCCCGCGCTGTTTACCAGTCCAGCGTTGCCATAAGCCTTTATAATGTGTGTTAAACTTAACGCTCTGAATCATTCCCTTAGGACCTTTTTTTTTTTAATTGAACGTGAAACAAGATCCGGTTATTTCGTACACAATCCAATACGTGAATTATATCCTACAGCTAAATATAGCAAATCAGTGGCTACTAGATCTATATTTAAGTAAGGCCTTTTTTTTTTTTTTTAAGATATATCTCAAATGTAGCAAGATGGTCTTAAAAAGTTTCAGGTGACACATTAGCATTAGCAGAGACCTTGGTGCTAGGGCCAGATGAGGCGGAGAAAGACTGAAATTAGGCTAGATGCATCGGCGGCTGGCATGTCTACTGTTGTAACACGTGCATCCAGTAAAATGACTACAGTCATAGATCTCAAAATATGATAATTCCATTGAGCATAATTATTTTCCCCACTGCAAATTACTTTGACACTTCTAAATTGGAAAAGCGAATATAGCCAAACTCTTCAGACAGAGCTAGGGAGCATAACCTACCGAAAAACAGGCTTCACGTTGCACCTGTAGGTGAAATATAATATGCATTAAGAAATGTAAATCCTCTAAAAGGAAAGGCTGAAAATACAGAGCAGAACGGCCATCGGACTTCACAAGCATTATCAAGTCTAATACCACATGTCTGTGACAGAAGCACTCAGTTAATTCCTTAGATTTTACAAATATCTAAATTACATTAACAGGCTAGTAACTTTGGAGTTGATCCAAGTCATTATAAAAAAATTACAAAAGAAGTAAAATAATCTGAAGAGAATCCCAGTAAAATGACATTAGAGCACAGCCGTTTATTAGTTTCCAACTCGCTGAATATGCATAGTTCCACTAGAAGTAACAGATACTATAGTCCTCTGACTTGGACGTAGTGGCCTCTTTTATATACACTGTGGTCATGTAAATCTATTCAGTGGAACCTAGACTAACATCCACTACTGCTTGGGCAAACTTTACAGGCAGCAGTCGCGATTGATATGTGATATTTGTTGGAGGAGGTGGGGGAGGGGGGGGGGGGCGGGGTGTAAAACTAACATGACTAAGTATACTAAGGTCGAAGCACGCTTAAAATTTGTCGGTCCAAAAATCAGTCCATTTTTCAAAGAGGTGAGGAAACTCAAAGACCTTAACTGTAATAACAAATACTATTTGCCTTAAATTGTAACTGGCCTAAATGATGATCGTGCTTCGATAATTAGCCTACTGTGACAAGTTTTGCTGGCTGAAAACCGTGGTATCCCAGTGAAACTACACACTTGTGCTAATTCAGGAGGGCCCATTTCCTTGTATCGGTAGCAACTTCACGACATTTTGCAAGACGTACCGAGCCCTAGTTTAATTTAACCACTGTATATCCAAAGAACCGGTCCACACCACAAGGTGACAAAGATAACGTCAAGAGAAGCGTGTCGTTGACCTAAATAGCAAATCCAGTTGCAGCGATCGCCTGTGAGCATGGATACCTGAAAGCAGCAGCTAAATGTCCTACAACTCACACGGGCATGTGACGTATCGATTGGTAATACAACACAACTGTATAATTTCTAATTGTACTGCACCAGTTTACTGTGTGGGGCCATCCCTGAAAGGACGTGTGCTCGGCCCCTCCCCTAACCTTCCATAGTATGAAAAAAAGCGTACGTGGGGGGGGGGGGGAGTGGATTTTCTACGTGAGGCTCTGTAGCCTCCAATATGTGGCTCCTGGAAATATGTTGGCTGAGCTCTTTTTTCATCACAACAGTTTGAAAAACTGCATTCATGAGTAAATATTGTTGAAAAACGCATTTCCCAATAATTACATCCTAATAGTTATATAAACTTTTTGTAACAAAATATGTATGTAACAATAAAAGCGTGTGTGTAAATTTTGTTCTTATCTTGTGGCTCTCAAACATCTGAAGTTTATCAAGCAAGTTTGGCCACCCCTGTACTGCAATGATGGGCTCTAGCTGTGTGGAGGAGAGACTAAGATTGTCACCGAAATTGATTATATAGGCCTATTCAGACATCGTTTTTGCAGAGCCGTGGGCATACTGGGCAGTTGTCACGGGGTCCCAAGGATTTAGGAGGCCCCATGAATGCAAATTCCCGAGTTGTTGCGCAAGGAGTGGGCCACAGCCTATTGCTTTGCCCAGGGGCCCGTAACGATGTTAAGACGGCCCTGTTTTTGCTCTTGGAACAGTTTGGGGAAGACAGAAGTGTTCCTATAAGGGATGAGTGTTTTCGATGGTAACCGTTGTTGAAACCCGCATGGCAGTGAATTATTTAAAAATACACATTAATTGCAATGGAAAGCACCGATTCCAAAACGACAATCACAGTATGTAAATCAGCAACATGAAGTGTAATCCTTGAAAAAGCGCTTTCTTTGTTCAATCTTTCTTCTTTTTTTTTTAAATCCAGAGCTGATTATACTGCTTCTTAGTCGGCTGTCTGTTAGTGGCTGAATTTAACTTATTAAACATGGTTATGTTTAGCCGGAAGTGTCAGTATAGTGTTATCCTGTTTGCTCCTTTTTTTTTCTTTCTCGTTGCCCTTTAACCAGAAAAAGAAAAAAGAGTGAGAGATAGAATAAGGTCTGTTATTGCAAATGTTTGCCAGTTGTCTACTTGTCACTGGTCCATACCGAATCTAGGGGTGAGCTCTTCCTACTTTACCGAATCATCAAAAGAGGCGTCCGTTTTCTTTATTCAATCTAATTTGACTCATGTTGATAGAACAACAATGCAGAGACTCATGCCCTGACAAAACTTTAGAAGATTAGATGGCTCTCTCAGAGAAAGACCGATGTTACAGCATTCATAATCTGTCCAGAGTCTCCGAGATAGACCGATGCCGCAACATTCAGGGTCAGCCCAGTGTCACAAATCCCAGACTGGGAGATGCGATGGTTATAACAGGACAACAATCACGAACGAACAAGTATAACACTTAACAGAACAACCCATCAGACTCACACATTTATTAAACATAAATATAAAGATAAGTATAACAGTGCAATTACATACATACATACATTATATCCTTCAAGTTAACTGCCGTCCACGGCCTTCTTCCGTAAGCACACTTCCTCGGGTCCACAACCCGGTAATTACTTCTAAAGACACCTCGGCCTCAGCCTCTCCACTCAGGGTCTTAATGACACACTAGTATTCTTTCACACCACAGTCTCTCAATAGCGCCTCCCTATGGCAATACACCTTAGCCTCCTATACACTTCACGTGGCCATAGCACGTTAATACTTCAATTCACATGAATATCTCATTCGCACAGTAATACATCCATGTCACAGTAGTACATCTTAATAGCACATTCACGATCATATATACATCCCTGTCTGTGGCCAGACTGCCACGACTCATGTGCTGCGACTGTCCTACACCGACAGCTTCACGCCTGGCCTATGTGTGGCCTTCGGCCCTATGCTGGCCTATCCCCTGTGCTCACCGTAGGCGGCTCTTCGGCCCGACCCCGGCACCTACAAAAATAACATTACATTGGTATAATACCATACCATTTCTGATCACTTCACCCCTCATTACAACTCATGAAGCGTACACACAATAGTTCACATTTCACTCACCAAACATCTTACGGTAACACCTCCACCGTATTACACCCTACTCACTCTCGCTACAAATCCATAAAGCTAACTTCCATCTATCGCTCATGGCGCACATTGCTATATACAGTATCAAGGACTTCCACATTCCTCACATATACTTATTTACATCATGGTCGTAGACGAATATAATACATCAATCATAATTATCAATCATCGTTCCACCTACCAGTCATCACTGGAAACACTGTCACAATCTCCCGACTGTTCTCACTCACGTCCGTCCCCTGGGACCTTCTAACTTGCAGTGATAGTAGTACAGCGCTCTCGCCTCATGCAGACCCCCCCACTCACAACATGCACGCTTTTCATTACCCATGGGCCGGGGGTTAACTTTACTCGACCCCCTTCCCCCGTAACTACTGATCCCAGCTCACCTGCTCGTGACACCCAGAGTCTCAGAAAAAGACCGATGTTACAACATTCAGGATCAGTACAGAGTCTCGGAGAAAGATGTTACGACATTCAGGATCGGGCCAGAGATAGACCGATGTCACAACATTCAGGATCAGTCCAGAGTCTCAAAGTAAGACCGATGTTACAATATTCAGGGTCAGATGAGAGTCTCAGAGATACACCGATCTTACAACATTCATGATCAGTCCAGAGTCTCAACGAAAGACCGATGTTACAACATCCAGGATCCAGTCCAGAGACTGAAGATTCGACAACAACAACGACTTGCTTAAAGTCACAGTTGAGAGAAGTGCATGATCAGTGAGTGGAGCTTGTGTCAGGATCTTTGAAGAGGAGGGTCTAGGTGAGACTGATGGGGACTTTAAGTTATCTAACGACGTAGTTGACCATCCGTGGGACGTACAGGAAGCAAGAAATTTCTGGGCATAAATGCATGCACAGGCTGTGCGTGACATGCACTTTAATCACAGGAAGTTTTGATTTTAGTTCTTCTTACCCCGGTCAAAGTCCACTAAATCACCATTACATGTTCATCATCAATGTCATCATCATTACTATCATCAAAATTTGTCATCAAACTTCGTAATGCGAACTCTATTCATCTTTTATAAGCTAAAAGATAATGAAAGTGAGACAGGGAACTAAATGAAGATGGATCAAACTTGAAACAGTTAAAAACACCACAGTTAAGTATATTATCACTAGCCCTCAAAACAATGGCATGGTCTACCTATTAAATTTACTTACTTTATCGTAAAAAACAACAACAACAAAACTGTCGCCGATACTTTTTAATGAGGAAGTGAAATTTCGCCTTGGAGACAAACAGTTTTTTTTTCAAATCAGGTCATAGCTGACCTTAAGAAAAAAATGTAACTGGATATTTTGATTAAAACAGTAACAATACTAGGTATCAAACAGCTCCTTAACTGCTGCAAAGCACCCGCACGAAGTTGGAATAGCCCCAGATAAAAAAAGATGTAATTAGAGAAGGCATAATTATGTTACTGAGACTGGCGCAGTTCCTAAGGCGCTACCGAGCCTGAATTGATGCCGATAAAATGCAAACTTTCACGTGCACGTAAATCTTCCAGTGGGTAAGAAAGGTGGGCTTTTCTAATTCAGTGCCGCCCGAAAATCTAGCACAATGAGTGTGTATGTTGTTACCGACACTGATACTTTATTTGCATATAAAGATCATAAAAGCAAATTTCTTTCGTGATCAACAAACTGTATAATATTGTATTGTATTGTATTGTATTGTATTGTATTGTATTGTATTGTATTGTATTGTATTGTATTGTATTGTATTGTCTTGTCTTGTATTGTATTGTATTGTATTGTATTGTATTGTATTGTATTGTATTGTATTGTATTGTCTTGTCTTGTCTTGTCTTGTCTTGTCTTGTATTGTATTGTATTGTATTGTATTGTATTGTATTGTATTGTATTGTATTGTATTGTATTGTATTGTATTGTATTGTATTGTATTGTATTGTATTGTTGTTTTCAAGTCTCTGTTCTCGGACGATCTCTGCCCTTGTCCTCTCTTTTTCTTGTGTTTTATTTTTCTTGTTCTTGTCTTTTCTTGTTGTATTTGTATTTGTGTTTTGTAAAAGGCGGGTGGGGGGAGGGGGTTGGGGCGGGGGGAGGGGGTGTAGAGATTCGCGCTTTTTTTTTTTAATTTGCCAGGGCGGCGGCCTTGTTAGGCCTGCTCTTCTCGACTTCCAACTGCCAAGGTATCTTTAACGTACGCAACGTGCACACGGGCCCTCCGAGTTTTCCGTCCTTATCCGAGAAGACTAGGTGCTTGATCCTACCTACCGTAGGATCAGGGACAGGAAACTCCCCCAAATTTCTAACATGCCTGCACCGACCGGTAATCGAACCCGGTACTCTCGGTATTGCATTGTATTGTATTGTCTTGAATTGTATTCTAAAATGAAACAGATTTTCGTTCCTCTCTCAGAAAAAGTATGTGATCAAGTAACTGATACTATAAGGTGATCTGGTTAGAGAGACAGACAGACAGAGAGGGAGAAAAGGGGGGGGGTCGAGGAGGGGGGGGGAACCTCGTACAAAAATGAATTAATAATCAAATTTACGTTTAGAAAACTACGATTTTATTATTTTGTTTTTGTTTTCTTTGTGTGTTCGTTTGTCCCGTGTAGATTTTTTTCTTTCTCAATGGACTGCTTAAAATCTCAAAACCAAAAATCATTCGGCCCCATTATCTTTTTAAGAGAAGAGTGAGTGATATTGTGAACGTTTCAAACTTGTTTGTGTGTACGGGATTCAAAACAAGATGGGGGGGGGGGGTCGGATTTTGGGGACAGAACATGCTGAAGAGATAGACCAGTTTGTCTCAGCCATCTGCTAGAAAATATAGACTCAACCCGAAGACAAGACACCCTGCAACGGACATTTTGGAATGCACCAGTCCTATTGAAGAAGGTTATCACGACCGGGCCTAACGATAGGGCCCTAATATTTATGGTACTAACGCTTTCACAGACTGGTCTGTTTGGAGGGAAAGCTCTGTCAGACTGCAGCTTAAACTCTCCATCTCCCCCCTCCCTTCTCCAACCCTCGGCCGAACCTTGTAGGCTACTACAGCTGTTTTTCAGAATTCTGCAAGATTATTTCAACTCTTCAATAAAGAAAAAAAAAAAGGGAATTGCTTATAATGTGATTCATGTGAACTACTCGTTCTGAAAATGCAATTAACATATCCTATGAGCCTATTAAATGGCAGGTTCATGTAAGAAAAACTATCTAGCTGATAGAACAAAATCTATATTTTATTATAAAGTCGTTAAAATATCCTGTGCACAATATCAAAATGCATCGTTTACTATCACATGTATATTAAGGCAAGGGAACAGTGAAATTGCTCATCAGCCTGCTACCTTTATGAAAAATGAATCCCCTTTGTTTGTTTGTAATTTTTTTTTCTTCTGTCAGTATCATTAGTATTATCTATTTCATAAAATAATTCTCAGCTAATTAGCCAAGCAAGACACCAGCAAATTAATAAGCCTAGTAACACATTGTAACTTTTTTCATTTTGTCCGTGTAAAACCTTTTTCATTTCTCGTGGGATGTTCACTTTTTCAGTGGAATAAATAACTCAATGCAACGGCAGGCATTTCCCAAGGGGTAAAATGTCTCAGGAAGTCAGAAGCACCCGCTTACCCCGCCAAGGTTTTGTTTACTTTTTTTTCAGTTTTTATCCATGTTTTTACCCTAATTCATTTTCACTTTTGCCTCCCCCGACCATTCAGTAGTGTCTCTCTCACTATATCCTATGCCCCCGACTGAAATCAGTAGGTTAGACAAAATGTTCCTCTCTTTGGGGAGAGTAACAGTGAATGCACTATTGGTCAGGAAGGCCTTTGGATTCTAGAAATAAAATAGCTAAAATTGAGTTCAGTAGCCACCAGCTAAGACTGAGTACCTAGATACATACCATTTAAAAGATGTGCATTTATTTAATTTATTTACTAAATGCTTTTTTTATTTTGAAAAGGAGTTTGAAAAAAGTTAATGTCGTTTTCTTACGGACAAAACATTTTTAGTCTTAGGCCTTAATCTTTCTCTGCACCTGGTATGGAAAGTTTGTTTGGAATGTTGTCATGCCAGAGTATCCGCACAAGCATGCTTATTGCTTGGCCTTCAGCAACTAGCTTGACGTTGACTTAGCACGTAATTTTGGCATGCTAAATTCGTTGTCATTCAAAATATAGATCTAATTCTCCAATAAATTGCTGTCTACAGTTCGAATAGTTTGTCATAAAATGTCCGTGAACGGAGACATTCGAGTTGACAACACTAACGGAACAGAGGCTTCATCAAAGACGTCTGTCAAAACGCCTGGTTCAGGCAATCACCATTATGATGACCCCGCAGATCCCCGTGAAAAAGATGCAGCACCTGTTGAAAATGTGACTAACTTGAAAATATCACGTGGGGAAAGACCAGAAGCAGACATTGATTGGGAAAAATTGAACTCATTGTTTGTGTTAGATGAAATGGGGAACAAGATAAGATTCTCTGATATTTTCAGGAAACAGAAAACAATTGTGATATTTGTGAGGGTAAGTTACAACTCAGACTTAGTTTGGGAAATACTTCCAAATGTGTCTCATGCTAATGTAGCGAGATTGTACCTTTTTTATATAAAAAATTTAGCCTACTCAGACGTTTAGACAGAACCGAATGTTAGCTATAAAAATATCCATGTCGAGGAGTAAGTCGCCTGTGAGCACCCCACTCCCACCCACTCCCTCCCCCCGTCCATGGCTGCTTCTGAAGTTGTGTCCTTTTTGGGCACCTATATACCCCCATAATTCTGCATATTTCATCACTGCATGCAAGAAAGTCTGAAAATCAGACACATTCAGGAGACCTCCATCTGCTCAGGACACCAATAGTCAGACAGGTTTCACCCCTGTTTCATTTACATTGCACTGCTTACAGTGATTCACACATTTTTAAGAAAGTTTGTGCCTTGTGGTGATTGCTGGACTGGAACATGGGGCATCATATTTACTTAGTGAGATTTAAAAATCATGAATTTTATCTGATGTAACAATGACTTGTTCAGTAACCAGTTGGATATCACAGATGTGCAGTGAATTATTACATTTTTCTTCAAGTTGACCTAAAGGAAAAAGAAACGATTAAACATAGAAAATGATAAATCTGAACAGAGCTGCCTTTTAATGATGTAAATCACTTGATTCTTGTCCACTTTGTTTCAGCATTTTCTTGACTTCATCAGCAAAGAGTATGCGGAAGGTATGTAAGCATGCTCAAATAGTGGTAATGTATGGAGCATTTCATGATGACCAATAATGCCTTCTAAAATTTATATACTTTCATTTGTTCCATGAATGTAGCCTCTCATTAATGGTATTCATCACTTTGTCAGTCATCATATCTGATTGAATTTTCCTAATGCCAGACAATTTGTTATGGTGGATTTTATTAAAGAAACTGGTTTGAATCTGTAATGTTTAATTTGTTTATTTTCCTAAGGGATAAAGAAATTATTTATAGTAACACATACTTGTTTGAAAGCCAAAATTTGAGTGAGTGATATAAGTTTGTGGATCAATCTCTTATCTAATTAATGTATGCAAGGGCAGTTCAACTCAGATTATTCTGTAAACAGTTCCACCATCTTCACCCCTTATAGTATGTTGCAGGTCGGTTCAAATTAAGCCCAGGATTTGACCACATTGTAGTTTAAGTTTCATCTTTTGAAACCAGCCTACAAGTACAAGGCCACCTCTGTTAATATTTCATATCTCTGGACTGTACTTCTCCTTCCTTTCCTCATTTCCTTGCAGTAGGGTGACTTAATTGATGTAATAATTACAAGTTTTTTCAGTTAAGTAAAAATATTAATGTGTGATCACTGCTGTTTTACCCTTTACAGATATTGCAATAATTCCTCTGGAATACTTGCAGGTAATTTTTTCTTAGATACTGGAATGTTTTATTCATGACGTAAATTAGGTTTTGTATCACTATCAGAGGGCAAAGTTAAGCATGTCACAAATTTATATTAGTACAGTAGTCTCTGTCTAAGAATCCGGTCAACGGGAGACAGAAAAAGCGGGTTCTTAGACGGACCTGGCACTTAGGCGGATGCTCTTTTTTTACAGTGCTGTGTAACGAACGGAATCATCATCATCATTGCCTTTCTCACCCTGGATCAGGGTATAGGCCACCAACAAACACTTTCCATCCCTCTCTATCATGGGCCAGCCTCTTTACATTATTCCAAGTCTTTCCGCTTCGTTGCACATCATTTTCTCTGGCTCTTCTCCACGTTCCGCGCGGCCTTCCTCTTGATCTCTTGCCCTGGGGATTCCAATCCAATACCTTCTTCGCGATGCTGTTTCCTGGCCTCCTGAGAGTGTGGCCGATCCATCTCCATCGCCTCCTACCAATTTCCTCTCTGACTGGGCTCTGTCTTGTTCTTTTCCAAACAATTTCATTGCTGACCTTGTCTGTCCATCTGATCTTAAGTAGCTTCCTCAAACATCTGTTGATGAAAACTTGGATTCTCTTTATGCAGGCCTGGGACGCATTCCAAGTCTCACATCCATACAACAGGACTGACTTCACGTTCGAGTTGAATATCCTCAGCTTTGTTTTTAGAGATATATCCTTGGTTCTCCAAATCTTGCTTAAGGACGTGAAAGCTGCCTGTGCCTTTCCAATTCGTGCTTTGACTTCTGCCTCTGTTCCTCCCTTATTGTCAATGATACTACCAAGATAGCAGAAGGACTCTACATCTTCCAGTGGTTGATCTCCTACTTTGACTTGTTCGCTTGGGGGTGCAACAATTTTTAGGACCTTCGACTTCGCAGGATGTATCCTCAATCCGATAGATTCTGAAATTTTGTTTAGAGCTGTAGTCTTTGCTTGCATCTGGTCGTGTGTGTGCGACAATAGTGCCAAGTCATCTGCAAAATCTAGATCGTCCAGCTGTGTCCATGGGGTCCATTGTATGCCATTTCTTCCTCCATTGGTGGTTTCTTTCATAAGCCAATCAATCACCAGAATAAACAGAAATGGGGACAGCAAACAACCCTGCCTAACACCAGTCTTGATATCAAAGCTGTCAGTAAGCTCACCATCGTGTACAACTCTGCAACTTGTCCCCTCGTACATGCTCTTGATAAGATTCACCATCTTCTCTGGGATTCCATAATGTCTCAATATTCTCCACAGCGTTTCTCTATCGATGCTATCAAAGGCCTTCTCGTAGTCAAGGAAGTTCACTATCAGTTGGGAGTTCCACTCTAGCGACTGCTCTACTATAATTCTCAGCGTGGCGATCTGGTCGGTGGTTGATCGATTACTCCTGAAACCAGCTTGCTCCTCACGAAGTTTTGGGTCTGTTGCATTCTGTATTCGCTTGAGAATAATCCGATTGAAAACCTTTCCTGGGATGGAGAGAAGTGTGATTCCTCTGTAGTTACTACAATTGCTGAGGTCCCCTTTTTTTGGGAGCTTCACGAGGTGTCCTTCCTTCCAGTCCTTTGGAAACTTGCCTCCGATCCAAATCCTCGAGAATAGTGAGTGCAGACCCTCTGCAGCCCCAGCAGCATCTGCCTTCAGCGCCTCTGGTGGGATCTGGTCTGGTCCAGCTGCCTTGCCTCGATTTAACTGCTTTATGGCATCATTAATCTCTGCTTTAGTCGGAGGGTCGCAACTGATCGGTAAATCATTTCTTGCGGGTAGAATGTCGGGTGGGTTGCTTGGTGGAGGTCTGTTCAAGAGGCTACTAAAATGTTCTATCCATCTTTTTGCCTGAGCTTCCTTTCCAAAAATAGCCTTCCTGTTGTAATCCTTGACAGGAACTTCCGGTTTTCCATATTTTCCAGCAAGAGTCTTTGTAGTCTGGTAGAGGATCCTCGTGTGTCCTCCTGTTGCTGCCTTCTCTGCTTTCTCTGCTAACATTCCTATGAACTCCTCTTTGTCTTTTTTAATTGATTTTTTGACCTCTTTAGCTGATGCTCGGTACTCTTCCTGGTTACCAACTCTTGAGCTTCTTGTACGACTTGCATTTACCTGTTCTTTTAGGTCTCTTCTTATCCTTATCAAGTCCAGTGATTTTTGACTGATCCATTCCTTGTGTTCCACTTTCTTTTCCCCAAGAACATCCTGACATGTCGATGTAAATACTCCTTTTACCTTAGCCCAGTGAGTCTCCAAATCTACTGGCTCTTCGAGGTCAACAAGGTGTTTGAATCTATTCCTCAGTGTCAGCTGGAACTCTTCCTTCTTGTCTCCATCCAGAAGGCTCACTTGAAACTTTCTCCTCTTTGTTCCTGCTCTGGTACCTTGTTTCTTGAGGCGGAGTTTGAGTCTTGCCAGCAGCATGTGATGGTCAGATCCAACATCAGCTCCTCTCTGTACTATGACATCCTCCAGTGAGCGTCTGAATCGTCGGGTGATGCAAAAGTGGTCAATCTGATTTTCAGTTACTCCATCCGGTGAAATCCAAGTGGCCTTATGGATCCTCTTGTGTGGGAATACTGAACCTCCAATCACATAGCTGTTAAATGCGCAGAAACTTGCAAACCGCTCTCCATTCTCATTCATTTGTCCTAAACCATTGCACCCCATAATGTCCTCATACCCTGTATTGTCCTGTCCTATCTTGGCATTGGCGTCTCCCATTATAATGTTCACATCTTTTCTTGGCAATGTGTCAACTATTTCCTGAAGCTGGTTGTAGAAGTCGTCCTTGTCCTCATCGGTTGCTTCATTTGTTGGGGCGTATATCTGCACAATGTTCATGTTGATGTTCTTGTTCTTAGTAGTAAATGATGCCAATATAATTCTCCTTCCATAGGGTTCCCATCCCCTCAGTGACCTCTGGGCGTGCTTGCTCAAGATGATCGCTACTCCTTCTGTATGCTTTTTGTCCTCCCTTCCAGAATACAAAATCTTTTCCCCAGAATTAAGTTGTTTCAGTCCGGACTGTATCCAGCGGGTCTCGCTAACTCCAAGTATGTGCAGTCTGTATCGCCTCATCTCCATTGTAACCTGGGCACTCTTTCCTGCTTCATACATGGAGCGGACATTCCACGACGCAATCCGGAGTGACTTGCTTGATGAAGGAGCAGTCGGGCCAGTGGCGTCCTTTCGGCTTTGTCCATTGTCCTTCATTGAATCTACAGGTGCAGATGCTCCCCCTTCTCCCAAGATAAAAGACTGATTTGAAGTATTTGCTTGTGTTTCTGTAACTGGTTTATTTTTACAGGGTGGGTAGTTGGCCCACCGCCAACTGGCTCTTCTCGGGAGACCAGGACCTTTGCACCTTTAGTCGCCTCTTACGACACGCAGTATCACGTCAGATGTATTCTCTGCTGTCCCTCTTCTACAAGAGAGCCCCGCATCTGCACGGGCGAACGAATGGAATGATTCAGACTAAACAATCAAGTTGTGAATCGCAGATGCTGATATTACAGTACTTTATTAGACAACAGATACCCTGTGTAATAACCACAATCAGCCCAAGTACATGTGCCATGCAAACCAAGCGCGTGGTCAATTACATTATAAAATTTTGTCCCTCAAATCAGACAACAATAGATGTTAGGTGATGACTGTGCGAATTTAGTCTAGGAGTGGCCTGCTTGCACACCAAAGACGTAGCTGGGCCCCATCCTTTGTACGATTCGCCTCCCCCTACCTTCCCTCCACCCGTTCTCTTTGACTGTACTGTGTGGCTTTGTTCTGTCCTGTCTACTTGAAAGAGAATTTTGCGTTTAATATATGGACATTTTACGTAAAAGTGTGCTTGTTTCTCGGTCAAATGCCGGGTTCTTAGGCAGATTCTTCGTTTCAGAGCAGGTTCTTACGCATTTAAATTACAGTGAAAAAATTCGGTTTCGGGGCAACAGCGGGTTCTAAGGCTGCGAGTTCTTAGACGGAGACAACTGTAATAAAGAGTGAGCATTTTCATTTCTCTGAATCTTTGACAGAGAAGTTTACAGCTATGACACAATGAGATCTTTGTCTGTTGAGGGCATGTTCATAGCCAAGTTAGCTTAATTCAAGTAAAAATATGTTTGCATGCATGTAGACACTTCCAATCTCTGTCAATCTTTGTTTGGTAACTCATAAAATACATGTAATTACTGAGAACAATCAGACTTTTTTAAACAGAACTGAGGCAAATGATCAGTTGATTTTCAAAATCCCGGTGAGGCAGGTTAGTTTACTTTCATTTATACCAACCAGCTTGAAAGGGTCTTAGAGAATCTGACTCTTTTTGTCTTTTTGCAGAATGCCGAAGTCAGACTTGTTGTGATAGGACCAGCTCCACATAAGTATATCAAGGTGAGTTTCATCTTAATGTCAGTGACGCAAAGTGGGAAGTTTCTGTATACATGTATTATACTTAAAAATTGAGCAGATTGGTCAAGTGCCAGCCTTTCTCTGTTCCACTAACTGAGATGTAGGGAAGATAAATTACATTTCATCATGGCCATTCCACAATTGCCAAAGAAATTTTTTTGTGTTTTTAGAATTTTAGAAAATCGGAGAAAACTTTACTTAAAGTATAAAGTGCTAGCTGTCGTTTGGCGAGCATAGTATTTTACATAGAAAACTATAACTGAACAGTGAAGACAACTCAGTATTTTCTCTATTTGGCTTTGTAATTAGATTACAACATTACGTTCTCCAAACAGCAGTCTAAAATGATGTAGGTGGATGTGGGTTTTCATTAAAAACCTAATGTCAGCGAAACAAAACAATGTAACTGTTGAACAAGGCAGTGTAATTGTCCGATTAAGATGAGTATTTCATCTCAAAACACCAAATAAATGACCTAGCTAATTGTGGAATGACGGTGACGATTTATTCTGTAATCAATTTCTTGTTTATTACTTTTCCCAGCCCTTCAAGGCACTGACAGGTCTGAACCACACACTGTATGTTGATCCAGACAGAGAAGTTTATACAGCCCTGGGCTGCAGTGAAAAATTAGTTTCTGGTCCATTAACAGGTATGTGTCTTTTGTTTGTGATGTCTTATAATTCATATATATGAAGGAAGTAAGGCCTCCAATGTAATCGTGAAAGGTTTCTTAACTGCATCGCCTTAAAATCTACAAAATATCATATTTCACACAGAAAGCCATAAAGGTGTATGTGGGCATAATTTAAAAGGTCTGGAAGTTCGCTATATTTTTAATATTTTTGTTGATTTTGAGCCACAACCGAGTTGAACAGCTGGAAGTGTTCTGACAATTTGAGCTGGAAAAAAGATGCTTTTTATTTGAGTAGAATTAAAAAGTATGACAAGAAATTGTGTTCTGCACCTCAGTTTACATACATGGTGATCGAAATTCAACTTTAAAATTACATCTGTGTATTCCCCTAGTCAGCGGGCCAACAAGTACATCGTATCATAGCAGTGGTTGATTTAAACCCATAGATGATAGACACATTATTGGTCAAGATTCACTGATGGTGGGGAACAGGACAGTTTTGAAAATTCATCACAGACTTTCAATGATTTTAAAGCAGACTAGAAGAAAATATTTTGAATTTTTATAACTGTTGTTGTAAGAGCAATGATTATATATTTTTTTTTTTAGACATATAAACTATTTGTTACAAAAATGTGCAATATTTGAAAATTATTCCAGTCTGCCTGGTGTAAAATAACAACATAAACAGTGCAGTTTTGTCCAATGCCCGCTGCAGCAATCAACCTGCATAGTGTCATGAAACTTTAAGATGGTTCATATTAGAAGATATTGTGTGAGGAATTGGGAAACAGAGAGATGGAGAGGAATAGGGCAAGAAAGAGAAAGACACAGAGGAGAAGGAAGGGGGAGGGGGGCATGAATTTAATCGTAATAATCTACAATTTCTGGTCATCATTGATGGTCATGTACTTAGCTGGAACAAGTATATGCTTGTTATAACTGCCATTTTTTTTTTATCAAGTCTGTTTCTCTGTCTGAGCTTATTTAATTACTTTAGTTGTAATCTTAATGTAATCTTTAAAAAATACTTTGATGTAGCAGTTCGTAATTATTAAAGATGGTGAGCATCCGAGCATTTGTCTATTATAGAGTGGCATGAGTGAGAGAGGAAAAGAGACTCACATGTAAGTTTGTCAGAACAATCATGGAATTTTCCACACTGGCCTGCTTTGGTTTGCCTTGCTGACTATAAAAACACGCATTTGTTTGGTTCAGCTTTGCAAAAATTACAGTGTGATGAAAGATGTGTAGAATGACTGATATATAGCTGTTGTTTTCTTTAACTTTCAGGGAGCAAACACATCAAATCAGGTTTCATATCTGGTGTAGCAAGCAGTGTATGGCGAGCCATGAGGGCTTCAGAGAAGGAATTACAAGGTGACGTTAAACAGCAAGGCGGCGCATTTATACTTGGACCAGGTTAGTGGGGTATTGTTTTGGGAGGTTTCGTCAAGGCACAAGCCAGGAAACATTTACTCCAATTTGTCTGTACCAGTGACTGTTTGTACAGGGATTAAGTAATGGAACATGCCACAACATAGGGAGACCCAGGAGTGCTTCAGACATGGTCGTTTATTGTTGGTTTTATCACTGTCGTACTGTCCGAGACATTTTATACCTTTTCTCTATTTTTGACATGTTAGTATTGCAACCAGGTTATTCCCCTTTCACACGGCGTGGATGACATCCGCACTTATACGTGGATACATCTTGTACCTGTTCATACAGGGCAGATGAAAACCACCACCCGCACTTTGTTCTTTCTAGTTTTTTTTTCTATTTTGCATTGTACAGTTGTGAAATTTGGACAGTGATATCTAATTATTAATAGCAATACCATGCAACAGTAAGTGAATGTTGCAACTACAATAAATTCTCCTTTTTTGGATGGAGTCAGATAGAAAACTGAAGATCCACATTCTAGAGGGAAATAAACAAGCTATCCTCAATGGAAAGAAGCTCAAAGAGTGAATATAAAGTTATCTCCCTTAACCAACAGTATGCCAGCTCAAAAATTTGGATTGATGTTGATTCAAACAAATCTTGTGGGATCTCCAATGTTGATATTCATAAAATGCCTACTTTATTGTGCTATGAGTAACTGGGAATTTATAGTCCACTGTTTGTAGTAATTTCAGAATTTGTATTACAGTTAAGATGGACAAGATTTTTGACAAGACTTGACATGTGGAGATATGAAATCATATTAGACCAGACTGGTTTGAAATTGGGGCTGTTTATATTTGTTCAAGAAGGGGTGCATCATTTTTTCCTGATTTAGTAGATGGCTTCAATTTGAAGGTGAAACAACAGATGGCCTTAGTTCAGTCTCCAGTGCAAAATGCATGAATAAAAGATTTTTTTTTTTTTGGGTTTCTAGGTGATGTCTGTCACTTCAGTCACATCGACCAGAGTTCAACTGACCACTGTCAGCTCAACGATCTGTTAGATAAGGCTGGAGTCATGAACGTCAGCTTTCCAAAGGACCCTAGAGTTCAAACGATCTGATACACCACTGATTTACCATCAGCTGCTGATCATTGTCATTATATTATACGAGAAGAGGTGGATCATCCATCAGCATTAACCCTATTACTGCCTTTAACCGATTTTATCGATCATTTACGGTAGTTCATGTTTTTTTCACAATCCTCATCAAATTTCCTTTCCAAAACTATATAGTTATTATGGGCTAAAACTTTATTCCAAAGAGTTACAGCCATTTTACTATATATACCACCATAATTGTTTAAAAAGCTCCTTAGCACTGGGGAAATGTGTATGTAGCAGTAATAGGGTTAATACTGCAAGATTTGAAACATGCTTTTTTCTACCAAGATGTGTAATCATTTAATGGAGAAGATGACTAAATGGAGCAGGTTTGAGTGACAGGGATGAAAACTGATGATAAGAGAAAATGTTTATCATAGGTGGGAATTGTCATCCGTAGGGCTGACCTCAGCCAGTCAAGTATGTGTTCATAGACAGAAATCACGACTGCCAAATCACAAAACTTGGTCACGGCATGCAGTAACAAAAATTGGAAGTGACCGTCTTCACCAAAGACAGTGTGTTTATCTATTTACTGTGGTTTATTCATGTTTTGGGGTTGATTGAAACTATTTAGAGCTGTGTGTAAGCTCTTATTCCTTGTGGAATTGTACAAACGGGTATGATTTACTGTCAAACCTACTTACCGTTCCATGCTAACAGTGGTTTCGTGGAGCCTCCCGTGTCTCGCAATGCGAATCGACCAATAGTGCTTTCTCGCTGTAAATACATACTCCCTGCCTCAACCCAAGCCAGCTTTTTGTTCACCCTCAACCTTTGTATATTCATGTATCACACGCATTCATAAGAAAGAAAGGAAATATCCAAGTTTACAGCGATGTTCAGACCTATCGAGTGGTTTTTGGTCCATTATCAGCCCTATGAAGATTTTCCATTCCCCACCTTTGAGTAAGAGAAGCATCACACATATTGGATCATGTTTTTGTGATCTCAAGACTGTAAGCTTAAGTGCTTGAGTCTGAGAGACATTTTTTTACGGTCACATTCCTTATCGTCTTAATTCCATGGAATTTTATTGATGCAACATGATTGAAGATCTGATGTTTAACTCATTATTACTTCCGCAAAACATAAAGTTGCCTATTTGTCAGACTATATCACTCAGAGCAATTGATAATGAAGATTTAAAGCAACTGTATACCTTACTTCAAGCCAAGAGCTTTTTTTTTTATCAAACATTGATGAATATCCAGTCAGTTGTGTGATATCTTTATTCAGACATATATAATTTATGCATTACCGGGTACCTACATTTGAGTTAATTTTATAACCACTTTCAGTGCAATACACCATGTTCATTCCCTCACAAAAATTACACTTTAATTAGTATGTAGTTTTCTTATTCTCATCGTAATGGGGCAAATGTCTTAGAATAATAGTGTTGTAATGGGTGACTGGAGATAGGAAATGATCATTTTTATCTACTGGATATCAGAGTATGACATTATGATATTCATTAATTTGAAAAACAAATGAAAAAAATTAATGTTTATAAATGAGAGGCAAGAGATCCTAGAGGTCAAACGTGCATCACTTAATCTCCATGTGCACATTGCATATCAGCAAATTAGGTCTGGGAAAACTCTCTAGGCACTGTAGCTCATTATTGCATCTTTCCTCCCTTGCCACTCCAACTGGCTTTTGAGAGCTCCTCAACCTTTTCTGTCTTTGCCCTGTCCCATTGGTGTCCCTGAGTGCCCTTTCTCTCTTTTTCGTCCTTTATTTTACTAACTTTATTTTACTCTTTTTTCTTTTCAGTATTATTATAGTAAAATTTTAAAGTTGATGCTGGAGAAAAAACTTGTAAAGACCTTGTGTACATACCTTATTGTTGCCGAGTGATTTTTCTCTCATATATTTTCCATAAATAACTGTTGTGTGTGAAATAAATAATAAACAGCGGGAGGTGAAATTGTATGGCGTTAGGTTGCTAAATACATAGTTATGTGATTCAGAAGATGACTGTTTTATCTGTATTATGAAGAACTCGCCATATTTTGAACAAGGCCCAACTGCAATCATACAGCTTGAATTTGCATGAAATTTAGAAGGTACTCTACTTTTCATGTGGGGAAGGTTGTTTTTTTCTTATTATTTGGAGACTTGAAACAATGGAGAAGTATATTTTAAAATTTGTTTTGTGTTGCATATTCGCCTCTGATCCCTTTTTTTTTTCTTCACGAATGCTGACCCTATGTCATCATCACTTATTGCTGATTGATAATTTCTTCTTTAATTCAGAAAAGGGTCAGTGCCAGAGCGCATTCTCTTGTTTTGAAGTGCCTTGGTGGGGATAATTTTGACGTGAAGCTGATTTGCAAAAATGTATCTGAACAGTTGACAGGACTCCCTGTTTTTCTTTAGTTTGAACAGTTAACACAACTCAGTTTTTCTTTAGTCAGCCTCACTTACAGAGGTGTCTACTGCAGCGCATCTATCATTTTCATATATGAGCTTGAAGCAGAGAAACAAAAAAAAAAACAAATAACAAAACGCTGGGTAATTACCATTTTCTATCAGAATCTGGTAAATAATGAGCCAATCAGCTAGTGGCTAAAATTCGAACACAGTGGTGCCTTAGACCCAGGTCTAATATTTTAACATTCATGTTAATGGTTAGGGAGGAGGTGATATAGTGAAAACCGAATTCCAAAAACAAATGAAATGCTGTTTACGAAAGACATTTATTGTATGATTCATAATCCGACAATATTCTCTGTCATTTGATGTCCATTTTTGTGATTTGTAGCCTGTGATTTTTTTATCAGTGTTATTACCTCAAAAAGGGTTTGGATGCATAATGTCTGTGACATATTTGTTTTGTAATTTTTGTTGACTTTGACTTTTTTATAATATATATTTGCCAAATTTCATTCCCTTGGTGATGTAGTTTTTATATATATTCTTTTAAAGAGAAGCAAGTAGTGATGCATTTTCCTGCTTGTATTTGTCCTTACTATTGTTAGGGATATGAAAAGTGTGGACTTGCCTAAAGGATTGTTCTGCATCTACTAAATTATTGCCAGGCTTCACAGCAGTGAAGGGTATAAACCCAGACCTATTTAGCTTTGAACTGCTTTTGTTTAATGCACCAGTACATGTACAGGAAAAATCTGTATTTTATGGTTGTTTTCATATATTGAGAGCCGTTTTGTTGGAGCTTTAATGAAAAATTCTTAATGTATTTGGCCAGTGTTGAACTTTTACTAGATCTAGATTCCTATGGCTTACATTAAGCTGCAGTTTATAACATTTGCTCAAAATTGCCAATTTTTTTTTTCATTTTCAGTAGTTAAAATTGTTGCTCTTATTGGATGGGGGTAGGGTGAGACATTTCAAATAAGTTTGCTGTATGTTGGATACTAGTTAATGTATGTCAAATATGACAGGAAAAATGTAATCAGAGGACTGACGCTGAATTATAGAATTTTTTTAAAACAACTTTTATACGCCCATGTTCTTCTCATTAAGAGAAAAATTTCAGATCAATAGCAAGTACTGTATGCCTTTGCTCAAAACTGTCCTATTTATTTCTCACCAAGATGTTTGTTATGATTGAAATGGCAGCTTTTTGAATACTATAATTTGTAATGATATATATATTTCGACTTAGTTATTGCATCAAACAAAGGCAAATGAAATATTTAATATGCATTCAATTCTTAAGAAGTCATGAATCATACATGCTATTACTGTGTTAGACATGTAATTTGAGCTATGAACTTAAGTATAGGTTCAGTCACATTGTAACATTAGAAGTAAAGTATTAATCACCTTTTATTATCAGATGCCATTCATCTGCAAATTGACGTTTAATGCAAAAAATCAATATTTTTTCATACACATTTTATATATTTTCAGGTATATCCATTGGCTCAAATGGTAACATCCCTGTTTCATTCTTCTCTCTACTAACAGTTTACTATGCTGCAAGTGTCAGCTTTATTTACCTACCAGTGGTCAGCATTACATTGTATTGCATGAATATTTGAGAACATGAGAGTCAAATATATCAAGAACTGAAATTTCAGTCAATTTGATTTTGACTTGAAGTTACAAGTGAGATGATCTCCGGCCATTTTATTAAATATGTGCCTGTCGATTAAGTGTTAATTTTACAATACAAGACTTAGTACATTGTGATGTTTCCCCAATGAAACTTTTAACATTTTACACCCTTCTCAGCTCATAACGTTTTTTATCATGTCACCAATAGAAGCAAATTGTGTGAACATTTATTTGATCAATTGTTGTGAATTAAGGGATAATTTTGTTATATATAACAAGAGGTTGAATAGATGTGAAATTTTTCGAATTTTTTTTCTTCTCATCCATCATTATTACGTATTTCTGTTAATACACTATTTCAAATAATATTATTCATCACCAACTGTGCATTATATTTTCAAAAACTTGTCCTCTCTTTGTTATTGACTGGTTATGTTTTAACTTAGTATGACTGTAGACATATAGCTCACAAAATGTTGGGAAATATCTCACCACACTGAAAATGGTATTAATGATTGGCACTTTTCTAAGCTACACAGTTGATGAAGGTTTCCTAACACAGCAAAATATAAGCTAAACGATTGATATAAGCAGAAACTGCTGAGCACATTCATGCATTTGACTTTTACATCAAGCTACATTTTTATGGATTGTAATTATATTTTATTTTCAACAACTATTTCACATTCCATCCCTTACTATGTATTCACTTTCTGTTTTTACAACTGGAAAGAATCTTGAAATAAAATTGTACTGTATTTTGAAAAATGCTATTGTGTTTGTCATCATTTACTACAGTATGTTGTGTGTCCGGTGTTATATTTCTGTGTAATCTGTCCATCATGAATTGTATATACATGTATTAGTTTTTTGAAAATGAATTTATCTTTCTTGGAGACTACAGTTACATTTCCACAAGTCAAGAAGACAAAATAAATGTGTCATGAACATCATTCTCCATTTCATAAGTGACTTTGTAAATTCCTGTGCAATAAACACAAGGAAATGTTGCCTCTCGTAAGTCTAGCTGAGCACTTGTGAGTGCCACTGATGGTTCTGTTAGCTATTAAAATTTATCTATTAAGGTTACAAGACATAGACACAGGTTATCCCCTTACAAATACTAGGTTCTGTCTCCATTTTTTGGCTGAACTGGGTTACACACTACTACTAAAGGCCTTCTCCTTTGTGTGTTAAAGTGTCAAATAGATTCGGTTTTTAATTTGTAAGTTCTAGCCAACCTGCACGAGATAAATCTTGCAAATTTTCCATGCACCAAGCCCAGCTGTATGACTAGATCTAAATTACATTAAAACGGCATTTGGATTCGATACAATGACTAATGGAACTTACTGTTACAGCACAATTTCACGCAGAGATATACAGACGTAATTTAACGATTTTCGACTACCAATGTGTAAGAGAGGTCAAGAACGCAATTTCTGGTTATGCTTTTTAATTCTACTCGACGAAAATGCGTCGCTGTTTCTGTGGCTAAAAAAAAATCACGAACAAATAATATTAAAGACTGATTTTTGTCTGAAATGAATGTGTCCGAGTAAATCAGCGTCAAAAAATGAGACAGTATGCAAAGTTCCATAATTTTTAGACACAGTTTTAGGTGATTACAGGTTCACCCTTTAGCTCCATTATAGTAAGATTACTGAAAAGAAAAATGTCATACATGCATCTGTCAAAGCTATGAGCACATGAAATTTCAATCATCAATTTCTTGAAAGTGAGGGAAAGGAGTTAGAACCTCCTCATTCTCAGGGGGGCGAGGTCATAAATGATTCTCAGAATATCAGTTAATTAACAGTGAATGGCATGTGGGACTGAATTTCACTCTGAATAAAAGAAAAAAACGAATGTGAAATGGTAATATTTTTGGGTATCGTTGTACAGAAGAAAAAAACAAAACCCTTAATCTCACTCATCATAACTTCATGTTGTGCCAGATTTCATACTTGCTCCATTGGTTCCAGTGATTTCCGTTCTTCTTAAAATGGACTATTTCTAACATAGATATATTTAATAATAATAATAATAATCAAGATCATTTATATAGCGCCTAATCCAAAAGAGTTTGCTCTAGGCGCTTTACAGAAAGTCTTGTTCTCTCGATTTGCATCTCTCTCGCTCTCTCTTTCTTTTTCTCTCTGTCTCAGAGCAAATTGTAACGCAGCCTGTTAGACGCAGTTCACAACTCACATCTTGTATTCTAAAGTATAAATATTATTTGGATATATATTATATAATATTTATTTAATAATGAATTATGATTTTTCGTTAGTGATATGGGGGAGGGGGGGTGATAGGGATAAATTTTAATTTCAATTTTGCCCGGGCAGCGGCCTGTTCGGCCTGCTCTTTACGATTTCCAACTGCCAAGGTACATGTATCTTTAACGTGCGCAACGTGCACACAGGCCCTCCAAATTTTTTCGTTCTTATCCGAGAAGTCTAGGTACTTGATCCTACCCTCCAATAGGATCAGGGACACAAAAATATGAGAAAAATCCCAATTTCCAACATGCCTGCACAGCCCGGGTTTTGAACCCGGGACCCTTGACATGAGAGGTGAGCACCTTGCCTCTAGACCACCTTGTCACCAGTAGTGATCTTAATTTCTGTTTCTATCCAAAGTACTTTACATCAAGTTCTTTCACTAACGAATGTAGCTTGGCTGAAAAATGAATGTGTAATATTTTTCATACCGAACTTTGCATTTAAGTGAAGTGAACAATATTAGATTTGCATCTTGTGGTATTCATGTTCTAAGTGACACTTAGAATTTGGGTGAAACTACTATACATGAATATGCATACAGTTCAATGCCATCCCTCCATCCTTATCAAGACAATAATGAATTAAACAAAGCAATACATTTATTTTGAAATCTTTTTATTTTGAAAACAATGCATAAAATTATATCCGGAACAACAAATAATAAATAGAAACTAAATTCAACAACACACCTTCATTCATTGCCCAATACCACTACTTTGGTTTCACACTGGCTGAAGTACAACTCACTGGTCTCCACATACTAACCATGCATACTTCAAATAGGTGAAATACTTGGGCATCAATCATTTTGTATCTTTGTACCAAAAGCTCTAAGGACATTCAACCTTCACCCAATGCATCTGGTTGAATTCTACTGTAACTATCTTGCAACATGACAAAATGGACTCTAGGGAAGTTTGTCCAAAAAAAGCGGAAAAATTAAAAAGCTACAGCATTTTCAATAGCATTTATATTTCAATCAAAAACAACCGAAAAAACAAAAAAAATTGCGACTATTAACGAAAGATTCACATGTTTCAATCACGCGCAAGTCGTTTTAAAAACAATAAAATAACATCTGAGAAGAATATAATCTGTGGTCAGTTTTCTGCCATCAAAACCTTGCTTAACTTCAACATTCCCAATCTGCCACTTTGCAGGGACAGATAGTTACTAACTAGAATTTCCAAAGCATGTGTCTCTGATATTGTCATGTACACAATCCATACTAGAAAAAAATAAATATTCAAATTTATTACAGACAACATTCAAGAAACAGCTGTTTCAACATAAATTTTTACCATGGCAAAGGAGGTAAATTAATTATTTATTCACACAAAATACATAACATCAAAGCAATACAAACAGTGCAAATGCATAACTAATGTTAACTTGCTCTAATTCCATCTTCATTCCACTTCCTTCTACATCTTGCTGAAAATGAAAAAAAAAAATAATTTAGTAAGTATCTAGGAATTCCAGCACCGAACTTCCAAAGCTCCTTAACAAAATCAGTTTTCATTTTTTCTTCAGATTTATCTTATGTATATAATAATGTATGCTTTATTATGAATGATTCATAAAATATATTTCTGAGACAAAAACAATGTGAGGTTTTGAAATGATAGTATATCTGATGTTTGTTTTAAAACTTTTAAAGTATCCGCAGCACACAGAATTATCACATGATCCATGAGGATTTTCTGTGCTGGAGATATAATCTGTCTCACATTTTCTCAACACGCAACAGTAAGAAGAGTTCCTTGATTAACTGTGTGCAGTCGTCATAAAAACAAATCCACTAAATACTGGAAGTGTTGAAACAGTTGAAATAAAGGAAAAGAAGATGCTGGTCAGTAGGTCTATATTATAGCCTGAGAAATCTCAGAATGATTCAGTGCAAAATTTTTTAATAGCAGGATTCCACACAGCCCTGGAACTTAAATACTTGAGAAAGTCCTGGAATACTTGGAAATTCTCCATGGGTTTACAAAATGCCATGCTACTTTAAAAATTTAAAGTCCGATTTCAGTTCTCAGTTTTCTCTCCTATTCTTGCCATTAAATAGCCTTGAAAATTTAACATTACAGCCCTGGAAAAACATGCTCAAAGCGGAGCAAGAACCCCGTAATAAATAGTTTTACAGTTCAAAGTGTAGAATTTTGATTAGACATAGCTTCTTGACTAAATAATCATTTCATTTCTGAGTTTGGCTGGAGAGGATATGAAAATCACTGCCAAAATTTTTGATTGTCTAATCAATATTTAATCCATGTTCTGAAACCATAATTTAAGGTAAAATAAACTTATTGTACCAGTGCTTGCCTTTCTGGCATGTCAAACCTTGCAATTTACTTCAGAAAACATTCGCATCTGGACTTAACATTTAACTTCAATCTTTGTGAAGAAGATGATCTGTTATGGAATGAGGGTGAACACTGCAGTTTCTATCTAACTATCTACATCATTCTTCTGAGCATCAGTTAAATGATGTGCAATGACTGACCTGTTAAATGATGATTTGATATCAATGAAATTTTCACAGGCAGAGATTCTTGCATTAGGCTTAGATATCTGGTATTCAAAGCCCACAAGTGACAAATTTTTACATAACATTCATTTATCAGTGATTGGCACAGACAATAATGCAGTTTTACAGAGCATGAAAACATTATGTAATGTCAAAGTTATGTACAAACAGTTCATCGGAAATCGAGACAATTTCACATATTTTTACACTTTGCACCAGTCAGGTTGGGTCATACTATTTTCACATTCCACATTCACACTTATCCACAAAGCACCTTTTCTTCCTCTGCAAGAACCACTCCTAGGTTCTATCAAATTTAGTAGAAAATCTGGTTACACGTTCCTGTTCACTCATCATGTGGTATCTCCCGGTCAGATTTACATGCCCAACACAAAGCAACAAAACGTTACTACAGCTTAAATACTTTTTCTCAAGCGCCTAAGAGAGAAAATTTCCCCTGACAGTTATGTTTGGGTTCGTATTGTATTGATTTAGTGAACCAGACCATCAGGTACAAGACAATGTTAATTCAACACAACAGACTCCACGTGTAGCCATTTCATAACTTCCTGTATTCTCTTCTGTCGCTCTTTTTCAATGAAGTCACAGACAGTCATATTAATAATAATCTAGAGTAAGTCTAAAATCCTAAACAATGTATTTAATATGATACCAGAACATCTCCTTTCTTTTAGAGATTTAAAAGATTTTAAATTAAAGTGTCCTTTCAACTTATGTTGTAATAGTCCAACTTATGTTTCCATCAACGTTCTTTGGGGTGAATTTTAGTTTTGTAAATTTTCGGGTAAGTCCATAAATATTGTTTTTGTTCTGGAAGTAAAAACTATCTACTAATGTAATATTCCATACACACACACTTTCGTTCCATTAACTAATTTATGAACTAACAATTAAGTTAATGTAAAAGTACTAAAAGTCATGATCAACTTAATTGTCCTTGATTTCTGGATATGTCATGCCATATCACAATGGATAGTTGCTTGAAATTAGTGATTTAATTATTATGTCGTTAAATATCAACAGTAAATTGTTAAAACACTTGACATGTTAACTGAACTTAAAACTAAAATGAACAGTAACTTAAACTAAGTAAGTATGAACTACTGTATGAATAAGGTAGAGACTTCCTGCCTCTACATCATGGGAGGGTATTATTATGACCCTTGCTTTATCCCATGATTACTATTACACAACACTTCTAGCTTGGATTGAAGATGGAAGATGACTAGTTCGACCTTCTCATCTCTTCCTCCCTGAATCTGGCTGGCTTGTTAGCAACATAGCCTCGAGCCATACGAGTGACAGGTCTATTTGTAGACACTGTTTCTGGAGGGGATTTGACGACTCTAGAATTTGAACTAGGTGTTGCAGGAATATCTTGGGTTTGTTCGTTATCTTGCAGCACATCATCTGGAGGATCTGGGCTTGGATCTTGATCAGGAAACGAAGACGGTACTGCTTGAAGGTGTTTCCGGTTTCTGCGCAGCACCCGGTCAGGTGTTTTCACCAAATATGTTCGGTGATCTGGATTTGTTGCAATGACAGTTCCTGGTCCGGTCCACTTGTTTTCTTCATCTGTCTTGAGAAGAACTTTCTGTCCAGACTCCAGTTGTTTCAGTTGTCTTGCGCCATGTCTGTTGTCGTAATTCCTTTTGTATCTTGTTTTCGTTTCTTTTGCTCTGTCTTGGATGTCTTGGTTGTTGACTTGTCGAGGGTAAAGGTTCCTCGGCAATGTGGGAACTTTTGTTCTCAGTTGTCGTCCCATCAGGGCGACTGCTGGGCTCACTCCAGTCGTTGAGAGAATTGTGTTTCTGTAGTTCATCAGAGCTACCTCTAATGAATTCTGTTTCAAAAGTTTCTTTGCAACCTTCACAGCACTTTCGGCTTGTCCGTTGGACTGAGGAAAGTGTGGACTACTGGTCACATGTTGAAAGTCAAAGTCTTTAGCAAAGAGTTTGAATTCTCTGCACTGAAATTGTGGTCCATTGTCACTAGCCAGAGTTTCACAAATTCCGTGAGTTGCAAAAATGTTTGTTAGCTTCTGGATGATAGCTTGAGATGTTGTAGAATTCAGTTTTACTACTTCGATCCATTTTGAGTAGTAATCGACTACGACTAAGTATTCATTTTTCCCATGTGTAGCGAGATCTACTGCAATTTTCTGCCATGGCCTCTCAGGTAGGTCAGTTGGTATTAATGGTTCATTCCGCTGAGAGGGTCTATTTTCTCTGCAGGAGAGACAGTTCTGAATCATGTTCTTGATATCTCTCGTGATGCCGGGCCACCACACGGATGCGTCAGCATTCTGTCTGCACTTTTCGATTCCTTGGTGAGTCTCATGTAGTTTAGAGAGAATGTAATCTCTTTGAGAATGAGGGACTACTATTCGGTTGTTGAAAACTAACAATCCATTCACAATAGACAGTTCTCCTTGCACTTGTTGAAAATTTTGTAGTGTTTTAGGTACCTCTTTTGGCCAGCCATCCATCACAAAATGCATCACTTTCTGTATGTCTGTATCTTTCTTGCTTTCTTCCCTCAGATTTTCTAATCGTGAAGCAGTGACGGGCCAAAAGCTTTCCAGAGATTCCACATAAGCCTCTACATTCTGTCCTGTTTCTTTATCTTGAGTTGTATGGTAATTCATTGGACTTCTAGAGAGAGCATCAGCAATGACGAGCTCTTTCCCTGGCACATGAATGACATTGTAGTTGAATCTTAAAAGTCTCATCAGTAGTCTTTGGCATCTGGCAGGGCATTTATCTAAATCTTTTTTCTTCATCAATGGAACCAATGGTTTATGGTCTGTTTGTAATTCAAAGTTATCAAGACCAATTAGGTATTTTCCAAATTTTTCACATGCATAGACCGAAGCCAAACATTCTTTCTCTATTTGGGCATAACCTTTTTCTGTTTCTGTTAATGTTCTAGATGCAAATGCTATGGGCTGAAGTTTGCTTCCTTTCATCTGTATTAACACTGCTCCCAACCCAAAACTGCTGCTGTCTGCACTGACAATTGTTTCACAGTTAATGTCAAAGAATCCCAAGGTTGTAGCTTCTGCTATTTTCTTCTTTGCAAGGTTGAATGCATTTTTCTGCTCTGCTCCCCACTGATATTTTTCTGACTTTTTCATCAAATCAGTCAAAGGTTTCAAAATTGTAGCTAGTGATGGAACAAATTTACTCATGTAATTGAGTAACCCACACACAGTGCGTAGCTCTGTCAATGATGTTGGCGGCTGTAGTTTCTGTATGGCCTCCACCTTTTCAGGATTTGGTTTTATTCCCTCCTTGTTTATGAGATGTCCAAAGTATTTCACCTCTTTCTGTCTGAAACAACATTTTTCTTTATTTAATTTCAGTCCTGATTGTTCTATTCTCTCCAAAACAGCTTCTAGTTTTCTGTCGTGATCCTCTATGTCTTTCCCATAGATGATGGTATCATCCATAATGACTTCACAACCTGGCAGGCCTTTTAAAGTCTCTTTCATTTTTGATTGGAATACTTCAGGACCTAATGATATTCCCATGGGTACTCTCTGGAAACAGTATTTTCCAAACGGTGTGATGAAAGTTGTGAGCATGCTGCTGTCTTCCTCGAGGGGAATTTGGAAGAAACCAGAGGTTGCGTCTAGTGTAGAAAAGACTGTTGCGCCATTGAATTTGGGAGCGATATCCTCTAAGTTTGGAAGCATGCAGTAGTTTCTTTTCACTGAAAGATTTAACTTCTTGAAATCCACACAGATCCGAACTTGCTTGTTTGGTTTTACTACTGGGACCATTGGGGCACACCATTCTGTAGGTTCATTTACTTTTCTTATTACCCCATTTCTTTCCATCCTTTCCAGTTCTTCTTTTACTTTACTTTCTAAAGGGAATGGTACTCTTCTTGCTGTTGCAACATTATATGGTTCAGCATCTTTGTTTAATGTTATTTTTACTGGTTCAGTTTTCAACAGTCCGGCAGCACCAAAAACTTGTTTTCTTAGTTCAGGTTTTAATTTTTCTGTGCGTTCTATGTCTTCTATGTGCCTGATTAAGCCTAGAGCTTCGGCCACATTTCTGCTGAGTAAATTGCTACCTTCTTTGTTGTTTAAGACCACAACTCTGAATTCAAAGGTCTTTTCCTTTCTCTTTGTCTTCGCTGTGAACTCTCCTTTCACTTGAATATTTCCTCCTGGTGAGGTTAGATTCAGTTTACATTGATGCAATGTCGGTTTGGTTCTCAACCTTTGAAATGTTTTCTGAGTAATACAAGTAATGTCAGCTCCTGTGTCCACTTTGAAAGGAACATTTGTATTCTGAATGTTGAGCATCGTGCTCCATGGTGGAGATTTGTCTGAAATGACTGTATCTATTGAAAATGTTTGTTCAAATTCTTCAGTCACCTCTCTAATGTTTGACCTGCACATTTTGGCAAAATGATTTGCTTTATGACACTTGTGGCAGGTTCTCCCTTTTGCTGGGCATTGGTCACGTGGGTGACCTTTCCCACACCTGCGACAATTTTGATACTGAACACTGGTAGGTCTGTGATGATTATGATTATAAGGTTTCTTATGTGGTTTGTGACCTTGTTGTGGTGCTGTTGCCCCTTTGTAATGCTTTTCATTCTTTTTAAATCCACCTGATTTTACTCTACTCATCTGAGTTTGCTGTGGCTGTGCTGTGTTATTTGTCAGCTTTTTAAAGAATTCTTCAGTCATTTCCAGACTTCTCGCGAACTGTAACAATCCTGCTACGTCAAGCGTTGATGTAGTGAGTCCTTTTTCTCTCACTTTCTTCGATGAGCAACCTGATATGAGTTGCGATTTTATTTCATCCTCCGCATTCGGAAAATTGCACTGAGACGCAAGTTGGCGGAGTTCGGAGTAAAAATCGTCAATTCGTTGAAATTCTTTCTGCCGCTTGTGTCTGAATTCATATTTCAGGATCTCCAAATTTGATCTTGGATTAAAATGATCTGTTAGAGCTTTAATGAGGTCCTTATAAGATTCATCTGAGGCTTGTATGGTATTGATAGTGGGTAATGATTCTGCAATATCATTTAGATCTGGACCACCATAAGTGAGGGTAAGAGCGTATCTTCGTTTGCTGCTAGCTATCTCGTATCCATCAAAGATGTGCTCCAGCCTGCGGACCCATCTAGGCCATCGAACTGCGGCACCTTCAGTGTGGCAATCGAATTGTTCATACGGTGGGAGATTCATGATGGACTCTGTGGTGTAGATCTAGTAGATTTGGCTCAGGTCTGAACTCATAGACTCTGCACTGTGTCGATCTATTCTTGCTGTCAGGTCTGATCTCATAGACTCTGCTCTATCGATAATAGGTCTTGGTTCATGGGCTTGGCTTAGGGGCCTTTTTTTTTTTTTTTTTCTTTCAGATACGTCTAGATTCTAGATCTGGTAATGCCAGCTACTTTAACTGACAACATGTTTGTCAGATCCCACTTCTGACACCATGTTTGGGTTCGTATTGTATTGATTTAGTGAACCAGACCATCAGGTACAAGACAATGTTAATTCAACACAACAGACTCCACGTGTAGCCATTTCATAACTTCCTGTATTCTCTTCTGTCGCTCTTTTTCAATGAAGTCACAGACAGTCATATTAATAATAATCTAGAGTAAGTCTAAAATCCTAAACAATGTATTTAATATGATACCAGAACAAGTTAAGCTCTTTCGACAGCCTTTTGTCTACCGCATAAACCTCACATACTGCAACTGCAACGCATACATACAATAAATAAATTATTTACATCAAAAATACCTCATGGCATTCCCTCTCACCTTCAACTGCTTCTCAGTTCCACATGCGTCATTGCACAAGAAACACACCATTCCAAAAATGAAATTGGAAAAGAATGTGCAGTGATTTCTGGAGAATGGTTAGGAACTGTGACCCAACAATATTAACATTTACTTCGTTCAGAGTTACAGATCGTCACCGTTCCCTGAGACTAAACTCAAAATTTGAAAAATAGATTTTTATTTAAGCTCAATTTCATTCAACGCTGCATCAAATGGTCTTGGTTCTAGTCTCCTAACCAAAAAATAATTGAACAACAAACTTTGAGAAAGTCCTAGACCAGTAGCGCCAAAATAAAACAGTTTTTTGCTCCTCCTGAAAAGTAGTCAAAACTAGTTTCTACAGTTTTAGGAAAGCGGTAACAAGATTATGTCTTATTTTCAGAGTTCAGTTGTTTTCTTTTTGTAGTCCCCTCAGATGACTATTATTATGGCTGTTTAAGTAATAACTTTATTACAAGTATGAGCTAACTTAAACTGTTCTAACAATGGAATGGGTGGAGACATGAGAAGGTAAAGAGAACATTTGAAATAACTTGTACTATTAATAAATTACAATTTAAAATATCAAAATGTAACTTCAGTCACACCCAGGAACAGTCGCAACTATTGCGGGTCGTCATATGAAACAATATGTATCAACAGCTTAGACATATATACCAATTTTTTTTAAACATGTAAATTACGTCACGTGCCTCGATCTGATTGAACAGATTTAAAATGGCCTCTGAAGATCACCACAAGTGTGGTGAAACAAAACAAAAGAAAAAAGTTCTTGAAAAAAAAAAAAAAAAGTGTAAGGTATTCCTCCTTTCTTAGTATCTTATCAGTGTTAAACTATACTGCTAATTGGATACTAAAGATCAAAATGTTCTAATTAAACTCATACAATATTGCGGCATTTTTCATTACTGCCTTCACGGACAATATCCCAAAAATGTCTAATCTCCTTAGTCACACAATTATCATTGTTCAAGTCTTCAATGATGGAACAGATGGGTTTTGTGGGGGGAACTTCTTGCATGAGCTATTTAAAACAAAAAGAAAAACCCAAAAAATAAAACTAGGGCCAGTTTTGATTTATGTAGTAATTCTGCAAGCTTCAGACACTGCACTGTTTGGTATGCTGAACAGATTTATTATTATTGTGACATCTACAAACTACATGAGTTGCACTGCTGGAATCAAATATCACTTAAAGCAGAGGAACAATTATGACTGCAGGCGAAAAAAAAACAAAACATATTTTTTTTGTTTTTAAAAAAGGGGTGGGGGTGGAGAAAAGAAAGAGAAAAATATGCAGGACATAAAACTGCCACTTCATGCTATATATCCATTTTTTTTTTTTTTTTTTACTTACAGGAGCTCAGTCTAGGGGTCTGTTCTTTATGATGTTTTGCATAAGTACACTTTTCAACCCCCGACATGAGAAAGAGAGAGAGAGAGTCAAGCTTAAATCCTGTAATATGACGGATAATGAGCAAACGTGCTTAGTATTCTGACCACTTCTCTCCTCACAACAGCTGGGAAAAGTAAAGGCTTCAAAGAGTGGGATGGCTTCTTTACCATTTGCTCTGAAAATTTTAACTTCTGAACCAGTTTCTTTCCAGCGAAGGGGGGGGGGGGGGGGGGCCACAAAACATTTCAAAGATTTAATACTCATAATACTTAGGATAACAATTGCTTTGAAATTAATGAGATTTCGAAATGAGAAAAAAAAGATTCAAGCAAGATGTATATAAATGCAAGCGTGATACATATAAAATATATAAATAATTTAATAATTTCATACCCTTCTCAATGCAATGGCAGTTACTTGAGTTTGTGAATAATACAGAAATGGATAGATCCTCAAAATTCAGATGTTAATCTTATACAGACTGAAAATATAACACCAGGTAATTGAAATTCCCCAATAACACTTACAAATTATGGAAATTTGAGTTCTGATACTGTTTGAGATTCTTTACCATTCATTAAATTAAAATTTTTCTTCACAAAGCTGGTTTTCTGACAGCTCTTGTTAAATTTGTTTCATTGTTTTTTAAACCAAGCACTAATTTCCTAGTCCGTCTATTCTAATAAATTCTCGCTATCTAATAAAGACACGTACGTAATACTTGTCTGGCACTTGGCAGCTTTGCCTTGTTGGGGAAAAAAAAAAGAAAACTGAATAACTCAATATTCACACTCACATACATACACATTTACAGACAGGTAATATTCTGGAATGCATTGAATGATACAATTGAGGTTTTTACATTTCAATTATCTGGTGTATGTGCACATGGGCGTTATAGGCTTGGGAACTGGTGGCTTCTGGATCTGCTGAATGCTCTGGCAGTTTGGAAAGCCTTTCTTAAACAACTTACTATGAATATTATATGAATCTGACGGGTTGTATGAGCTGACTATAAATTCTCAAAAAACTCCCTCAAATAAAGAAAAAGAATGTTATATGTAAGTCCACAAAATTTGGTCATGATACATACGAGTTGTGAAAATTTTCTAGCTTCAACTGGTAAATTCTGTTTTAGGAATGGAGTTAATAAATTATATTTTAATCATTTGTTGGAAAATATCCAGCTCCAGAGCAAAATAGGCAACCAGTGTTCCCTCTTTCGACTGAGGATCTGAAATGTATTTATAACTACACTGGGGCATATTTGTTGTTCATTATCTAAAGTAAAGATGAAAGCCTTTTGGACCACATTCAACCTTTTCTTGAGGTATCACCAGACTTGTTTTGACTAGAAAATATTCTTTTAGTTTTTTTTACCATGCACAGATGATGTTAAACAAATGCCCTGTTGATACTACCAGTTTCAAGCACGGAAGATACTTTTTTGGTTTTCTGTTTTATTTTTTTGCAGCTGAAAATTGAAAATTCTAAAATACTGTTCTGCTGAACCTGGAATGCCTTGTCTGACTGAGTCAGATAGTGGCTACATTAGAATGTTTGTACTCTGGCAAAAGCATGTGCCTTTGAGCTCAAACAAATCTAAACCTTGGAGACAGGTTGAATTGCATTTCTAAATGGGGGAAAATATAATGATGAAATGAACTTATCACTTACGACAGGTTATATACTCCAGCCAACAGTGTTTCACACTATCTGAGTATTTATGATGTGATGAATCATTTTTTGTGAATTTTTATGATACAAAGACCAAAGCATGATTTTACAGGACTCGAGGGCATAGAAAGATCATTAAAGAAAAACGTGTACTGATGTAGATCACAGCCTGTGTAGTTTTCTGACGGACAAAACTGTTTGTCTTGCTTATCTTATTGGAAATGTGACTTACTGCATTATTCCATATTAGCAAGGAAAAAAAAATACAAGAAAATATTGAAAACAAAAATGAAAAAAACACCATCGGACACAGAAGTATGACAATAAATTACATAAGGTTACAATGGAAGGTCCTGTTTATAATCATGCTCTGCATTGTATCATCATGTCATTCACTGGTGACACCAGTCCATCATTGCAGTGGGACTCCAGACTGATGTCCATAGATATAATAGGAGTACATGAAACCATTCAACAAAAGGTTCAAGCAAGCTTAAGAGGTTTGTACATCATGAAGTTGCCTTTCTGTGGATGCCTGCACCTGTGCTGACAATTTAACAGTATCATTGCTTCAATGGTTTGTTCCTTGTTCCTCCCCAGAATCCATGGAAATGAAAGGTGATAGTACATTTTGGTTTTAAGTGACTGGCTTTGGGTAATTCTGGGAAAAACATAAATGCAGTAAGTGATACTCAAGATATTATGGCAAATTTGAAATATGAGATGGTTGCAGGAGCAGCAAAAATGAAAGGCACAATATCCGCGACTGACGCTGCTTTTGAGCATAAAATAGCAGCAGCCGAAGGCAGAATGGTCATTCTATGATCTGCTTTGTGTAATTGTGCATAACTACCACCTCAGAATCATGTCCATCTGCATGTCATCATCGTTGCATCTCTATCTTTTCTCAGTGCGGTCAGTCTCAAGGTACTGGCAACACAATCCATGGCTGTTTGGGATCAGATAAGTAGCAATTGTAGACAGCAGTGCTTAGCTTGCTTATCAGGCCTTTCTAGATTTGCTCCATAGTGTACTTTGAGTAGCAAGAGTACAGTTTCTTCCACAGAATACGACAATGACTCACTTCAAATTCACTCAGATTAAGTTGCATCTGGCAATCACTTTTTGCTGGTTTGTTCAAGATTGATGTTGGTGATGATATTTGGGTGAGATCAGAGAACGCCACTTATACAAACACAACAACACTGCACATGAACAAGGAACGATGAAACTTGTTTGGTTTCCTAAGATGTTACTTGGTGTAGACCTCATACAATATCAGGATCTGCATTCAGGGGTTGCATACTCTGTGAACATGACAAAAACATGGGCATAAAATTTATTGAAGCCTAATATTATAAGCAAGCGAAAAAGAAGAAATCTAGAGGGAACTGTACACTTGCATCATGTTCATTGTTTCACAAACAGTAAATTACAATCAAATTAAGTTTTTAAATCCTTTTTAGCCACTGAAAATTAAAAAGATAAAATTTTAAAAAGCAACAAATCGAAGACTCCTTTGCTACAGAACTTAACAATAAAATGTAGTTCTTTCAAGAAACATGGAAGACTAACGCAGAAAATACTTTAAGTGATATCTTACCTGAGCCACATCTGATCCTCGGCCATTTTTCTCCATAATGAGCTGATCATCTGTTGTTGTCTTACGATAAACGGGATTATCGAAGTTCATTGACTTGACATTTCTAGACTTGTGTCTCCTCACCAGGAACAGTATCACCTGCAATACAGAGTTCAGTTTTGGTTAAAAAATTTCACCTACTTGACTTTTCTGCTTCTTCAAAATATGTTTGTTGGATCAAAGTGCATAAAATGCCCTATTAGGCTGTTTTAAATACAATGAACATTAAAACAAATTTGTTAATTTCATTTAACTCTGATTTTGGTATTTCCAAAGTAGGCAAGTGGATTACATCTACAGGTCAACCAACATGAACTGTTGTTTATCACAATAAATGATGAAAACAAGTTTCAGACAAGCTTAAACCTACCAGGGCTGCAATAATTCCAACAGCTGCCACAATGCCAATGACAATGGCAGCAATGTGGCCCACTCCCTTTTCCTCATGTTCACCCTGCTCTTGGTTTGTGACATTAACGGTTGTTTTGCTAGAAGTTTCAGTCTCAGGCACTGATGTATGTGTTTCTTGGCTTGATTTTTCGGTGGTCGCAGGCTTTGCAGTAGAAGGTTTGGGAGTCACAGGTTTTGGGGTCTGAGGGGGACGGTTGGGGTTGGTGACATCCTTGTCTACAGGTGGTTTCTTTGTTGTTACAACCACAGAAGCTATTGGAGGACAGGAAAATATACAAGATAAAATACCTCAAAATTTAAAAGCAAAGGCCTTTAATTTCACCAAGTTTTAAGCAGAATATTTACAGCGGCCATTAATTCTCTATTCCCTGAGTAACTATATTACTGACCTTGCATGATCTTCTGATGAAATGGAACAAGATGATGGACCTCTCTGTTTTGTTATGAAAAAATGTGTTTTCTACAATTAATGTATTGACACTTACTCGTGGATCCAAGATGGTGGATATCAAGATTGGTGCCTTCATTGTGAAACATGTTGACACAGTTCTTACAGTCAATAAATGACCTTTATTTTCACACTTTTCTCAACTTCACACATCATGAAACTTGGAAGTTGAATCCAAGACTAATTACTGTTCTTAGCTGTGTATATATTTGGACCCCTGAAGCTTGAACTGTTATGGGGCCCCTTTGCAACCAACAACAATAGGGCAACATCAAAAATTCACTCATTAAAAAAACAGGCCCGCCATGGTCTGTGTATGACAAAAGACAAATCTAATTACTTACACTGCTGACAGACATTTGCTTCACTCATTTCCATTCCATTTGGACAAGCACATTCTCGACTGCGTGGCTCTTTATCCATAACTGGTTTGGGCAGACACAGGTGAGAACAACCGCCATTGTTATCACTACAGGGATTAGCTTTCTCCGCTGGAAAATACAAAGTGTATACTTATTTAAGCATTATGCTGAAGAGAAAGAGGGTTACACAGAACAATGCACCAGATTATTTATATCAAAACTGTTGTTATATACATATATCGTCACCATGCCCTAGTAAATCAAAAATTTGAAAAATCAATTTTTATATATATGTGTAGTGCTCCAGGAAAACCCGCCGGATGATGCACAGGCTGCTTTTGAGATAAAGGCCTGCAAGGTCATTTTTCTCAGTTTCTCCGGTTATAACACCTGACACTTTAAACGGCCATATCTCAAAAACTATTTGAGATATTGACTTCAAATAAAAAGCAAAATACGCAGAATGTCATGAGTGGAGTGAGCGATAGTTAATAATTACGGGGGGAAAGGAGGAGAGTAAAATTAACGCACGTAGACAAGTAAGGGAAAAGCGTGCCTGTTGTGAGTAGTGGGGGGTCTGAATGAGGCGAAAGCGCTGTATTACTATCACTGCAAGTTAGAATGTCCTATTGAACGGACGCAAGAGAAAGCCCAGTGGGCGAACATAAGGGGAGCAGTCAGAAGACTAGTGAGAGAGTCTTTCCAGTGATGACTGGTGCCGAGGTCGGGCCGAAGAGCGCCACCTACGGTGAGCCCAGGGGATAGGCCAGCATAGGGCCGGGGGCCACACATAGGCCAAGAGTGAGGCTGTCGGTGCAGGACAGTGGAGGCACATAAAGTCGTGGCAGTCAGGCCACGGACAGGGACGTAGATATGAGCGTGAATGTGCTAATGGAATGATAATGTACTATTACCATGTTGATGTGCTAGTGGAATGATAATGTACTATTGCCACGTTGATGGGCTCTTGAAATGATAATGTGCTATTGCCATGTTGATGGGCTATGGAAGTGACAATGTACTATTGCCATGTTGAGGGGCTATTGAAATGATTAATGTGCTATTAAGACCCTGAGGGGAGAGGCTGAGGCCGAAGTGTCTTTAGGAAGTAACTACCGGGTTGTGGATCCGAGGAAGAGTGCATGTGAGAACAAGGCCGTTGTACGGCAGTTAATTTCAATAATATAATGTATGTAATTGCGCTATTATCTGTATAATTATGTTTAATAAATGTGTGAGTCTGATGGGTTGTCCTGTTAAGTGTTAAACTTGTTCGTTCGTGATTGTTGTCCTGTTATAACTTATCACATCTCCCAGTCTGGGATTTGTGACATTGGGGGCTCGTCCGTTGTGACTCGTCCATTTTCGTAATATTTAGTTGTAGTTAGTTAGTAGGTATTTTTCAGTGGGCATTTGTTACTTTAGTTTTGTCCACGTAATACTTATCTTGTGGTAGGAATTTGTGTTGTCTTTGTTCGTGGGATGAATGGAAATTTCATGATGATATGATTTATGTATATTGATGAATATGTATTGATGCATGTATTGCTATAAATATGTATTAATGTGTACTTAAATTTCTGCAGAGAGAGTGTGTGTGCCAGCCTGTAGAGGTCAAGCAGCCAGAGCTCCGAGAAAGGGGAGAAATTGAAATCAAGGGTGAAAGTTAAGTGAAAAATTTGTGCCCTGGATTGAGGGCTGTCTTTTTCTCTGTTTTTGCTGTTTTCGTTGTAATTGATTGTACGGGCGGTGGCGCGGGTTTGCTGTGGTGAACTTGGTTTGTCCTCTTCGGGAGGTGGGCTAATCTAGGAACCACGCTCATCACAGTGAACAGTTCTGTAGGGCTTTGTTATTGTTTAGTTGTAGCGTCGATATCTTCTCTGTTCTGCAGGAAGACGTATTCTCTTGTCCCTCTTTCTTCCCTATCTGTAGATACGTTCTTTTTTTTCAGACTCTGTTCTTGTTCGTACCTTGTAGTGTAATCGGCGTAGTTAGGTTGCATTCTTTTTTCCATTATATTTTCTTTTTTAGGTCTTTGTCCTAGTCTGGTTCGTTGTCCTTGATGTCCGTGTGGTCCTTCTGAATTTCTTCATTCTTGTCTTTTCTATCCTCTTTTTGTTATTTAATAGTGCAATACATTTTATGAACGTAGAATTAGCTAGAGATAGTATGTTATAAAATGTTTTGTAGGTAATCTTCTGAATTGCATTTGAAAATAGCGGTTGTTATTATAGTGACATAATTTCAGGTCTCTGGTCGTGTCGTTGGTAATCATACCGACAGGTTAGCCGTTTCATAATATATACCGTAACCATAAATCTGTGAAATGGCGGAACTCCAACAACTAATGAAGTTGGGTAAGGAACTTGGCCTGGAGGGAGAGGAGCTACGCGGCTGGATTAAAGAGCAGCAGGCAGAGTTGCGCGATGAGCGTGCTAAAGATAGAGAGCGAGAAAAAGACGCTCAAGAGCGGCAACAAGAAAAAGAGGCTCAAGAGCGACAGAGAGAAGAGGAAAGGGAGTTTAAGTTAAAGGAGTTGGAAGCTCAGCAACAGGAGAGACAGGCTAAGGAAAGGGAGCAGGAGATAAAGTTAAGGGAGATAGAGGCTAGGGATAAGGAACAGGAGAGAGAGGCGCGAATAAGAATCGCCGAGTTGGAAATAAAAAAGAATGCGCCAACAGAAGCAGTTGAGCGGCAGGGGCAAAATAAAGGTGGCGTTAGGATTAAGCTGCCTACGTTCGACGACCGGAAGGACGACATAGACGCCTTCCTTTACAGGTTCGAACTGAATGCACAACTGCAATGGGGGGACAATAAGCAATTGTGGTCCACGTACCTGGCATCCTTATTGCAGGGGCGAGCGTTAACCTACTTTAAAGAGCTACAGCGCGAAGACGTGCAAGATTACGATAAGCTGAAGGCTTTGCTGCTTCGCCGATTTGCGCGTACCGAGGAATATTTCCGGGAGCAGTTTAGGCGAGCACGTGCGGATACCAGGGAGGACTTTGCTGCCTTTGTCGCGAGACTAACGGAATATTTCGCGAACTGGGTAGACTTGGCGCATGTGGGCGCGGATTTTGCTAAACTGAAAGACCTAATGATCCGTGACCAGCTGTACGCGTCGTGCCATAAAGATCTGGTGGCTTTCCTGAAAGAAAACGAACCCACGACGGTGCAGGAGGCGTCTAAGTTGGCGGAAGCATACCGTACGGCACACCCGTCCAAACCAGTCGCGAGGGCGTACGTAAAGGATGCTGGGTACGTCGCCGTTGTCGAGGGGTCGCCGACAGGACATAAAGACAGGTCGCGTCAGCGTGGTGCCTATAGTGGGCAAGCCCAGGGGCAGCGTAGGGGCTATCACCAATCACCTGCATATGGATCCGGTAAGTTTGACCGAGCAGGAGGGCTAGGTCGCGGTAATGGCCGGGGGCGATTTGTGACCTTTGCCGATGACCGACGGCATAGGGACTTTAGTTCCGGTCGCGATGGGTCACGGGGACCCAGGCCTAGTGCAGCACAGGGAGGGGAGTGTTGGACTTGCGGACGCGTGGGTCACTTTTCACGCGAGTGTAGGGCCGCGAAGTGTTGGAACTGCGGAAGAGCAGATCACATCAGCGTGAATTGCCCTGCAGGTAGGATAGCGGCGAACGTGGACAGTAGCTCCAGTCCATGTTCCCCTAATAAATTTCATCATGCGGCTGCGTGTGTTACATCGGACAACGGAGGCGGACAGTATTCTAAGTGTCCCAGTTGTGAGAAGTTATTATCTTCCGGTGTTTTACCTTGTGGGAGAAAGATCCCCGTTATAAATTCATGTCATACAGGAGGTGGTCTTAGGGTTTATCCGGGGTTTGTTGGGGACGAACCGGTCTCGGTTTTACGAGATACAGGATCTACCGTTGTGGGAGTGCATAGGGACTGCATTCGGGATTCACAGCTTACAGGTGAGACTGTCCCGTGCATCCAATTTTCAGGGGCCATAGAGAAATTACCCATGGCAAAGATAGTGATAGATACGCCTTTCCTTAGCGGGGAAGTCGAAGCAGTCGGTTGTTTTCCAGGCGCCCAGCTCATCATTGGCAATGTATCACGGGTAGTTTCCCCTTCCGAGGAGAATGTGCAGGCATGGTCGCAATCAAAAGGTATTGACTTTTGTGCCGCAGTCGAGACACGTCGACAGGTGGGTGATAAGGGTAAGATTAGACCTTTGGCAACGCCAGCGGTCAACCTGGATATCGCACCAGAGCGCTTGGCGACATTGCAAAAGGAGGACCCATCATTGAGTCCATGTTTTGACGAGGCGCGAACGGAGAAAACGAGGAAATATAAGAACGGGTCGTCTTCCTTTTTTTTTCAGGCGGGCATTCTGTTCCGTAAGTATGTAACGGTGGCCCCCATTTTAAAGCAGGTCGTTGTGCCAGCGTTGCTTATCGCAACAGTATTGCATTTGGCACATGATGTCCCATTAGCGGGTCATATGGGTATAGCTAGAACCAAAGAAAGGGTTCTTAAAAATTTTTACTGGCCATCTATCCACAGAGATGTACAAGTGTATTGTAAGACATGCAGTGCGTGCCAAAAGACGACGCATAAGGGTCGTACACCCCAGGCTCCTCTTCAAAAGATCCCCACGGTTTCGGAACCGTTTAAAAAGGTTTCGATAGACCTTGTTGGCCCCATTCACCCAGCTACCGATAGGGGGAATCGATTTTTCTTAACGGTCATATCGATGGTGAAACTCGCAAACCGTGTAAGTCCAAAAGTAGGTCAACTCTGATTTCTTGCTAAATGGCACCACATGACAATTGTGCACCATCTACATCAATATTCTGTGATAAAACACCAATAGAAACCTTTGTTTTAGTCATGTGTTTACTTGAGTGGTTCTCAGACTGCATTTGAACAGCAAAATAGTTTTTTGCCATTTTCTCAAAACAATGGAATTTAGAGTTACATGGTTTGCGAGTTTCACCGTCGATATGTAATGCTACGAGATGGCCAGAGGCGGTTCCTCTGCGGACCATAACGTCTGAGGCAGTCGCGGAAGCGTTGTTTGCAATTTTCGCTAGGGTAGGAATACCAGAACAAATTTTGTCTGATAGGGGCGCGCAATTTACTTCGGAGATGATGAAGGAATTGTTTCGCTTATTCAGCATACAACCCATCACTACCACCCCTTATCATCCGCAGGCTAATGGCATGTGCGAAAGATTGAACTCGACGTTAAAGTCGATGCTGCGTAAGGTAGCTGCTGATCGCCCTAAAGATTGGGATAGATATATCCCTGCAGTATTATTCGCGTACAGAGAGGTACGGCAGGAGTCAACGGGATTCTCTCCTTTTGAAATGATATATGGTCGTAGTCCTAGGGGTCCAACTGATGTTCTTCGGGACATGTGACGTCGCCAAAATCGGGAGACGACGAGCAAATTTCGGTGTTTCAGTACCTTGTTGATTTAAGAGAAAGATTATCTTCAGCGCGCACTATAGCAGAAGAAGCGTCTAGTATCGCTTCAAAGAGAGCAAAAGCCTATAAAGATAGAGGATCCAAACTGAGAATTTTTAAGCCAGGAGACAAGGTTCTGTTGTTGCTACCTACGGACCATAATAAGTTATTAATGACATGGAAAGGTCCTTATGTTATTGAGCGAGTTGTTTCAAAGGTAGATTACGCTATCCACATTGATGGAACGAGTAAGGTTTTCCATGTTAATATGCTACAGAGATTTCATGAGAGACCAGAGTATCTGTATTCTCATACTGGTATTAAAGGACATACCTAATGTCGTGTCATTCTTTGACGATATAGCATGTCATACGTCGACATGGTCTGATCATATTCAGACACTAACAGTAATTTTTAAACGATTACGTCATTTTGGGTTAACTGCTAAACCCGCAAAGATGGATTTGGCATGTCCAGAGATAGTGTTCTTAGGACATATCGTGGGTAGAGGTGTTCAGAGACCTGAAGTAACAAAAATTGACAAATTAGTAGGGTTGGAAATCCCAAAAACAAAGAAACAAGTCAGAAGCTTAGTGGGAATTTTAAATTATTACAGAAAGTTCATTCCAAATTTTTCCTCCTTGTCATCTTCTCTTACTGACCTTACTAAGAAGGGACAACCCGATAAGGTCCAGTGGACGTCTGAGTGTCAGACAGCATTTGATAATTTGGTGACAGCATTATCATCGTCACCCATTTTGATATTACCCGATTTTCGATCTAATTTTATCCTCAGAACGGATGCGTCGGACTCTGGTGTCGGCGCTTGTCTTCTACAGGAGAAGAACGAATGTCTCCATCCTGTATGTTATGTCAGTAGGAAGTTATTGCAGAGAGAAAGAAAGTATTCTGTGATAGAGCGTGAGTGTCTTGCCATTGTGTGGTCCGTCCAGAAATTAGGACGTTATCTCATGGGACGAGAATTCTGTATCCAGACAGACCACAAGCCACTAACGTTTTTGTCAAAGAATCGTTCGTCCAGCCCACGCTTGTCTAGATGGGCATTGGCTTTACAGCCGTATACCTTCGTTATACAACCAATTCCAGGAACCAGCAATCATATCGCCGACTACCTTAGTCGAGCCTAAGGGAAGAGTTCAGGAGCTTATACATCGGAGGACAGGAACATTGACAGGATCTGTGTGAATGAGTCGACTTTAAAATATTGACATTATAAATATGATATGAAGAATGGTTGATAGGTTGATTGGTTTTTGATTCTGTATTAGCTATTGTGTTTAGTTAGCTATTCATGATGTGATACATATATGCATAATGCAGGGCATATTGATCCCCATATTTTCCCCTGATTCCGGTATTTTATGTGCTAGGGGCATTGGTAGGTCATTTTTATGTAAGTATTGCTCACGCTCACTCGTTGACAGTCATCTTGATGCGATTTGAAATTAATTGCATTAATTTTTTTGGGGTGGGGGATGATGTCACGAGTGGAGTGAGCGATAGTTAATAATTACGGGGGGAAAGGAGGAGAGTAAAATTAACGCACGTAGACAAGTAAGGGAAAGGCGTGCCTGTTGTGAGTAGTGGGGGGTCTGAATGAGGCGAAAGCGCTGTATTACTATCACTGCAAGTTAGAACGTTCTATTGAACAGACGCAAGAGAAAGCCCAGTGGGCGAACATAAGGGGAGCAGTCAGAAGACTAGTGAGAGAGTCTTTCCAGTGATGACTGGTGCCGAGGTCGGGCCGAAGAGCGCCACCTACGGTGAGCCCAGGGGATAGGCCAGCATAGGGCCGGGGGCCACACATAGGCCAAGAGTGAGGCTGTCGGTGCAGGACAGTAGAGGCACATAAAGTCGTGGCAGTCAGGCCACGGACAGGGACGTAGATATGAGCGTGAATGTGCTAATGGAATGATAATGTACTATTACCATGTTGATGTGCTAGTGGAATGATAATGTACTATTGCCACGTTGATGGGCTCTTGAAATGATAATGTGCTATTGCCATGTTGATGGGCTATGGAAGTGACAATGTACTATTGCCATGTTGAGGGGCTATTGAAATGATTAATGTGCTATTAAGACCCTGAGGGGAGAGGCTGAGGCCGAAGTGTCTTTAGGAAGTAACTACCGGGTTGTGGATCCGAGGAAGAGTGCATGTGAGAACAAGGCCGTTGTACGGCAGTTAATTTCAATAATATAATGTATGTAATTGCGCTATTATCTGTATAATTATGTTTAATAAATGTGTGAGTCTGATGGGTTGTCCTGTTAAGTGTTAAACTTGTTCGTTCGTGATTGTTGACCTGTTATAACTTATCACATCTCCCAGTCTGGGATTTGTGACACAGAAAATGTCCCTCTTTCATAATAATTGTATATCTGAAAATGTGAAATTTGACCCATGTGGCGGATTTTCCTAGAACACCACACATATATTCAACATTCCACGCTCCATCGAATGATCTTGGTTCTCGACTCATAAGCTGAAAAATTATCATATAGCAAACTTCCAAATATTCAACACCACTAGAATAGCCTGCTAATATAAAATTTTGCTTCTCCTGAATAACCAAAACCAAATACGGTCTTAGGGAATGTGATGATATGTTCATGATGCATTCTGATCCCAGTGAAAGATGTCCAACAAAATGGACATTAAACTTTCTTATGACAACAAATAATTAAAAAACATGTTTCTAGTATACTTACAAGTTGGTTGCCTGAAGATGTGGTAAACATGAATGTCCATTGGGGTCTTCAGATCCAAGGCAATGGTGGAAACATTTCCTGTGCCGAACTTGCTAACCTTGTGGACAGCGTTAGACATCCAATCAGTCCAGTACAAGTAATCCTCAAAAACAGTGATGGCAAAAGGGTGACCCAGATTCCTGTGGTTTCGCAGCACCAATTTGTAGTCTCCACCATTCAGGTCTGAACTTCCAATGGTGTGCAGTTTAGCATCCACCCAATACAAGCGCTGAGCAGTGTAATCTGGTGATGAAATGAATGAAATTTTTACTTCCTGAAAATGCTCAACCCAGAGAAGGAATACACGACACAGGTTTATTTAGTAAAACGGTTTTCACAAAAATCGTTCATCTATTTTAAGCAGTAGCAACATACAATTTTGTCCAGAGAATTTTGCTCCTGTCACAATTAATCACCATGTTCAACATTCCTATACCCAAACTACGTAACATAATACCATATTCCAGGGAGAGAAAACAGCATTTTGCGGATTGTATCAATAGCTTCTCTACACACATTTATGGAAAAATTGTTATAGAATTTCATGTGTTTAGGTCTTTAGTTTAGGAGGGTCGCTGTCCTTGGCATTTACACCTCACGGGGCGTAGGAGCTTACAAATGGTTTTAAATAGTTTCAATCAGCCCAAAAATATGAACAAACCAGTCAACAGATATGCACACTATCTTTGGTGAAGAAGGTCTCTTTCAATTCTTCGATATCTTGTTTACTACAGCGACCTAGTTTCGTGATTTGGCGGAAATGAACCCTGTCTATACATCTGTACTCTCTGGTAACACAGAAAAGACCAATTCAAAGACATGAAGATTCTATCAGCTGCAAGCACCTGGCTTACAAACTTGGCCCAGAAATCTTCCTGGCTGGGTAATGAAGGGGTAAAATACAATTAACAAGCTTACCAATTGTAAGGCCATTGGGCCAAGTAATTCTTGTTGTCACGATAGCTCGACGTTGCTCGCCATTCATACCACACTTTTCAATTTTGGGCTGGCTTCCCCAGTCAGTCCAGTACATCCAGCTAAGGCATTTTGGGGGAAAAAAACAAAGTTATTGTAGAGTAAAAGGTGAAAAATGTAATTTCTTTTACATCTATTTCCAACAAAGATGACTGCAAAACTGAATGGATGAAAAACTTCTGAATGGGATCCAATGATTTTATCACCCATATGCTCACATAACACAATTGCAATTATTTTTTTCACAGTAAAGCCACCTATGAATGTACATGCATGCACACGTCTTCTGCAGGGAACTGAAAATTTCTAACTGATCTAAATGTAAATATCATAACAATATAATGCGAGTCTTCCAGACTGTGAAAAGCATGGAACAAATGAACCCAGCTCTACTCACCCATTCTCAGGGTCCAAAACCAAAGCTCTGGGTTCATCCAGATCATCTGAAATTAGAGTTTTTCTGTGTGTCCCATCCAAGCGGGCAACTTCAATTCGGTCCAGACCAGTGTCAGACAGGTAAAGATTTCTGTGTATCCAGTCAACGGCCAACCCGTCTGGCATGCGAATGTCGGTTTCTACAATAATTTTGGAGTGATTTGTTTTCAGGTCTGCCCTGGAAATGACGAAACAAAAAGCAATTAGATATAAGAGAAAAAAAAGTTACCAACACTAACTGGACTTTTGTGACTGAGCAGAGAGTTCAAGTGGCCTACGTCTGACAGTGACCTTGCAGGAAAAATAATAAATGAACACTAAAAAAATTGTAGGCTAAGTTAAGAAATAACCTTACTGTCCATTAATTTTCAGTAATATGACCTTTCTGTTTTTGGGTCATGATAAATATTTTTTGCATGTTCATTTTCTGAAACATCTCCATCATAACACTGCAGAATAATACAAGTTATGAAACTTCCAGAACTAAGGAACACTCTACATCTTAATGATCCCAGATATTTCCAGAATTTCAGATCTAACTCACCAGTAAACTTTTTCAGATTTCACATCTGTCCAGAAAACAACTTCATTGCGAATGTCAAAGTCCATTGCAACCGCACCAGCAACATCCCGATCCAGGAGTCGGGAGTAATGGAATGTGTCCAAATGGTAACGACGCAGTTCATGGCTGTCCGACAAAATCAACTCTGCATGCTTACCTATTAAAATAAAAAACCAAGTTAATAAAAAAATTTTCTTTCAAAATGTGTGATGTTTTAAAGTAATGTTTTTGATATCGGGCGGGGGGTGGGTGGTATTTTCTCTTATCATGTCACGTTGCATGAAACAGTGCAAATGCATTATCTCTTTCTCAAATGCAACAGTGTGAATCCATTTTAATGTAAAATGTATATGTTTCAGATATTTCACATCTAAGCTGGCAGTTGTTGATGTGAACTTGCAATTACATCAGCATGATTGTAATTGTGTATCATCGGTTTCATGATGAAAGGGTGAATAGGTGACAACAGCTGTACAACAAAAAGGCGAATGCTTAACTAACTTACCTGTATGATGGAGGGGCAAGTAGGTCAAATTTGAGATATTTACTTTTTTGTGATTATCAAAAATATATTGCATGCAAGCAATTTTGTTAAATCTCGTTTAGTTTGTGTGTTATGTAGTATGACAACAAGGCCAGAAATCACATGAGAGAGAGTAGCACAAAATTTTCAAAACTGAATTTCTGCCAACACTTATTTTCGCAGTTCGCCCCATTGTGACGTCAAGCACAGAAGTTAAACATTTGCCTTTGTGTTGCACAGCTGTTGACGTGTATTCGCCCTTTCGTCATGAAACAGACAATACATTCTGCACCGGGTAGAGAGTGACCATTTCATTCTACAAACTATACAAGTCCACTAACTGATAATTAATGCCTTATTCTTACCTGTGTTGGCTTTACAGTAGCGATGATTAGACAGTGTGTATCCTTCCATACATGAGCATTTGTAGGATCCCTTGGTATCGTTGCACAACTGAGAGCAAGTTCCCGCAATGAGACATTCATTAATATTATCACATTCTGTTTCAGAACCTTCCACAAGTTCATATCCAGGTTCACATTCACATCTCCTGCCTACTTCTTGTTCCGTGTCAGGAATACAAATTTGCATACATCCACCATTGTCCTTGTCGCAGGTATCTGAAATAAAAGAACACGGTTCACTTTCACTTATCAAAACCATATGAACTGATATTTCAAATTGAAGAAAAAGAATAAAAACACGAAGAAGAGGGAGGAGGAGGACCTAGAACACGAAATGAACACAATCTGAGGCCAAAGTTTCAGAATATAATTCACTTGACAACCTACTGAAAAACCACAGTAGTTGTAGATTGTGATAAAGTACATTCTTTTTACATGAAATACGCAACACACATTTAATACCTCTACACTAAGCTTACTTTTCTAATGACAATACATGATGTTCTTAGGAAGACCCTCCACCCCCCTTCCCTTCCACTAAACAATATAAATGCAAATTATTACGACATTAATTTATAGGACATGTATGTGGTGTCTTCCATAATCATGGGTGGAAAGTAGTGTTACTTATTATAAACCACCACACTAAACACTGCATTAAATTCATTAATTCACATGTCCTTGGTCATGTTCTCAATTAACATAATTTCATGAAAATTAGATAAAAATCATGAGATGAATGTCTAATATAAAAAAAAATACAATAGTTTGCCATATCTTCATACGACTATTCATTATTGAATTTGAATGAAATAAAATAAATCACAACAACAAAAGGTGCCTAAACTCAAGCTCAATAAATAATAATGTATTATTGGCTTTGAAGTAACTGATCCACATGAAATGAACAAAACAAAACCAAAAACAAAATTGAAAAAGAAAATGAAAAAAAGAAATACATAGAGATACCAACTAAAAACTAAAAACAAAGGCCGTCATTAACAACAGATTGATTAATTTTAAAATAAATAAATAATAATCACTGAAAGAGGAGGGGGTGTGAAGGTGACACAATTTACTGAATTATAAAATAAAATAAACTGCTACAAAACAAGGAACTACAGTATCTTATTCAGGTTGGGAACATTAGGGTGACTTGAATATATTATTATTGGTCATTTGGCGTATTTTTCTCAGGTAGTTACTTGACACAATGACTGACACTGGTTTGTTTGTTATTCTTCAGTTTGTAATTCAGCACATTAATACTTAAACACACCTGCATTTGAGTACAACACTTAACACTTGTGACAGAAAGAAAATGCTATGAATATTACACACAAAACTCCTTTTGATCACAGTGACAATATCAATCATACCATTCTGTTGTGCTGTTATTATGAAAGACAAGTGCACAAAGATAACTAAGTTTTGACCAGAAATCACAAGGGCAAATTACATATATGACAAAAATAATATCCTCTTCCTCTTTATCAAAGGGACCACTGAAGGGCAATATCTTTAAGTCAAAGGTGGGGATTGGAAAAATCATAAGAATAAAATTGGATCAAAACCACTAGACAGGCCTGAACCTGACTATAAACTTGGATATTTTGTACTTTTATGAATGCATGACAATACATGAACATATATACAGACTGGGGGCCAATGAAATTCTCAATTGGGCTATGTCAGATCCGAGGAAGACCATTCCCAATAATGTCAAACTGCTGACCATTGCTTTGTGTATTACAGAGTGTAGAATATCAGACAGGCTATGTGAAGTTTAAGATGGCAGTTTTCCCATATAATACATGTACCTCAACTGGACATTTCTCATACTAACAAGAGAACCATGTTATCTGTAACATTTTAGCATGTTATGTAACATGCATTGCCAAATGGAAAGAAACCATAATTGTAACTTTTCAGCCCATTACAGCTTCATGCATCTAAAGAAACTTATTTCTTGTTCATCTTTTATTCTATCCTCTGGGACAAGTTATCTACTACACTGAGATTACATAACACTCACAGGATGTAATGTCTACACAAGTATGCCAAGTTGGACTTACTGTTTTGTACTGCTGGGCAATGACGTTCAAATGACTCATCTGCTCCATTTCCACAATCATTAACGCCATCACAAATCAACCTATCTGGCACACATACTCCATTGCCACAGTCAAAATGACCAGCATCGCAGGCTGAAGCCTCTGTAGCTATATTGAAAATGGATTTTTAAAAAAAAACCTGGATCAGAAATAATTCTTTGAGAGAAATTTTACAACAGGGGAAAACGACGCAAGTTTGTCAATATTACTGGAACAACTTACCTTGACTTCACATCTTTTTCACTCCTTCCACTATTACTTTTGGTTTTCTTCACTGAAATTTTACATTAACTCATTCCCTATGATAACTTTTGTGGGTGTGGACAGAAACCCTCAACACTACCCAGTTTGAAATTTCAATGTAGTTCAAAGATGTTTTTTCTTTCACTGAGTACAAACACATGACATGATACATTAGACAAAGTAAAGGAAAAGTAATGAACCAGGATGGGATTCAATATTTCGAGAATTTTGCTTAGATATTAGTGTCAGAATAATGAATGTTCACTCAAGCCGAATATTTCGCTTTCCGTAACGAAGCAAAAATCCACGAGCCAAATATTTGGCTTACCGCAGCGAATGATTAATGCATACATACAGTTTTTACTGTACACATACAATATTCTCATCAAACAGTTTCCAGTTATTCTCATCATCCACATGGTATCAATGCATGCAATACTGAATGTAAACAGGAAATTACCCTCTTCAAGAGAGTTCATTTCAAAAGAACATTACATATTATTTGACATAAAATCAGGATGTGAAAAAAATCTTGGGAGCCTGAAAAGGCCACTAACGTCAGTCGAAGAGTCTCTACCTGTGTAATTACAGCCCTTTTCATCAGCCCCATCCTGGCAGTCTTCTTCTCCATCACAGAAATATTCCTCCTTGATACAGTAATGTTTATCACAGAGTCTTTCAGAGGGCTGACAAGTGTGATCTGGACCTGTGACATAAAACAAATAATATATGTATCAGGTGCTGTAACAGCTGAGCATACAATGTAATTATCTGGAGGAGTCATTTACCACTACATAAGAATTTAAAAGTCAATGCATTTTAAGATCTATTTTACATAAACAGGTTTGGTTTTAGGTCTTATCACTTGAAGAACAATGAAGTTCTTAATTACAAACAAACGTTTTCAGTTCTATTACAGCCTGGTTAAAAAAAAATGAGCGGAACATGATTTTTGTTTTTGCATTTCACCACGTTTTCCAATTATGAGTTCTCAAAAACACATTGCTCATTGGGAAGGACAACAATCTTGCCCATTTTGGAACTCAAATTTTTTTTACAGTGGACTCCTTTTAAATTCTGACTTGGGATAAAGTACTTACAATCCACTTCATCACTTCCATCACTGCAGTCTTCATCTCCATCACACTTCCAGGACATGTGAATACACTGAGGCTCCAAAAGAGGTAAATGGCACTGGAATTCATTCGCCGCACAGGTCTGATCGGGTGCAGTCTCTGATATGCAGTCTTTCTCATCAGAACCATCATTACAGTCGGCATCACCATCACACCACCACAGGTCATTTATACATTCGATGGTATCATTACACTGCCTCTCTCCGATGGGATCACACGCATGGCTCGCTGTTGTAAATGGAATTCATATTGTTAATCACAAAAACTGTTTGCCAGATATTAGAAATGGTAACAAACATCTTTTCCTTCTCACACTCATGACATGCTGTTACATGTTTTAAGTTTGCATTCTGTCTTGCGATAATACTGGATATTTTTTTCATTTTGGAGTCAATCCACCATTCCATTGCAGTTTGTAATTAAAATATGGAAGCTGCTTAATGTTTTATAGTGCTTCAAGTAATTCAGTGAATAAAACAGAGTGAGTCAGTAGCCAGGCATGACATTTTTTTAATCCTCATTCATTCACTATGCTTTTGCAGCATAAATGATAAAAAATGAAACAGAACGAGACAAAATCACTTTTCACAATGCAACAAAAATATATTCTTAGTGCTGAATGAGAACCCATGAAATTTCCAGGACGAATCTTTATTTTTGAAATCAAATGAAAACGCAATACCATAATAATGTTTCGAAACCGTAAAAAAATCGACAAATTCCTGATTAAAATTTGATAAGAATGAACGTTCATGGTTCATACAGCTTATATGTATGTACAGTAAAGTATGTCTGTGGCCACAGAATACATTTTTGTACAATTTAGCTTTCAAATATTTATGGGACTAGATTTATAGCCATGAAAATGTTCAACTTTGTACGTTTTGTCCAAATTGGAAGAAAAAAAAAGAGCAAATAAATGGTTTGAGGAACTTTGCTTAGTGGGACACAGCTCGTTTTGACCTTGTTGGATAAATCCACATTTTACCTATTTGAATAACTTCATCCACAGAAGATTCTGTCAACTTAAGTTGAAGTATTTGAAGATTGATTTCTTTTTTCTGACTTGAAATTAAACCCTTCATCTTTGGCAATTTCTCTTGTGTTTTATTTTCTAATTTTCCTTTCGCATTTGTCATACAATAAATGCCACTTACGACAATCTTTTTCATCAGATCCATCGCTACAATCATCATGGTTGTCACATTTCCATCTGATAGCAATACACTTCTTATCATTACACTGGAATTCAGTGTCTATATCACAAGCAGTGTCGCAACCTGGAAAAAAAAAAAATTAAACCTGCTATCAAAGTGTACAACATACATTTCACATTACATGAACACTCATGTGATAAAATGGTTAAAATGAGGGGTGGGGGATTTGCAAGTTGTATTGCCAGGCTATGCCTGTCGTCCATCTTTATTTTTTTTCTTAAATTTATCCAATGCAAAATAACATTGCCATTATGCAATCCCTATGCCATAGTGCAAATTCATATATGCTGATGTCCAAAAAATAGTACCACTGCCAGTTACATTTATTTGACCATAAAATTGTCTTTACATCTCAAACTTGCTACGTCCACCCACTGACTTGCAGGTAAATTAATGCACCATCCGGGCACAGAAGACAAACTCACCAGTCTCATCATCCTGTTTTGGACAATCTGCTTGACCATCACATTTCCAATCAAGCGGAATGCACTGGTTGGAATCTTTGCACCGGTAACCATTGCATGTGCTGTTTGCTGAAGATAAATCAGAAAACAAAAGATTAACTTCTATCTCAACAGCCCGACTCTGCTCACAAGTAAACAATTTTGTCCTGAGACACAATACAAACTCACAATAAGACTCCGAATTTAAAATACAAAGGAATATCTTTGCACTCACATTAATTACAACACCATGGCATAAAACTTTGCAAAAAATAAATTCTAAGAATTCATCTTCAAGGCGAAATGCTGCTAAAAAAATGACTGTGTGACAAGTCTGTAGCTAAGCTGAGATACGAAATTTTATGCGACACTCTGCTCTGTTTTAATTTCCCCCTCAAACTGTAGTAAAAGGCCCTTGCTTGGGGGCCGCAGTCTAATTACAAGCCAATTAGAGAAAATACAGCGTTGTGTTCTAACTGTTCAGCCTTAGATTACTATGTAAAACAGTTCCATCCCCTAACAACAGACACAGTACACACCAAAATAAGACCATGGATAAGAACAGTACGACTTACAGCACAGCTTTGGATCTTCATCTGAACTATCTTTGCAATCAGGCGATTCATCACATACCCATCTCTGAGGTATGCACTTGCCATTGTTGCACTGAAAGAAGTTTTCTGCACATGTTGTTGCTGCTGAAAGGGTCAGTTTCAAACAGAGTTAATTTTCACTGTCTATGAAACAAGTGAAATATACAGATACTATTGTGTCAATATATCGTCACCATTTCCCTAAAACTGTAGTACTCAGTTTTGGCTACTTTTCAAGAGAAGCAAAAAATTTTTTATATTTCAGCACAACAGGTCTATTTACAATGTATTTTTGACAGTTTGCTATTTTATTATTTTTTGGCTAAGGGGTCTAGAACCAAGATCATTCGATGTGGCTTTGAATGTAGTTGAACATAATATATGAAAATCAATTTTGCATATTTTTGAGTTACTAGTACTACAGTCTTGTGGAATAGTGATGAGAAATGTTATTGTTATGTCAATACATGAATATGCTGATAAAGAAGCAAGGCGTTATTTACAAGGCATACCTTGAAACTAACTCTAGCGTTATTTTCAAGGCATACCTTAACAGCTTCTGATTGGTCAATGAAACATGCCTTGAAAATAACGCTGGCGTTAGTTCCAAGGCATACCTTGAGTCCAATAAACAATACATAGCTACCCCGGCGGCTTTCCCTGATATGTCAATCTGACTACTACCCAGACGAACATCGGCCTACGGCCTCGATGATACAAACTGACTAGACCCTCACGTCGTTACATATCAGTCTGACAATGCACAGTCTAAGGCTCCACGTTTAGAAATACTGAAACAGCTTCTGATTGGTCAATGAAACATGCCTTGAAAATAACGCTGGCGTTAGTTCCAAGGCATGCCTTAAAAATAACCACTTCGGATAAAGAAACCCTCATCCTATCCTGGTTCATTCTTTACTCTCTTCACTTCTTTTCTGCAAAAATAACATGACACCGCTAGGTACAGTTTTTATATGAGACAAAATTTGGGATTTTCTGTTTATCAGTAAAATCTGCAAGACTCTGCAAGACTGAGTATTCCGAAATACTTGCAGCTTACTAAACATGAGGGGGCAGGGATGGATATAAGTTACTGGATTCATTTACTTGATGCTCAGCATTCAGACCTGACTTTCTGTACATTATACATGAATCAGTCTCTCCAGCATACAAAAAAATATATTAACACCTTTTTACAGTGTTTGTCTTATCATGCGCGTAACCACTCTCCATGTTTCTTCTGTCAAACAAGCAATTGGTACATGTCAACATTGATTTTGATGTCTTCGATATCCACAAATCTCATCTGAAATATCCCACTTCAACCGGTATCAGATCACTGAATATGTGACATGAGAGCTGTCATTTTGTGGGACAGCATGCGCCCCCTCCCCCCCACACACACACAACCCCGCCTAAATCAACTAAATGCAAAGCTAAGGATTATATTAGTTTTAATTACTGAACATTATGTACTGAAATAAATTGAAAGTGGTGTGAAATCAAAGTCAGTGGAGGTAATACTAGAATGAACCGCTGGCAAATCCTAAATTGAATGTGGACGAACCTCGCCCTCCTGTCTTAAAAGAAAAAAAAGGGGACGCCGCACCCGTTTCATGATTTTGTCAACTCTGCATGGGCGGACTAGATTCTAGATCTTGTGTTTTGATCGAGAGTCCACTGAAAATGTAAATTACCATAATTTCACGAAATGTTTGGGTGTTACAACATTTGACTTGTTGAAAGGGGGCTGGGGGAGGGATGAAAAAGTTCACCGCGTGCAAAGGAAACCGGTTTTTTTTCTTTTCTTCTTCCTTGTATAATTATATAGAATATATATTATGCGGCTTTATTTCAATCCATTCCTGGACTCAGGCCTCGAGGTCAGTGATTGTATTACGTTGAGTAATTTCCATTGCGCTGTGATTATTTTTTATCTGGCCTCTTCGCAACCGAAGTAACTCCCCTACCCGTTGGTAATAAACATGACCTGAATGTGCCCGGAATTTTGACCTCCAAGACCCGTCGCTTGAACTGAGAACCCGGCCCACGTTTTCACGGCCGCCGATTGGCTGCACAACTAGGTCGCGCTCGTCTGACTGTAGCCAGCCAATCAAAACGCGAGAAAAAGAATGCTTGATGTATTCAACGTTCGAGTCATCGCCAAAGAGATGACCTGGCACTGCAAACAGATGTTTAATGTCCACTTTGCTAAATCAAAACAAAATGGATGATAGACTTTCCTACTAGGATTTTCGTATCGCTGTGGCGCGATAAGCACAAGGCATGAGTCACAAAAATACTGTTTCCATATAAACCAAACGCTTCAGTTAACAAGACGGTTACATGACTTTTGACCCAGTTTTTCATGTCACTTCGACCTATAGCGGCAGCCGCCATAATTTTCACTTTGAACTGGCAAGCCGCGTGGTGATGAAATCGCCCACTTCAGACCTTAAAATGAAGTGATTGCCGGATAAGCTACCTAGAAAAATGTATCAGAAGCGTCCATCACTACTAGATCTATCGATTAGATTATGTTGAAAATAATTCTTTACCTACATTTTGATCTGGAGATCTAATCTAGATATCTAGTCTGGTCGGAGTATATAATACTGAAAAAAAAACAACAGGTCTATGTTTGAAATGTACTGCCTCTCTGACCGAACACACACTCATACTCTGTATAATTCAAATAAACACTTACGACAATTTTCTTCATCTGACATATCTAGACAGTCATCATCACCATCACATTTCCATGCTATGTTGATACATCTCCCATTATGGCAAGGAAATTCCATTGTATCACATTCAACGGCTGCATCTTAAGGGGGGAAAAAAAGTTTCAATAACAAAGCGCATAAGAGGCCTAGATCTATCCCCCCCCCCCCCCGCTCTCCCAACAATAGGAAGAAAAAAAATCAGATGTAGATCTAGTAAGGAAGGAAAGGCACTTTTACCTGCAGTTATTTAAGAAGCTTCATGCCCAAGGTAAAAAAAATCTCAAAAGAACGATGGAAACCATGTAGGCTATAGATCTAGATCTATCACACAATTTAAAATGCACAATAATGCAATCAATGGCAGCTCAACAATTTCCTTTGGACAGATCTAGACTTGTCAATTCAATTTGGTTAAGATCTGAGACCTAGTTTATTTTAATGTTCCAGTCCTAATCAGTTGCATTCAAAAACTACAGAACAGACATAGCAGCCTAACTCAAAAAGGCACGTACCCTAACTCACTTTGAATTGGATCATCTTTCTGAATCTACTAGAATCTAGACGTCTACTACTGTAATTTCAACAGTGTTACAATCAAACCCCCCCCCCTCCCGTTTCGCTTAACCTCACAGCCTTTTCTCTTCAATCCCAACCTAAAATTTATTATGTGATGAATACTTGATTCATCTCCGGTGTAGGCTGTCTACTAGACTAGACTCTAGATCTACATCACAGAAAATCTCTATAGTTACTATTGGCAGAGCTATGCAAATGAATAAAAAATATGTAAGCGGTGCAAAATTGGTAACTGTAGACCCAAATAAGACAAGAATCTTACCTTCGGCACGAATCGTTCCCCACAGTATACATACAAAACCACTCAGAAGTAGCCACCGCATTTTGTGAGATTTTCTGTCAAAATGAATGGGGTGACTCGCTCTACACGCTGCTGTTGTGACAAAGGTGTGGCTTCACGCAGAAGGGCTTGATTTCTTCAGAAAAAAAAAAATGTAGATCTAGATCTAGTTACTCTGGGTGAAACTGTTCCGGTGAAATCTACAGAAGAATTTAAAATTGCAGGTCTGAATTCACTGGATTGCGGCTGAACAACCAAATGAATAACAGAGGACTGCTTTCAAACATGCAACTTTCAAACAAGCCCTCGGTGAAGTCTCCTTCTCTGGTGATCACAACATTGATTATCGTGGCACCAACACGCTTTACACGCCGGGCCTCGTTGCAACACTCATCGTACGATCCACCTAATGTATGCACGTCACGTGACTACCTTGACCCGCCTAAGAGAGAATGAAGGGCTGGTTCTGAGATGCAAAAATACTATGCATTTCACGCTACCTGAATACGTGTAAATTTCAAAATACGCAGTTGGAGAGAGTCTGACATACATAAATCAACAAAAATGATGACTTTTAACCTTCAAAAACTTACAGAAAGCACCTTGGTTGGATCCCAAAATCCGCGCGTTACTGTGCGATACCGGACACGAGACTGCGCATTCATTCATAAATAAATGTAAAGAGTCATTGATGACGCACACCTTACGAGAAGATCTATGTCGAAATCCGTGTTTAGTCAAATACGCGCAGTTCTCTCGTTACACAGTGCTTATTGTCACACGTTGATCGTACGAGGATGATCGTGATGCCATTAAACTATCTATAGCACTTTAAAGAGACTT